>SJYQ01001145.1:10099-185766 GCA_006410935.1 Redunca redunca | reverse complement strand
TTTTTTTTTATTATCACCATTGCCGTAATTATTTATTTTTTTTTACATGTTTCAATGCCATTCTCCCATCTCATCCCACCCTCTCCCTCTCTCTCTCCCCCAGAGTCCAAAAGTTCACTCAGATCTATAGAGTGAACTTTTGGACTCCTCTGCCTTTTCTAAAACCAGCTTGAACATCTGGAAGTTCATGGTTCACATGTTGCTGAAGCCTGGCTTGGAGAATTTTGAGCGTTACTTTACTAGGTGTGAGATGAGTGCAGGCCTGGTAGCTAAATATCAGGAAACAAGAGTTCACTAGTTATACCTTACCATTTTTAGTAATTGCAGCCACATTCCAGTGCAGAGTTGCCCAGGTGGAACCATATAGAAAGAAAGCGTGGCTAACAAGCTAGAATTACAGACAGCCAATCAAGAAATTCAGTAGGCACCTGCTAGAGAAGCCCCAGATGATACCCTTTCTGTGGAGGAGACTAATACTGATTTGGGAAATGGGATTCTGGCTGCTGGAATGGGGAGGTGGGGTCAGAGATGGTTTCTTCCTCGCAGAGCTCCCCACGATGGCCTGCAGTACGACAGTGATCAATAGAAGGTCGACAGTGCTTAGAGGCTGACTGCTCCCAAATGACAAGGGAAATAGGTAAAACCACCATGATGGAGACCCACAAAATTCCTTAACAATTTCCCTGCAAAATTTCAGTTCCTGCAGGGGTCAGAGTGGAGTCATTTCAGGAAAGAGAATCTTGTTTATGGGGCCTGGATGCCAGATCCTGAACAGTGGTGGCATCCCAGAACACAGGGAAACAAAGAGGCAAAAACCATAAGCTCCAGAATCAACTAAAGTAGTAACACCATCTCCTAAATCCTACAAAATAAGAATAAATATGTTGTATGCACTGATTATACAAGGCCTCCCTGTGTTCTCCAAACAGCACTACCATGTAGCCAAAATATGTATATTTTAGCCATAAGGAGCTTTAAACATGTAACTGACCATAACTGTCTTCTTGGAATTTGGAAGAGTTTTTGAGGTAATGCTACAAATGTCCTAGCTCTCCTAACAAAACTAAGACATTCCCGCCACTGCCTTCTTACTCTCATCACATTCTTTAAATTAGTTAAGCGAGGAGGCTGTCAGACTGAGGTGACTCGAATGTTCTAATGCAGTGCTAATGTTTGGCACCTACGTAAGCAAATCAGAATCTAAGCCTCAAAGTTAAGAAATCGAAACTGACCAGAACCAATCACAACCAACCAACCAGACTTTCCTGATTGAGGCAACAGTCTAAGTTATAGCCAATCATATAATTTCCTTGCTCTCCTTCTAAGTCTCCTCTACCAAAGCCTTCTAACTCTTAACTACCCCTGGTTTGTCTCTGCCTGATCAGAGCCCATATTCGCTCAAATAAACTTTTAAACATTTTAATATGACTTGGTTTATCTTTCAGCATTCAAACTCCGTCCTAACTACCATCCTAGCTTATCGTCATGTTCTCTGACATTTAAAAGGAAGAGTGTTTTAGAGATCAGCTGGCCCATTCCAACCCCACTCTTCCCCCACCGCAGTTTAAAAGAAAGGAACCAAGACTCGGGTTTATTGAGGAACAGTCACAATCATAATAATGCTGGTATTTATCCCTTCACGAACGCTCACCAAATCATTTTAATGACACCTAACTATTTCCACATAAGTTGCCAGTGCTCAGCAATATGACTAGCGTAACTCGGTTATGAGTGACAGAAAAACTAAAATGAAAACTAAAGTGATGTATCACGTGCAGTCACGTGAGAAATCTATTATTTTGAAGACTGCCACAAATGCACTGCAATTTGGATTCCCAAAGACAACTGGGAAACAGAAAGTGTTCTTAGTCACACGAAACTTATAGTGACAGTCAATTCTCCAAGCAATTCACACATCATGGAAATGAATTTTTAATTATAATTTTATAGGGCTGTATTTTTAAAAGCAACTTAAGGGTATTTCATTAAAACGAGCATTTCACTAAAATGACTAGACTTCTGAAATCCAATCACAGTTTCCTTCACTTCCTCTGCTTCCCCACTCACTCCAAGCCACCATCAGTCCACACTCAACTCTGACCCCACTTGCCCAGCCTAAGCCCACAGCAACCATCATTGCAACACCCTGCTGGCCTCCAGAAAATCATTCTGGTCTCTCCCTTTATCTCTCAGCCACAAATTGGCAAGTCCCTCTCTAAGCCTAGGTGGTCCTTTTGTTTGCCTTGAATAGATCTACTTTCACATCCTCTATAACACTCCCCACAAATCGATTCCATATTGCAGCCTAAATCCTACCCAAATCCACAAGAAGAACCAAGCGCCTATTACAGGTACCAATTCATCAGGAAAGTGCACTGAACCAACACAAGAATAAGTCTGCAACACAATGCCAGTGAATTCATCTTTCTGCATGAAACTGTTCACATAACTGGCCAGACAGAAGCCCACGCCCGACTCTCACCAACATGCCGTTGCTGTTTAGTTGCTTAGTCGTGTCCAGCTCCTTGCAACCCCATGGACTGTAGCCTACCAGGCTCCTATGTCCATGGGATTTTTCAGGCAAGAATACTGGAATGGATTGGCATTTCCTCCCCCAGGGGATCTTCCCAACCCAGGAATCCAACCTGCAGCTCATGCACTGGTGGGCAGATTCTTTACCGCTGGGCCACCAGGGAAGCTCATGTATACACCAACATGTATACTGTATTAAAGCATACTGTAAGGCACTGCCTGTTCGCTACAGTTCACTTTAACAAGTTAGATGGTTTGCCCAAAGAGCCACAGATCTTGAGATCAGCTGATAGAGCAGCTGAGGCCAGCACCAAGTGACCAACGGAATGCTGAAACTGCAGGATGCAGATTGTAGTATTTATCAGTAACAAGTGATTCACATGGTTATCTCAGTTGGAAGCACTGACCTAAGACCTCTATGAAGTTGTCTGGCTCAGAAAAAAACTCTCAAAAAAAGGACAGAGTGAAAGAGAACTAAAGAAAACTGAGATGTGTTTTACCATCATGTAAGTCAGAAAAAGAAACTTTTAAATACATGTTGAACAATATTTTCCTACTATTCATGTAGTTTTTCCTGTACTTAGCAAATAAGAGTACCTATCACTACAGAAAATATGTGAAGTGAGAGACAATTTCAACTAAGTGTAAATGTTATGGTACATATGGGCCTGTAATGAACTCCAATTTCTAAATATAAACATAGGTATGTAATTTTAACAGAGAAAATCAGCTTCTCTTTGCCACTTCAAAAACATAACTACTGGACAAATATTTAAGGAATAACCACTTGAAGACTGCCAAACTATTTCCCTGCCCTGAGAATCACCCCTCTCTGCCCCTCCAGTCCTGCCCACTTGCTGGTCTGGCCCTGAACTCAGCCCAGTTTTATTAGCCCACCCACACATAACATGAATCCCAGCTCTTCTTCCAGACTCCCTCCTCTCCTCCTTGCTATTTCTGCATGTGGCTTTTCCTATTTCAATAGTAGAGAGGTTCCTTTTCCTCCCAATCTTGCTTATTCCTCAGTTCCCACATATAATTCAGGTTTTATCAACCACTTCCTCTCCCGCCTCTTCAGTCTCTTATTCTTTACTTCAGTTTTTCCTCTTGGGTAACACCAAATGGAGCATGGGTCTCCATCACCCTAACACACCCATTCTCCTCCCGACTACCCTGATTCACCATCCTTTTCTCTTCAGCAAGTCATTGCCAAGCTTTCAAAGGAGTGGTCTACTTGAAAGAGTAAATGACTTCTATTTCCTCATCAGTTTCACGTGCCTTGTATGCTAAGTCCCTTCAGTCATGTCTGACTCTTTGTGACCCTATGGACTGTAGCCCGCCAGGCTCTTCTGTTCATGGGGATTCTCCAGGAAGAATACTGGAGTGGGTTGCCATGCCCTCCTCCAGGGGATCTTCCTGACCCAAGGATCGAACCTGAGGCTCTTGCGTTTCCTGCAATGGCAGGCTGCTTCTTTATTACCAGTGCCGTCTGGAAAGCCTTGCACATGCCTTAACCAAGTGCAAACACACTGACAGCAGAAATGTCAGAATGAGGTTGGGTGTAGCTGGGGCAACCTGGATATTGCCTGGAGATTCCCACCACCCCATGGCCACCTCTCACACTCCCCATTCCACATTCCAGACACAGGGCCAACATCCAGCCATCATCCAACCAAGAGACATGAGGGCTCTGGTTAGCTAGATCATGTAGGTTTGGAATTTGGGATTTTTAAGTGAAATTGAACAATTTCTAAATATTAGCCTTTAAGTTTATTTTTTAAACACTGAGAATGAAATGAAATACCTCTTCTGGATTCACCCTACGGCCATGAAATTTTCAAACTATGCTTTAAATCACTGGTGGCCACAGCAAAGAATCTTCCCACAGTGCAGGAGACCTGGGTTCAGTCCCTGGGTCAGGAAGATCCCCTGCAGCAGGGAATGGCAACCCACTCTGGTATTCTTGTCTGGAGAATTCCACGGACAGAGGAGCCTGGCGGTCCCCAGTCCATGAGGCTGCAAAGAGTCGGACATGACTGAGCAACTAACAGCGCAAATGCCTTCTATCTCGCTAAGAATCGTTCTCTTTAAAAGTCATCAGTGACCACATAGCTGCTATTAAAAAATGGCCTTTCTCATCTAATTTTCTTCACCTTTCTGTGTGTGGGGTGGGGGGGGGGTGGAGTGGTGTCACAAACTCCTGTGTTAAACCAAATAACCAAAATTTGGTGACTCCATTCTTTCCTCATTGTTTTGCCGTCACCTTTCTTTAGCTTATCAGGCTTGATCATTTTCTTTTCTTTCAAAAACCCCTAATTGCAAAATCATCTAATATCTGGGGTTCAACCACTTCTACTACAAAGCTCACTCCCCACAAAAATCTCCAGCTTCTCTCCCGAGCTCCAGCCTCAGACTTCTGTTCATGGGTACCAGTAGCCCCAAAATATCCTGTCCTGACTCATCCTCTTCCTTAGCATCAGTGCCACCAATTCCACTTATTCTGTCCCTTTCCTCTTAGCTAATCAGCCTTAGAACTCCACCAGTTGGGCTCCCCAATCAATCATCACTTCTTTTCTGTGTCCTTTGCAGAACTGGTCATGAATGTCTTCACTTCTTTCTTTCTCCTCGACTCTCATTAGCTCTCAGCTGAAGGACTAATCCCAGAGTCTAGAAATCCATCTCCCAGGCCTAAGTCCTTCATCTCTTTACCTCCACTCTGCTGCCAGGTTCATCTTCCTGAAGGACTCAAGTTCTGGCTAATCCTGTGCTCAGAACTAAAGTGGTACCTGCTGCTTACCCAGAATGGAACTCAGGACCCTCCCTGATACTTTCAGCCTGCTTCTCCTCCACTTCCTTCCCTCTACAAATATTCTAAGTGCCAAGCAAAATCCTTTATAATTGTCTGGAATACCTCCTGGCTAGTGTCATCCTCTTCCCTGAAATCCTGTAACCCTGGATCTATGCCTCTGATGGTCTTTACACAGTAGAACCTCTATTTAAGGTTCATGGGTCATGCCTTATCTCTGTAAGATGCAGGATTCCTTGGCACAGAAGGTTTGGGGTCTCATTTGTCTTGGACCCCTCACAAAGGTAGCAGTGACATCTGTCTCCCTATTTGAAGACTACATGGCTGGGCCAGTTTCCTGACTGCCTGTAACAGTAACAACAATCACATCATAGTTTCTCACCAGCTGGGAAGGAACCTAGTAGTATGAGAGTGAGGACCCTTGTCTATCTGGCTGGTAACTTGGGGATTAGAAGGATAATATAGTGGCACAGAGGGCAAGTTACAGGTGCAATTTTTTATTTCTTACTTTAGTTTGATACTGGTTCACATCAGGTGAACCTTAACTGCCATCTCCAGTTCTTTCAATTTGAGATTAGAGCTGTTGTTCAGTCACCAAGATAGCAAGCTTGTTTGTGGCAAAATAGATCTCCTCAAAGGTCCCCCTCCACCCTGTCCCCTGGTCCTCTGTCCACTGTACTACTCTGGACTTGTCCTGTAGGATTCACCCCAAGGCATCTGATCCACAAGCTTATCTTGGGCTACAGTGTTTTCATTACATTCTCTTTAAAAACAAATATTTTTAAAATTGAAACAGAAATACATCCCACATGGTTAAAAGAATTCAAACAGAACGAAAGTGTACTAAATGAAAAATATCTCTCCCACATCCTTCATGAGTTGAGGCTTCTCTGAGTCTCCTAAAGAAAACTGCTATATCATTTCTCTGGGTACCCTTCTACAAGTTTTCTCTTGTTTGCAAATATATACAAAAGACAATCACTTTTGTATAAGAACAAAAGAACTAAATGCACATTAGTAGGCCACTGGTTTTTGTTCTTAACAATATTCGGTAATTGTAACTATACAGTAACTTGTAAGCCTCATACATGGAAAGCCTTTGGAACTGTACTTGGCCCATCGTCAGTGCTAAGTAAAGGACCCTTCACATGGTATCTAGCAGAGGACATTCCAAGATTCTAAAGTTCATACCAATTAGACCCTAGGAGCACACGCACACAAAAAAGCTGCAGTTCTGCAGGACGAGGGCTCAGAGGTGCTTCTTTCCGCTCACGTTCCAGAGGCAGGCTCCGGCAGCCTTGGCGGTTACCTCTCACGCTGCGGCCAGAGCCCACGCTCCCTCGGCGCAGTCACACCCTGCTTCCTCTGATCCCACCTGTCCAAACAACCCGTGCAAGAACGAAGGCTTCCTAACGTGTGTTCTTGCAACCCCTTTCAGAAAACTGAGAAAAAGCAGCTTCTGGCCCTTTCATTTGATTACATGGTAACGAAAGATAAATTCCCCCGTGTACTATGAGCTGTGTTGAATCAGCAATCCCAAATTTTGCCCAAGCTGATTTAGTTCCGCACCTCCTCACGAGGTGTTTCTAGAAGGTAAGGTGGGGTCTTCGGCCTTCAGCTCCTGCCCCCAACCTCTCTTACTGCGTCCTCTAATTAGAATAGACCTCACAGGAGGTGTATATGAAGAAATTAACAGGACCAGGGCTCGGCTGCGAGTTGCAGGGGCCTTAGGAGACCACCAGAGACGTCTTTGCTCCCCTAGAAGCAGTTTTCGGTTTGGACGACTTTGTCCAAAAGCTCTGCCGAAACCACACCCACCCGACGGCCCGCATTTACACCAGTTTCAGTTCCCCACGGGGAGCCCGGCGGCACTGCTGCTGTTTCGTTCCCATACCTGAGGAGCCCTTCACTTCCGCTGCCGCTGAGAGCCTACCCAGCATGCACCTCGGGGGACCAGCCACCCACTGGGGAAGGGCAAGGCCAGGGAAGGGCAAGACCGCTAGGATCTCGAGTTTATGTGGGTGCCTGTGGAATGTAGAAAGCTGGCTTTTGGGGAGAAGCTGGTGACTGCAACTCCTGAAGAAAGAGCTGAGAGTTCACTTACGTTCCATCCTGCGAGAAACTTTGCTTTCCAAGTACACGTAGGTTTATGAACTGGAGGACACAACGTGCACACACAAGCCGGGTCTCCCAGCAACAGACGGTGGGGAGAAGTGCCATCACACTGGTACCCTGACTCTCATCAAGGGAAGAAGCATGAGATGCCTGACCCTTTCTTGTTACTCGCTGAGAGGCTTATGCGGGGTGAGAGACTGGGTCAGAGCAGGCCAGCCGGAGACAACTGTTCTGCCACTGACTTTCCAGACATTCCCCAAAGCCCTGTAGCACCCGATACCCGTGCCGGCCTAACCACACATGCAAGGGAGGGTGAGCCTTCTTTCATAACAGCTACAGCTTCTTGACGGAATGGCCTTTCCACTGAACCAGTCATATAGCCCAGCCCAAAGCCACTGTCAATTAGAATATTAAAAATTCAGGAAGAAGTTGAATAAACGGCACTGTTACTTAAAGTGGCCCTTGGCCAGGCCCCCGGGGCCAACAGAGATCCAGGGGCTACTGAATGACCTCAATTACTCTGGACTAGAATGACGAGAAACTTGAGAGAAAAAATAATAACCAGCCCAACTCGAGTCCGGGGTGTGAACAAAGCCTAGGGTCGGAAGGATACCTCAGTGTGGCAAAGCTCAGACGATCTCTAGAGGAAGGCCCAGGACACGCTGGGACTGCGGGTCATGGATGGAATAAAAGCTGAGGGCTGACATCGAGCTGAAGGCACAGTGACCAAGCTTCTGTGCACAGATGTGAGAGAAAAGGGGGCGTCCATCTAGGGGAGGGATCAGACACTCCCCAGGGAAGGATGGATGACAACTCTGAGCAGCTGTCTGCAAAGTTCAGGGCTGCTGGGCCGTTCCAGTGACTTTAGGGAATTAAGATGTTTGGGGTAGGAGTTCCAGACAAAACTGAATTTAGTCTAGCTTCCAGTTGCTCTGGCCAAAAACCTGGGCATCATTCTTGACCTCTCTCTGGCCCCCACCCCATACCCAACCTATCAGGAAATCCTATTGGTCCTACTTTCAAAATTCTGCCCAGTTCTTACCACCTCTGCTACTATCTAGCACTCTGGTCCAAGCCACACCATGTAACACTTCAATTACTGTAATAACTTTCCCAGGGTTCTTGCTTCCACCCTTGCTCCCCTGCCATCCACACAGCAGCCAGACACTTTTAATCTGTAAGTCAGAAAGTGTCGCTCCTCATCCGGAAGCCCTCCCCATCTTACTCAGAGGAAAAGCCAGAGTCCTCCTTCTGCCTTATAAGATCCTGTGCAGTCTGTTTCCATGGCTCCTTAGCCCTCATCTCCTGCTCTCCGCCTCACTCACTCACTCCAGCCACACTGGCCTCTTCATCCTCCTTGAACTGACCAAGACCACCCCTGCCTCAAAGACCTCCTTAAGTCTGGGACTTCCCTAAGTCTGGGACAATCTTTCCCCAGATATAGTCATGACTCACCCCTCAACTCGCTCAGATCTTTTCTCAAACGTGAAATTCTCAGAAAGCTCTACCCCGTCCAAAATTACAAAGGCGTACAAATCCCTTTGAACTGCTCTATTTTTTTTCATGTCATTTAACACTGTCTAATGTGATATACATGCACATATACATATATAGAATTCATTTGTTTTACATATATTATGCTTTCTATTTGTCTTTCCTCACACTAAAATGCGAAGTTTCATAAGAGCAAGGAGTTTTATGTAGTTTGTTAATGGGTAATAATGTTAATTCTTTGAGCCTCCTAGAACATCTATCTTATAGATGGCTCTCAATACAAATAGCTTAAATAAGCAAGTGAAATGATTTACAGTCAAAGCCACTGAATGTCCCCTTTACCAGACTAGTAGCTCCAGCATGGCAGGATAGGTACCATCCATCCATCATAGAGGGGATACATGTTTACTGAGCAGCTAATCAATGGGGCTTCCTTGGTGCTCAGTGGTAAACACTTCACCTGCTAATACAGGGGACCCGGGTTTGATCCCTGGGTGAGGAATATCCCCTGAAGCAGGAAATGGCAACCCACTCCAGTGTTCTTGCCAGGATAATCCCATGGACAGAGGAGCGTGGCAGGCTAGAATCCATGTGATAGTAAAGAGTAGGACATGACTGAGTGTACGCACACACATACACACATACATGCACACACACAGTGAATCTATACAGACAAAGCACTTTGCTGGGGTCTAAAATATCATGGTGATCAAAACATATATGGTCTTACCTTCAAGGATCTTGCAACTTAGTGACTGGAGACAGATATTCAACAAATAAAGAGATAATTACAATTGACATAAGTGTACTATTAAAAGAGTCAAGAAAAGACATTCTATTTGGGATTAGGTTGGTAAAAGAAGAAATGGAAAGAGCTGAACTGATTCAAGATTATTTAGAAGATGGAAAATATAGGTGTTGTCCATAGGATTAAATGGGGTTGGGGAGAATTTTATTGACAAAGGTGAGTCCTGAATTTTTGGTTTAATTTCTGGAGTAAGGTGCCCTTTGCATGAGTTAGTGTAGGAGACTTAATAATGGACCCTCTAAAGATATCCATGTTTTAAACCCTGGAACCCATAAATGCTACCTTATATGGAAAAGGCATTTATGGGTATGATTATTTTAAGGATCTTGAGGACAGGAGATTATTCTGGATTATTTGGATGGGCCTTAAATGCAATCACGTGTATCCTTATAAGAGGGAAGCAAAGGGAGATTAAAACACATATGGACACACTTGAAGGCAATGTGAAGATGGGACAAAGGGATTTGAAGATGCTGACCTTGAAAGCTGAAATGATGTGGCCACAAGCCAAGTGTGAAAATTTCATGTGTCAGTTTGACTGGGCCACAGGATGTCCAGACATTTGGTCGAATATCATTCTGGGTGTGTCTATGAGGGTGTTTCCTGATGAGATTTGTTTGAATCAGTGGACTGAGTAAAGCAGACTGTCCTCCCTAATGAGGATATTCCTCAGCCAATAAATTGGAGACCTGAATAGAACAAAAAGTCTGAGAGAGAGGAAACGTCTCCTGCCTAACTGTTTGAACCACAGCAGTCACCTTCTCCTGCTCCTAGACTGGCATTTATAGCACGGACCCTCCTGAGCCTCTAGCTTGATGGTGGCAGAACTTCTCACCCTCCATTGCTACATGAGCCAGTCCCTTATAAAGAACTACACACACACACACACACACACACACACACACACACACACACTATTGTTTCTCTAGAGGTTGTGAGGTTGTGAAAGTCACTCAGTCGTGTCCAACTCTTTGTGACCCCATGGACTATACAGTCAATGGAATTCTCCAGGCCAGAATACTGGAGGGAGTAGCTTTTCCCTCCTCCAAGGGATCTTCCCAACTCAGGGATCGAACCCCGGTCTCCTGCATTGCAGGCAGATTCTTTACCAACTGAGCCACAAGGGAAGCCTGTTTCTCTAGAAAACCTCATTGATATGCCAAGAAATGCTGGCAGTCACCAGAAACTGGAAGAGTCAAGAAACAGGTTCATCTCTGAAGCCTCCAGAGAAAGTACAGACCTGCTGACACCTTGATTCAGCCCAGAGGAACTAATTTTAGATTTCCGGCCTTCCCATTGTGAGAGTTTAAGTATGTGCTGTTCTAAGCTAATCCGTCTGTAGTCATTCATTACAGAAGTCACAGGAAACTAACGCAACTAGAAGCAGTGTAAGAGAATCATCTAAGGGTAGGGGGACATCAAGATTCAGTTTGGAACATGAGCTCGGATATATCTATCTACCTAATGGAGAGGAAGACCAAGCAGGGATTTGGATGTGCTGGTAGGAGACTGATGGAATGGTCTGAGCAGATGTTATCAGCCCCAAGGTCCCAGAGCCCAGAAAGCATCAGAAGTAGAGTGAAAAGGAAAGATGGCCAAATACCACGTCCTGAGGAACTCTCAACACTGAGAGATCAGGGAGAAAGACACCCTGGCAGGGGGAGGCAGGGAGAAAACAACAGGAGAACCTGGGGTCTTTGAGGCCAAGAGATGTGAATGTTTTTGAACAACAGGGTGACCAATTCTGCAGCAGAACCCAGTCTGGAGTAGATTTAAGATTGAATAGTTGGTGAGAAAGCAGAGACAGCCTGTGTGAGCACCTTGTTCTTGCATTTTGCTTGACTTGGAACGTACATAAACAGAGCAGATAGTTGCTATGGATAGTGGATTCAGGGAGGGTTTTTCAGTCATTTTCAGATAGAAGAGTTTGGGGCATTGTGTATGATGAGCTGGAAATAATCCGAAAGAATGAAAACAAATGGAAATGATATGTGAGGGTGAGGTTTACCTTTGAAAGAAGCCTGAGAAGGCTGAAAGGGGGAACATGCTGCAGTCAGGAATCAAGCCTGGCTATAGGTTAGGTGTCCCTGGGGGCACTTTAAAACTCCTGATTCCCAGCTTGCATTCAAAACCAAAGACATCAGATTTTCTGAGTTGAAACCTAGGCATCAGTCACCATTAAAGCTTCCCAGCTGATTCCTATGAGTGGTGTGGGATTCAGCGCACATCTGGAAGGAGTGGCATTGGGTCCAAGGAGGATCAGATATGGATGAAATTAAGTCTAGAGGAAAGTTCCTAACTTCACCTTTATAATTCCAAAATTCAAGACAAGCTCAAGTGCTAAGTATGTGTGGAGTATATAAGGGAGTAAGGGGGAGTCTGAGAGCTGAAGAAAAAAAATGACATAGTTCACACTGAGAGTGGAAAGGGGAAGATAGCTCAACTGGAAAAATGTGGGAAGGGTGTGGAAAGGGCTATTAACTTATAGCTATGTGTGAGTGTTTGTCACTCAGTCGTGTCTGACTCTTTGCTACTTCATGGTCTGCAGCCCGCCAGACTCCTCTGTCCATGGAATTCTCCAGGCAAGAATACTGGAGTGGGTTGCCATTCCCTTCTCCAGGGGATCTTACTGACCTAGGAATCAAACCCAGGTCTCCTGCATTGCAGGCAGATTCTTTACCGTCTGAGCCACCACGGAAGCCCTAATTTATAGCTGTACCTTCTATCCACTCACTCAACTGGCATTCATCAGACAGACACCAAACCAGGCTGTGGGGATAAAATATAAGAAAGACGTTGTTCCTAGCCTCACAGATTTCATAATTCAATGGAGGAGAGGAGCACAGGAGTAAACAGAAGATTCAAGAGCTGTGACAGAATCAAGCACAAGGGGTAGTGGGGACTGGGACCTTTGTAGGGACAGAAGTCACCCCCTCCCATCACAGTGCTGGGTACGGAGGGACGTTCTTGAGACATTCAAGAGCACCTTATCATTGTGAGGACACAGAGCAGGAAATGACAGCTCAGCTCTTATTCTGCAGGTATGACTAGAGCGGCCCTAAAACAGTGATGACATGTCAGCGGTTCAGTGCCAGCCAGGGTCTCTAAGCAGGAGATAGTCTCAGCTGTCAGGAAGGGTAGTCGCCAAGCTGAGGTGCGCACAGGATGTTCTACGGGGCAATCTCCATGTGACATTCAGAAAGTGGTCACTAGGTGGCAGGGTTAACATTTGCAAAGTTACCACCAGTAGCAGTTAACTACTAGCTGGATTCTAGCTGGAAGCATTTTTTGTTTCTATCCCAAAGGGAGAGTGGAGCCAAGTCCTAGGGACATAGGACGTCTGGGTAGTTTCTCAAATCTTGCCCAGAGCTTCCTCCGCACGTAATCCCTCATTTCTAAATCCACCCTGGATCTGTTTCCTGGATCCATCTCTAGGGGCTCTGGGCTCAGTACACACTCTGTCCTAAGGAGCAGGTTCAGAGTGAGGTTTGGGGCAGGGAGGAGGAGGGGAAAGGCTGCCAAGTATTCTTCAAAGCTTTAAGGGAAACAAGTGGCTCTTATGCTTTTTACATCTTCAGCTTTCCCTCCCACTCTCCTGTTTCATCTGGTGCCAGACTCCCTAGGTTCAAGCCCTACCTTAACCACAGAACCAAATGACCTTGAACAAATTATTTAGCTTCCTTGTGTTTCTTTACCCAGAGATAACAGAGTATAGTCATACAGATTAAATGAGTTAAAATCTCCAACTTACATAGAAGAGTACCTGGCAATAAACAGCAAGCACTATGTGCTAAATATTATTATTATTTCCTCTAAGTAAAAAAAAAAAAAAGAAGAACTTTTTTCTCAATTTCTTATGAAGATGGTAAGTAGTTGGAATTTTAAGCTGTAATTTTTAAACAAAGACAAAAAACAGCTTTTGAGTTCCAAATTTTCAGGTGAAATTATAAAGAAAAAAGGGACCACTCAACAAAAGGTATTTACATCCATTCTAGAATGATGAGCCACGGCCAGGCTCTTTTCCTGGTAGAATTCTGGATTGGAAATGGGCCTCCTCCTGACAAGGAAGCATCTAACCCCCCAGGTATCTAGCTTCCCATCCCCTTCCCTACAGGAAAACAGAGCCTGAGACCCCAGAGGAGCAGAAGGTTTATAACCTGTCTGTGGTCTTGATTGTGGTGGTGGTCTCTCATTTCCGGTATGAGAACAGAATTCTGATATCACAGGCAACAACTTCTCCAGACACTCCAAAACTGCATTGTCCCACCAAGGCTGTACAATTTTTTTCCCAAAAAAACCTCATACACACAGCTTCAGGTAGCTCAATTTCAACCTTGATTAGGACCTTACCGACTTATATAAAGCAAACTTTTTTGTCATTTGTTTAGTTTCTCATTGGCTCTTGAATAGTGAATGTGCATATATTTAAAAGCTATAGATCAGTCTCATTTTTCATAGCAGATATATGTGTAATTACATTTTGAAAAATCTGATCATAGACTGCCTAAGATTTGGTTGCAGGAATTCTACAATGTAGAGCAGTCACAAACTGACTTCTTTGATAAAATAAATGGTTGTATTTTTATCAGCCCTGCATGAAATTTAAATTTTTATGCTTGATTTGCTTAAAGTGAATTCAACCATATCTAGAAAGTAGAAAGGAAGTTTTACAATTTCCCCTTTCTTCTTCTCCTTTTTTTTTTGTTTGGTATTAACAGAGTACAGCAGGAACAGATTGTGTTCTAAAGACGAAGATTCTGCTAGAATTGAAGCTTCAATCTTAAAATTTTCCCATACTTAGCCAGTATTGATTGACTGTCCATGTAGAGATTTTGCTCTTAACTTCACACTAATATATGGTGAGACTTACCATAATATATTCAGCAATACAAAATGGATTTTCTCTCCCTTGTTGAAAATCTCAAGATACCCCAGTTCTTGGCTCCCTATTGTCTTTCCCCAGGGAATCCACATATTTGCATCTCATTCCAAAGAAAGGGGCCAAAAGCTAGATTGGTATCCTCTCAGAAGTGAACCACCTCCTATCGGTTCAGTTCAGTTCAGTTCAGTCACTCAGTCGGGTCCGACTCTTTGCGACCCCATGAATCGCAACACGCCAGGCCTCCCTGTCCATCACCAACTCCCGGAGATCATTCAAACTCACGTCCATCGAGTCGGTGATGCCATCCAGCCATCTCATCCTCTGTCATCCCCTTTTCCCCTTGCCCACAATCCCTTCCAGCATCAGGGTCTTTTCCAATGAGTTAACTCTTTGCATGAGGTGGCCAAAGTATTGGAGTTTCAGCCTCAGCATCAGTCCTTCTAATGAACACCCAGGACTAGTCTCCTTTAGGATGGACTGGTTGGATCTCCTTGCAGTCCAAGGGACTCTCAAGAGTCTTCTCCAACACCACACTTCAAAAGCATCAATTCTTTGGCACTCAGCTTTCTTCACAGTCCAACTCTCACATCCATACATGACCACTGGAAAAACCATAGCCTTGACTAGACAGACCTTTGTTGGCAAAGTAATGTCTCTGCTTTTGAATATGCTATCTAGGGTGATCATAACTTTTCTTCCAAGGAGTAAGCGTCTTTTAATTTTATGGCTGCAGTCACCATCTGCAGTGATTTTGGAGCCAAAAAAAATAAAGTCTGACACTGTTTCCACTGTTTCCCCATCTACTTCCCATGAAGTGATGGGACCAGATGCCATGATCTTCGTTTTCTGAATGTTGAGCTTTAAGCCAAATTTTTCGCTCTCCTCTTTCACTTTCATCAAGAGCCTTTTTAGTTCCTCTTCATTTTCTGCCATAAGGGTGGTGTCATGTGCATATCTGAGGTTATTGATATTTATCCTGGCAATCTTGATTCTAGCTTGTGTTTCTTCCAGCCCAGCATTTCCCATGATGTACTCTGCATATAAGTTAAATAAGCAGGGTGACAATTATACTATTGATACAGTTCAGTTCAGTTCAGTTGCTCAGTCGTGTCCGACTCTTTGCGACCCCATGAATCGCAGCACGCCAGGCCTCCCTGTCCATCAACAACTCCCAGAGTTCACTCAGACTCACATCCATTGAGTCAGTGATGCCATCCAGCCATCTCATCCTCTGTCATCCCCTTTTTCCCTTGCCCCCAATCCCTCCCAGCATCAGAGTCTTTTCCAATCAGTCAACTCTTCTCATAAGGTGGCCAAAGTATTGGAGTTTCAGCTTTAGCATCATTCCTTCCAAAGAAATCCCAGGGCTGATCTCCTTCAGAATGGACTGGTTGGATCTCCTTGCAGTCCAAGGGACTTTCAAGAGTCTTCTCCAACACCACAGTTCAAAAGCATCAATTCTTCGGTGCCCAGCTTTCTCTCTAGTCCAACTCTCACATCCATACATGACCACTGGAAAAACCGTAGCCTTGACTAGATGGACCTTTGTTGGCAAAGTAATATCTCTGCTTTTGAATATGCTATCTAGGTTGATCATAGCTTTCCTTCCAAGGAGTAAGCATCTTTTAATTTCATGGCTACAGTCACCATCTGCAGTGATTTTGGAGTCCAAGAAAATAAAGTCTAACAGTGTTTCCACTGTTTCCCCATCTATTTCCCATGAAGTGATGGGACCGGATGCCATGATCTTCATTTTCTGAATGTTGAGCTTTAAGCCAACTTTTTCACTCTCCTGTTTCACTTTCATCAAGAGGCTTTTTAGTTCCTCTTCACTTTCTGCCATAAGTGTTAGGCACCCACAAAACCAAGTTCTAAGGGGAAATGACAAATTCATGTTGCCTGGGCCCTTACAGAGACCAAGAAATACAATGATCCTACAGAAAACAATTTTTGACAAGTGAGGGACAAAGGACATGGTAGGATTATGACCAGCCATTGCTAAAGGTGAGGCTCAAAAATAAAATATGAAAATCAGAGGGGGAAAACCTTACACAGAGACACAACTGAAGCAAGAACCAAATGCCAGCAAAAGACAGAGACCTGACAGGAAAAAGATTGTCAGAAAGGAAATGCATCATAAGTGAAATGCAAGACAAGCAAGAAGAGACATGCAGCCTGTAAGAGAGCAAAGAAGAAAGAAGAGGATTTTTCCTGAGCAAGGAGGCCAGTGAGATGATAAGGTTTGGACCACTTCTCCAGCTATCTCCATCTGAACAGGCACATTCCTACTGCTGGGGTTGGTTTGATTTGGTGTTTAAGTTAGAAACAATAGTAACTTGGTAAACATTTATAGACCCCATATATTTATGATTTTGAAATTAAAAACTCTCAAATGTCAATTACACCCAGACTAGCAAATCTTCCCTCCAAACCCCAAAGCCTTCGGTATGTTCCAACTATATGGAGCTAAGAGAAGTATTTGGAGTAGTTTTTATTACTGCCATTCTGTGCATTGGGATTTCAGGAGTCTACTTGGGGCAAATGACACCTCCGTGGGGGAAGAGGAGGGAGAAGAGTTTGGCTCCAGCTGTGCTACATTCGGCAGCTTATTGAGAGAATTGCTTCGCTTTAAAACAGACATAAGCTGGTGTGTGAGAGTCAAGCTATTTCTAGAAATGTGTTTAGAAAGTGCGTCCAGAGGTTGCCACATTCGAAGCTCTCTGTGCAGAATCTTAGCCTTTTACTCCTTGCTCCTCAGCTCTTCCCCAAAGCCCTTTGTCCTCCACAGGTTGGTTCAAGAACTCCCAAGACTGGAGAGAGCCTCCCTCACAGGAAGCAGCAGCCTAGATGGGTATGCAAACCCAGTGAGCCACCTTAATTAGCTTCTTTGTCTGTACAAACATTTCCTCTCAGCCCTACTTAACAATCAGTGGTCCTGATGAGCTCTAATTACAATGATAAATTGGGCCTGGGGCAGCCACCTCCTGCTCCATCATTAAAGGGGACTATTTACAGGGGCCTCTGCAGTCAGTCCATCTCCTTAGCACTAGAAAGACACCACAGCTCACAGCAGTCACTGGAGGTGAACAGGAGCACCCAGGGTGGCCAAGAGCATCAGGCACTCGGTGGCACCAGCAGCAGTTCAGAGCTCTGCGTTCTGCACAGTTAAGAAAACGCATCTGCTCAACACGAGGAGTGGACCATGGGCCTGGGGAACAAGTCAGCACGTCCTTAGGATTTACTAGGTCCAGATGTCTTTATCTTCTGGGCAGGAAGTCAGAGTCTGTCCAGATGGCATCTTGATTGCTTTCAGCTCAGCTGATTAAATTTCTAAGGCTGACATCTCTTCCAAATACCCTCTCCATTCTATGAAAATGGGCTTGTTAAACAGTGCCAGAAAGAGTCCCTGAAGACGGCAGACTGAGAGGGCCCAATTGCAAACCTGAGTGCCTGGGACACAGCTCCAGGCAAATTTCCTGCCATGTGGCTGGGGTTCTGGGATTTGTTTCACTACAGCAACAGAATTTCTGGAGAGGAAGTGTTGAGGGGCGAGACCGTGACTGGACCCAAGATCTAGGTAGGAGACCTGGCTCCTCCACTTTCTGACGTGTGACCTTGTGAATACCCTTAAGCCACTCTGACCTCAGTTTACTCACCTATAAGCCTGAGATAACAAAAAGACCTACTGCAACAAGTTGCTTTGAAGATTTATGAGATAATGCACATCAAGTGCTTACAAAAGTACCAAGCACATAGTAAATGATCCCCGTGCGTGCTTAGTCACTTAGTCGTGTCTCTTTGCGACCCCACGGACTGTAGCCCACCAGGCTCCTCTGTCCATGGAATTCTCCAGATAATACTGGAGTGGGTTGCCATTCCCTTCTCCGGGGGATCTTCCCAACCCAGGGATCTAAACCAGGTCTCCTGCATTGCCGGTGGATTTTTACCATAAACATACACCCCCCACACACACACACACACAAATGGCCCCATATCCACAGGTACTGCATTCATGGATTCAGCCAACCATGGATGGAAAATATTTGGGAAAAATTCTAGAAAATTCCAGAAAGCAAAACTTGAATTTGTTACACACCAGCAATTGTTTACACAACATTTACATGGAAAATTCAGCAGTGGCCACAGGACTGGAAAAAGTCAGTTTTCATCCCAATCCCAAAGAAGGGCAATACCAAAAAATGTTCAAACTGGTGTACTGCTGCTGCTACTGCTGCTAAGTCGATTCAGTCGTGTCCGACTCTGTGTGACCCCATAGACGGCAGCCCACCAGGCTCCCTTGTCCCTGGGATTCTCCAGGCAAGAACACTGGAGTGGGTTGCCATTTCCTTCTCCAGTNCACACACACACACAAATGGCCCCATATCCACAGGTACTGCATTCATGGATTCAGCCAACCATGGATGGAAAATATTTGGGAAAAATTCTAGAAAATTCCAGAAAGCAAAACTTGAATTTGTTACACACCAGCAATTGTTTACACAACATTTACATGGAAAATTCAGCAGTGGCCACAGGACTGGAAAAAGTCAGTTTTCATCCCAATCCCAAAGAAGGGCAATACCAAAAAATGTTCAAACTGGTGTACTGCTGCTGCTACTGCTGCTAAGTCGATTCAGTCGTGTCCGACTCTGTGTGACCCCATAGACGGCAGCCCACCAGGCTCCCTTGTCCCTGGGATTCTCCAGGCAAGAACACTGGAGTGGGTTGCCATTTCCTTCTCCAGTGCATGAAAGTGAAAAGTGAAAGTGAAGTCTCTCAATCATGTCCGACTATAAGCGACCCCATGGACTGCAGCCTTCCAGGCTCCTCCATCCATAGGATTTCCCAGGCAAGAGTACTGGAGTGGGATGCCATCGCCTTCTCCAAACTAATGCAAACTGCACTCATTTCACATGTTAGCAAGAGAGTGAGTGAAAGTCACCCAGTTGTGTCCAACTCTTTGCAACCCCATGGCCTGTAACCTGCCAGGCTCCTCTGGCCATGGAATTCTCCAGGCCAGAATACTAGAGTGGGTAGCCAGTCCCTTCTCCAGGGGACCTTCCAAACCCAGGGATCGAACCCAGGTCTCCCACATTGGAGGTGGATTCTTTACCATCTGAGCCACCAAGGTAATGTTCAAAATCCTTCAAGCTAGGCTCCAACAGTACATGAACCAAGAACTTCCAGATGTACAAGCTGGATTTAGAAAAGGAACAGGAACCAGAGATCAAATTGCCATCATCCATTGGATCAGAGAAAAAGCAAGGGAATTATAGAAAAACATCTACTTCTGCTTAATCGACTATGCTAAAGCCTTTGACTGTGTGGATCACAAAAACGATGGTAAAATCTTAAAGAGATGGGAATACCAGACCACCTGACCTGCCTCCTGAGAAATCTGTATGCATATCAAGAAGAAACAGTTAGAACCAGACTTGGAACAATGGACTAGCTCCAAACTGGGAAGGGAGTACGTCAAGATTGTATAAGTCACCCTGCTTATTTAGCTTTTATGTACAGTACATCATGCAAAATGCCAGGCTGGATGAAGCTCAAGCTGCAATCAAGATTGCCAGAAGAAGTATCAATAACCTCAGATATGCAGACAATACCACTCTAATAGCAGAAAGTGAAGAGAAACTAAAGAGCCTCTTGATGAAGGTGAAACAGGAGAGTGAAAACCTGGCTTAAAACTCAACATTCAAAAAGCTAAGATCATGGCATCTGGTCCCATCACTTCATGACAAATAGATGGAGAAACAATGAAAATAGTGACAGACTTTATTTTCTTGGGCTCCAAAATCACTGGGGACAGTGACTGCAGCCTTGAAATTAAAAAATGCTTGCTCCTTGGAAGAAAAGCTGACAAACATAGAGTATTAAGAAGCAGACAGATCACTTTGTCGACAAAGGTCCAAATGGTCAAAGCTATGGTTAGTCATGTAAAGATGGTGGGAGTTGGACCATAAAGAAGGCTGAGTACTGAAGAATTGATGCTTTCAAAGTGTGGTGCTAGAGAAGACTCTTGAGAGTCCCTTGGACAGCAAGGAGATCAAACCAGTCAATACTAAAGGAAATCAACCCTGAATGTTCATTGTTAGAACTGATGCTGAAGTTAAAACTTCAACACTTTGGCCACCTGATGTGAAGAGCCAACTTATTGGAAAAGACCCTGATGCTGGGAAAGATTGAGGGCAGGAGGAGAAGGGGATGACAGAGGATGAGAGGAGGTGAATGGCATCATTGACTCAATGGACATGAGTTTGAGTAAACTCCAGGACATAGTGAAGGACAGGGTGGACTGGCGTGCAGCAGTCCACGGGGTGGTAAAGAGTCAGACATGACTGAGCCACTGAACTGAGCTGACAGGCATTAGAATTAATCTAGAGATGATTTAAAGTATAGAGGGTGATGTCATAGGTTCTATGCAAATCCGACACCATTTTATGTGAGACTTGAGCATCTGCGGAGGTTGCTTTCCCTTGGGGTCCTGGATCCAGTGACTCACAGATATTTGAAATGACTGTATTCTTACCAGTTTTTGTTCCCAGCTTTACTTTGCCTTCTGCGGAGGTGCTTCTTAAAAACACAAACTTTCATGAGGGCAAGGGACCGTGCATAAGCTTTATATCAGAAATAATAAGTAATCCTTTATAGTCCTTTACAGGTTACCTTCTTTCACAAGCATCCTTGAGAGATCCCAGGGCAGACAGTATTTCTCTTTCACAGAAGCTGAGACTCTAGGAGGGCAATGGCTTGTCCAAGGTCACATCAGTAGCGGTGTCTGAGGATAAAAAAAAGCTGTTGAACTCCTCTGTGCCGCACACACGCCTACATGCTACAGATCCTGTGCTCACATGAGGAAGTGAGTGCCACACGTGGAGCAGAGGAATGGACCTGCTCCCGTCCGACCACAGTCATCTCGCCTCCAACAAATGCTTCTGGTCAGGCTGACAGCACACGCGGAGGACGCCATGGTGAAGAAAGCAGGCCATAGGGCGAATTTACAGAAATTGTGGCCTGTCTCTTGCTGTTTTACAAACTCCTTTCCTCCCATGCTTCACTCTAAAGGGCTGTGGGAACTTACACTAATACTACACTCTCAGTAAAAAGCATCTCAAGGGACAGGATGTGGGAAATGTTCCAGAAGGCCTAAAGGCCAATGACTTAATAATAATATGAATAATCTCAACTCTTGAGAATGCTAGACTCATGTTTTCTTTTACATTCTTAAAAGAAAAAGAAAATGGCATGGTTGGATTAAGTTATTTTAAAGTTTATTTTTAGCTTTAAATTTTTTGATGTTAATGGACTACTTTTAGGACCACTTTTATTTCAGAGTGTTTATCTGAGAATTCCAATTCCCAAACCTGTGCTCTAGTCCCCACATTTCACTGCCTATTAATATCATATTCATTTAAAGCTTAAGAGAAAATCCATAAAGATGCCTTTAAAATCCCCGCCTTTATAAAATACATCAGGTGAAAGAGAAGTTAGTAAATGGCACTCACTGTTAATTAGAAGTTAAAGCTGAACAAATATTCTATTATGTTACACATATTTCCAGAACCACTTGTGCATAACTGGGTGACCACAGAATAGTGAAATCTAGTTTAAGAGAAATGTACCAAATCAGAGTTTTTTAATTGTTATAATGGCCCACGGGAATAGGTATTTCCAATATTGATCATCTCTGGGAGAAAGAAATTCTGGGGCAAGAAGAACATCCCTTTTCCCTGAGTGCAAAGCCAAGAAGCCTTGGGCTCTGAGACAGGAAAAGTCTTAGAGTGTTTTTTGTGATGGAGGGGAGCTGGCAATGCTGTGGGAAGACACTATACCTGCTTTCATGGTGGTAACATCAGTTTACATGGCAGAGAAAGAGCCTGGAGCAGCAGGATCAAGGCTGGCATATTAAAGCCACGGACACAACTGAGCTTGGACTCAAGCAGGACATAAGAAGAGCCATGTCGCCTCTCCAGGTGGAAGAGGCCCACGAGCACTGCCTGTTCTGGCTAGTCTGGGGGCTTCCCAAGAGCCATCAGCTGCAAAGGTAGCAGCCAGACAGCATGACACACCGGCTTGCGGGCTCTGTTCACACTCTTAGAGACAAGGGGGGCAACTTACAACCATTATGACTCTGAACTGTGTGTCATAAGAACTTATTAACACAAATAAATATGGAGAAATATAATGATAAGGAGTAAAACTGACCATAAAATGCATTTAAATAGTCAAGTTAAAGGAGAATTTTATATGCAAGTAGATTTAACCATCTGGAGACAGAGGGGAAAGCAGGTATGACCCAAAAAGCAGAACAAAAACTAAATGTACAAGAAGAGGGGAAAAAAAAATACAGTTTACTACCAACTGGTACCCATAAGCTGAAACAGATATTAAACATCTAGTTCTTTGCTAAAATTGAATCACAAAAGCATATTTTGGTTTGCTGCTGGTGCTAAGTCGCGTCAGTCGTGTTCGACTCTGTGTGACCCCATAGACGGCAGCCCACCAGGCTCCCCCGTCCCTGGGATTCTCCAGGCAAGAACACTGGAGTGGGTATTGGTTTGCACACCCTTGAGAAAAAGCAATTAGCCCTAGTCATTGCTAAGAAAGGGTAGAAAGAGTCAGACAAGGTATATAAGAACTCCACATGACTTCCCAGACTATAATTGCCTTGAAACACACAAAAGTGAGTACATGGGCCTCCCAGATATAAAAGTGGGGAGTCACCCATAGGGTGACAGCTGACCCAAGGGATGAACTTCATGGAAATCAGGTGGAAAACAAGACACAATACAATAACAACAAAGAATGATTTGGGGTTTACATGTAAATATGTAAAATAATTCAAGTAATATGTACTTGAATTTTATGAAAATTTCTACAGTCCACAGATCTGTTGTTTCTCCACTGACATGGGTACCAATCTGTAGAAATAAATGAGTTACCTGTGCCTTTTTTCATCTTCTCATATCGCTCTCCATATCTCTGCAAGAACTGGTCCTTTTAACGGGTGACGGCAGTCCATCCCTCAAAGGCATTGTGAATAAATTGAGCTTGCAGCAGTCATGATGTGCATTGCTCCAGCCAAGCTCTCTATTTTTTATATTTTCTCAGAAGGGTTAAGACCACCTACCTACATTAGTAAAGAAAGAGCAATTGTCAACAAAAAGCCAGTGTAACTCTGTTTTATTGGCTCAAGCCAATGACTATTAAATAAGTAAAATGAAATCTTTGTTTGGAAATAGAATGATAGGATTTTTCAGATAGAGAAATACCTTGTCAAGAGTCTAGCCCCATCATTTTACTGATAAGGCAATCAAGACAGAGAGACTTTCCAAATGCATAACTAGTTAATGGCAAAGCTAGGACCAGAATTCAAGTTAGTGCCTTTCTTGGGAGATTTGGAAACTATTCATATATACAGACGGTTAGGGACTGTAATGCATGAACTTGTGATATAGTTGAAGGAATGATATTTTTAACCTAGAAAGGGGACAGTTCAGGGACATAATGACTATATTCAAATACTTGAAAGACAGACGAGTAGTAAGAGGGCTTGAACTTGTCTTCCCGGCCAGAGGAAACAAGGTCAATTATGAGAAGATAAGAGGAAAGACTTTAGTAGGTCAGTATAAGATAAAATCCTTTAAGCAGTCAAAATATGCCAAAACAACTTGTTGGGGGATAGTAAGCTTTCTGTCATCAGAGAAACTTCAGAAAATACAAGAAGATACTGTAGTGTGGTGTATGTTTTGTCCACAGAAAGGGATGTGGTAAGGGGTATGGAGGAGAAAATTCAGGCATGATAATCATTTGGATAGGGTGACCTTTAAGAGTGTGTGGTTCTTTAAAACCTGGGACCAAATAAGGGTTTCATTCTTGCCTCTAAGCTCTACAAGCTCTAAAACCTATCTGTTTGCAATAGTTTAAATTTCAATCTATTTCATATTTCAGGGTATTATGCCCTGAATATTTGATTTGAATGCTATGGCAGAAGGTCACTCGTATTCATTTATTTTCTTTTATACACTTGCAGAGAGTCTTTAGAACCCATTATGCAAACACATGCAAATCATATGCAAATTACATGGCCTCAGAAAATGACAAAATCTTATGGTCTTAACTGAGCCATCAAACCTTTTCTTTAAGAAGCCAAGTATAATATGCCTTTTGAATGTCTCTGGGGCAGAAGACAACTTCCTGAGAGTGATATTTACATGATGTTGGGATTGGTTACTCAGAGGAGTTTTTGCCTTACATTCTTCACATTTATGTAGAACTTTGAGGTTAAGAAAGCATTTTCACGTAAATGATCCCGTTTGATCCTCATAATTACCCTGTGATATTGGCAGAACAGGAATTGGAATTCTTGTTCTATTATTCAGATGGGAAATGGAAAAGTTAAACGACTTGCCCAGCTCTGCTCCATTGATGAACGATGGATCTGAGACTTTGGAGTAGACTTTCTTTCCGTCTAAGACCTCTTCATGACAATAAGATGCATATCTTCTTTAGAGCAAGGTGCTTGTCGTCAGTCTGGGTTTGCTTGGATGGATGGCATTTTGCCAAAAGCATCTTTGAAGGTGCTTCTGTTGATGAAGATGGCATTTTACAGGTGGCCAGAAAAGTCTAATTATTTGTAATAGCTCTAGCACAGAGCCAAGTCCGTAGTGTCTCCAACCCTCCCTCCCTTGCTTTTTATTCACATCTGTTCTGAAATCTCTGGATGAAGAACTTTCCTTAACCTGTCCACTTTTCAGCTTTTTCCGGAGAGAGAATTTTTTCTTAAACTATGCAGAGTAACAGCACGGTCTCTGCAATGAGCCTGTCTGGATCTGAAAGATCCACCACTGTCAATTTGCGTGCGTGCGTGTGTGTGTGCGCGCGTGTGTAGTCACTCAGTCGTGTCTGACTCTTGTGGCCCCATGGACTATAGCCTGCCAGGTGCCTCTGTTCATGGAATTTCCCGGTGAAGAATACTGGAATGGGTTGCCATTTCCTCCCCTAGGGGATCTTCCCCACCCAGGGATTGAACCTGCATCTTCTATGTCTCCTGCGTTGCAGGCAGATTCTTTTCCCATTGAGCCATCAGGGAAGCTCATGTGGCCTGGGAGAGGTCATTTATTCCTCTAAGTATCAGTTTCTACATCTATAACATGGGAGAAATGGCACCTCTTTGATAGAATATGTGATGAGGAGATGTACACAAAAGAAAACCTGCTTAGAGTCTGACATAATATGTGTTCAATGGACGGTCGCTACTATAAATATCATATTAGTGGTGGTAACGCAGTAATGGTGGTACCTCAAGGCATTGTGAACTCCAGTGCTAAGAACTGGCTCTTGGAGGACAGTAATGCCAGGTATCTCTTATATGCCAAAGGACTGAAAACCGACAATGTTTGAGGCAGCTGAATTCAGCCCAGTGAGGAGTGAATGAAATTTAACTTTCTTTAATCACTATTGTATCTTGCCTCATAATGGGGGTAGTTGCAGTCCTATTTCAAGGCTACTTCCAAGAAGAAATAGAGCCAAGGCTGACATCCTTAACTCCGCTCTCTCTGAGCCGGACTGCTCTGTATATGGCGGTGACCTTTACTTCCCTGGGTGACCTTGGAAAGGGATTTCACGGCAGCCGCTTCAGCAAGCCTGAATCACTGGGTCAAGGGATGGATTTGTCTTCCTCCTATACCGAGACTAGATGTGGGGACCGCGGAGGAGGCTGAGGCAGCAGCTCCACCCTCTTTCTGGGATGACCCTGCTCCCTCTTGCCCTAGTTCCCAGCTCCAGCAGCTGCCCCTGGAGGGCACCTTCCCTTCACGCCCACAGAGTGCTCTGCCCTTCCAGTGCACCCTAGTCCCTTTCCTGGTCACTCACCCAGGCTAACTAACAAGGTGGCCTTCTCCATGAGGACAGCCTCCTGCTCCCACAAGCTTCTTTCATGGAGAGGGACTTTCATGGAGAGGAAGCTTGCTGAGAGTCACTAGAAACCATTGCCCCAAGTGTCCATGTGACCAGAGCAAGGGGACTGCACAACTGATTTCTGTTTGCCAGAAGTGCCCTGGGTCATTCTGAGGCTGGGTGCTCAGCTATTTTTGGCAGGAATGAGTCCTATGCAAAAGGGACTTCCCCTTTTTTGCAGTGCAAAGCCACCAAATGCTGAACAGTCAAGAGCATTTCTTCTTCCCAGATTACCCTCTGAGCACCTCTCTGGCTGCCAGATTACCAAGGCTGTCATAGCTTGATTCGACTTCTCAGCTCCAGGCTTTAGCTAACCGTACCAGGCTGGGTGGTCTCGGTCCTGGGAATGGCTCCCTGTGTCAGCTGCTTCCTGTTGGCGGTGCTGATTTCTGCCGGCTGTAAAGCCATCCCCTCCTCAGATCCGAAGTGCACTGAGGTGAGTCCATCCTATTTGTCTTTGTCCAGATTCAACTGCCTGGAAATGTTGAGATTCAGCACGCAGTTATATCTGAGCCTTGGCGTTCCAATATCCACTGTCTTTAAAGGGGCAATGGGGTGTGTAGAACTTTTTCTTTGCTGTGAAAAAGGGGCCAAAGAGCTCTGCTGCGGAGGTGTACTCACCGATTCCTAGTAGGAAGAGGTGAGAATTATTCTCCTCTGCACACAATTTCCCCCAAATAATCCCAGTTGGGACATAAAATGTCAACAGGGTCCCAGTGCAAAGAGCAGAGCTCCAAACCTGCTTCCTAGCATAAAGGAGCTGTTTGTCCAACCTCCCACCACAGGGCGACTTCCCCAAAGAGTCCTTCAGTTTCCTGGCATTCAGGGTGGAGGTAAGTGAAGACCACCTGTGCCAGGCTTTAGAGAAGAGAAAGATCATTCTGAATGAACCCGGCTTTCTCCTTGAGTCAGACCCTCCATCTGCTTCACTAAACCCACAGGAGTAACAGCTGAGAGTAGAGCCAAATTGTACCTTCTGTCTTGGACCATAGCGATGTTTATCGACCTCTGGGAAGTTCTTGGGGCTTCCCAAGTGGCTCAGTGATAGAGAACCCGTCTGCCAATGCAGGAGACATAAGAGATGCGGGTTCAATTCCTGGGCTGAGAAGATCCCCTAGAGGAGGGCATGGCAACCCACTCCAGTATTCTTGCCTGGAGACGCCCATGGACAGAGCAGCCTGCAGGCTACAGTCCAGGGGTTTGCAAGAGTTGGGCATGACTGGAGGCGACTTAGCAATCTTGCACGCATGGGAAGTTCTTGGGCAGGGTGATGAGATAGAGAAAGAAAAAGGGATCGTTCTCTTACCATCTTCCTCCCTTTACCTCTGATCCCGTCAGGTATCCAGCACCACATGGCCTGTCAGACAAGGGCTGTGGACGGGAAGGACCCTCAGTCTCAGTGGCTGAGTGGGCTGCTTTCCTAGTTTGGAGCTGAATGACAAAAAAGAGGCAGGAGTAGCTCAGTGGAGAAAGGCAGAGCCTAAGACCCAGGGTCAGGAGAATCAGGGAAAGTGGGGCAAGGACCTGCCAGACAAGAGCAAGAACAGGAGCCAGGACTTTAATAAGGCCTAGGAGCAGAAAGCAATAGGACCTTGTTAGTCTTGTGCGTGTGTGATCAGAAGGCAAGTCATGTCCAACTCTTTACAACCCTGTGGATTGCCAGCCTCCTCTGTCTGTGGAATTTTCCAGGAAAGAATACTGGAGTGGGTTGCCATTTCCTTCTCCAGGGGATATTCCTGACCCAGGGATCGAACCTACGTCTCCTGCATCGGCAGGTGGATTCTTTACCCTGAGCCACCTGGGAAGCATTGTTGATCTGCTGTTGGGATGGAATCAGGATGCACACTCAGACCAAAAGGAAGTACCGTGCCCAGGGGAAATTGTTCCATCTGCTACAATAGTGTACCACAGACCAGATGGCTCCAACAGCAGGAACCTACTTTGGTACAACTCTGCAGGCTAGAAGTCCAAGATCAAGGTGTCAGCAAGGTTGCCGAGGCCCCTTTCCTTGGCTTATTGACGGCCTTCTTCTCAGGCCCTGTCCTGAAAACAAGGGTTCGGTTCTGTTTTGAGTTCAGTAAACTTTATATTGAAGTAAAATTTACATACGGAAAAGTCTACCACCCCTAAGGGCAGAGCTCAGTGAGTTTTCACCAAGTGGACACATCCATGTGAGCCTGCAGAACAAAGAGCAGAACCTTCTCAGCATTTACAAAGCACTCTCGTGTCTCCTCCAGATCACCAGCCATCAGACCCTCCAGTATTCTCACTTCTATCACCAAAAATGGATTTTGCCTCTTTTTTGTTTTGTATACCTGAGACCAGTGTATACTCTTCTGTATTTGGCTGATTTTGCTCAATATCGAGCATATGAGATTTATCGACGATGTGTGCAGCCACCATGGGCTCGTTTCCATCACTGAATGGTATTTTGTTGCGTTGCTGTTGTTATTTGCTAGGTCGTGTCTGACTCTCTTGTGACCCCATGGACTGTAGCCTGCCAGGCTCCTCTGTCCATGGGATTATCCAGGCAGGCATACTGGAGTGGGTTGCCACGCCCTCCTCCAGGGGATCTTCCCAACCCAGGGTCAGAAGCCATCTCTTGCATTTCCTGCATTGGCAGGCAGATCCTTTGGAAGCTCCACATTTTTATCTAGGTCTTCAGTAAACAAATGAACAAATACTTATTAGGTATATGTCAGGGAGTAGATGTATTTCGTCATAGGGTACACATATGTTTAACTTTAGTAAATATTGCCAGTTTTCAACAATAAACATCCATTTATTCTCACCAGCAGTGGATATAAGTTCTGATTGCCCCAATGCCTCACTAACATATGCTATTGTTTAAGAACATTAGCTATTCTGATGGATGAGTAGGGGCATTTCACTATGCCCCTGATAATTATTTTCCTGATAATTAACTTGAGTATATTTGTGTATTTCTGTGTGTATGCATGTGTGTGTAAGTGCCTTTTCCAGTCTTTGGCTTATTTTCTCTTAGACTGTTTACAGGTTTCTGGGGATTTTTTTTTTTTTTTTTGGTAGTGGTTCTTTATGTATTCTGGATACAGTTTCTTTATCAGATTGCAAATATCTTCTACTCTGTGGTTTGCCTTTTCATTCTAAATATTTTTTGAAGAACAGAAGTCCTTAATTTTAACATAGCTTGATTTATCATTTTTCTTTTATTTATTTTAAGTGAATGTCTATTTTGTTTAAGGAATTTTTGCCAGCCCAAAGCAATGAAGATATTATTCTATATCTTCTTTTGGAAGTTTTATCATTTTTTATCATTTTGTATTTATTTCTAAGTTTCACATGTAAATTTATAGTCCATCTGGAATTATTATTATTTTTGCATGTGATGTAGAGGAGGAGTCAAGATGAATTTTTAAATAAAACTTTTTATTTGAAAAAAATGTCAAACCTTGAAAAACTCTGAAATATTCTCAAAATATTGTAATGAATGCCGACAAATACTCCACACAGAATCTTATGCGTTTAAATGGAATGTATGTATGCATGTGTGTGTATCGTAAGTAACAAAATTAGATCTATGATCAAGCTTTTGAAGGCTGATAAATATGCAAACCGTAGCTGGAATTCAGCCTTCGTGATTTGGGTTGAGGTGATATTTTAGCTGTGCTCTTGAATTGCTTGTGAATATAGGCATGCCTGCTCCTTTCAGACGACTATCTGTCATTGTACAGTCACTAAGTCATATCCAACTTTTTGCGACACCGTGTACTGCAGCACACCAGGCTTCCTGTCCTTCACTATCTCCCAGAGTTTTCTCAAACTCATATCCATTGAGTCAGTGATGCCACCCAAACCACCTCATCCTCTGTCATCCCCTTCTCCTCCTGCCCTCAATCTTTCCCAGCATCAGGGTCTTTTCCAATGAGTCAGCTGTTGGAATCAGGTGGCCAAAGTATTGGAGCTCTAGAATCAGTCCTTCCAATGAACATTCAGGGTTGATTTCCCAGATGACTATTCAGTCCCCTCAAACCCATGGTAGGAGACAATCCTTCATGTCCAGGTATGGAGGAAAGTGCTTAGTAAAGCTCTGTTTTAAGAGAACTCCAAATTCATGATACAGGGTCTTCCCAATAACTCTAGACAGTGACAATGATGTTTCAACGATCCAGGGAAATGCTGACTTTTCTTGTGGGCACTTGATGTATATTACCTCGTTAATCCTCAGAGCTGGCCTACCAAGAGAGGTTATCAATAGCTGAGCAAAACAGGAGGCTCAGAGAACACAGCTTGGTAGTTGAGAGCTGGAATGTGAACTCAAGCAGTCTGCCTCAAGACACACAGAAAGTGAACTGCTTTTAATCTGAGGGCCCTTTGCCTGGAGTCAGATTGACAACAGAGTTTTAGGGATATGACCTCCTCAGAATCTTTTGTTTTATTTTCAGAGAGTAACTGATACTCTGGGATTTGACTCAGTCAAATTGCTGTCTCTGGATAGAGAGAAGTGATTAGCAAGGGAAGGTTAGAGTTCAGTGTCCCAGATTCCCCATGCCTAGGGGAGCTGGTCCACCATGCTGGGCAGGTGCCAAGTGCAGAAGGATCATCCAAACAGGTAGGAATCAGTGTGTGTGTGAAACTCAGAGAACCTGAAGTCAGAAAAGGATCTCAGCACTTGTGAGGCAAGAAATACTGTGCGGTGGGAGGGAGTCAGAGATACAGCAGGAAGAAGCAAAATACGATCATGATTGAAAAAATGCAAATGGATACCTAGAGGGAAAAGGGATTGCAGACACAGATGGAGCACTTGGGCACCCGCTCTTCGTAACAGCGCCACTCTGAGGTGGAGCTGGAGACAAAGGGATGGGCATGGGTCCCAGTGCAAATGCCCGTGACTGGAATAGAGGTGGGCATGGGTCAGTTGTCCTGAATACCATGGTGCTTTGCCTCAGCCCTGTGTAAGTTCACATCCAGAAGGGTCCAGACTACAGTCGAATGGCCAAAGCAGAAGAGTGAGAAAGTGACTTTGGAAACTGACCCCAGACTGAGGTCTAGCAACCAAGTCTGGGTTTATAGGAAGTGGTCACATGGGGCTCAAAGAAACCACAGGGGCTGCAAAAGCAGTGGTGGGTAGCTGCCTAGAAAAGCAACTGAACACGTGGCCTCGCAGCTGACCCAGCCCTGAGCACGGTGGCAGTGACCACACAGCTGGGACACAGGATTTCTCTTCTACACCCCACCCTTTCAGGCTCCTTTCTATTATCAGTCTGCTGCCCAGGAATCCTGTGCTATGCTACGGGAGCTCAGTCTTAGGAAGTTTCACTGTGAAAACTGTCAGCGAGAAAGACACAATCTCCCTGATATCGTTTTACAAAAAGTGTGTAACCTGAATCAAATCATAAGGAAGCAATCCACAGAGAAGGAAAATCCTGCAAACTACTAGCCAGGATTCTTTAAAAAATTAATCAGTGTCAGTAGAGATCATGAAAGGCTGAAGAATCTGCTCAGGTTAAAGGAGACAGAAGGATGTGGAAATGAGAGACGACGATTGAGTGGAAACGTGATGTAAAAGCCATGGTGAGGAGCCCAGAATAGTCTCTGAAATGTGCTTGGTTTTCACATTTTCTTATGAGTTCTTATCATTTGCCTCATTCCTTAGGAATCAAGGTCAGATAATTCATTGCAGTTTAACTAACTAGAGATTATTGAAGGTTACACCCCAGGCTCCCAGTGAGCTTCTCAGTCCTCCTGGGAAGGGTTGTGCCCTGGTTCTCGGGTTTTCACTGGGTTGAAACTGAGCTATCCCTTTCCATTTGCTAGGCCAGTGGTTCAGGAGAGCCCATCTCCCTTTCAACTTTTGGAATCACATTAACACAGTGAAGTGCTTAGTGAAGCATACGAGAGGAGTAATTTAGTTGTCACAGAAATGTATATATTCCTGGAAAAGGAGGGAATTGCCAGTGCCAAGCCTTTTACTGCAGGGCCAGAACAGGGCAAGACAAACTGAGGGAAGGGCCCATTTCTCCATGTATTTATGACGTCAGTGATGCCAGGGGAGATCAGAAAAGAAAAATGGGTCTCCTCAAAGCTAATCTGAACCTCAGAAGGTGCACAACTTACATCTTCTCCCTGGGTCTTCTCTCTTCATGGGGACCAAGAGGGATCTCATAGCATGCGTTTTCCCTTACCAGTTGAGGGAAAAATTTAAAATAAAAATTAAAATTTTAAAAATTTTAAATATATTTTAAAGGCCAAGTGTGCATTACAAGGGCATTCTGTGGATTTGCAGCAGTGCTTGAAGGACTTTGGGTCTATGAAACGATTATGGATGACAAGGGATTATAAATATGGCATTTTCATCGGTGACTTTGTAACACTGTTACAATATAGAAGAAGACTGGACTTCTCTGGTAGCTCAGATGGTAAAGAATCTGCCTGCAATGCAGGAGACCTGGGTTTGACTCCTGGGTTGGGAAGATCCCCTGGAGAAAGGTGTGGCAACCCACTCCAGTATTCTTACCTCAAAAATTCCATGAACAGAGGAGCCTGGTTGGCTACAGTCCATCGGGTCACAAAGAGTCGGACATGACAGAGTGACTAACACTTTCATGTAGAAGAAAACCAGTGACTTCCTGTAAATGAGCGTACTCAGTGTTGCTAAAAACAAGGGCCTGGCTAAGCAGAAGTCAGAGAGTAAGTAAGGCAAAAAGCAATTGAAATGGCAACACCTCTAAATCAAAGCACTTTAGCGTAAAGGCAGATGAGTGCCATCTTCTGTGTGCAGTTAAGCAGACCTATTTGCAACTCAGCATGAGGAAAGCTGCTGATGCAGATTTCAGTGGGGCAGGCCATTCCCTATCTGGGGCAGTCTCAGTGGGGCCTCTGGTGAGGACGCCACGTGGCCTGGAGAAAGCAGCGCCTGAAAGGTGCGATTAAATCATGTGGAGCCTGAGATGAGCTGAGAGATGGTCTGTGGGTCTGGAATGTCTATCTCCTTTGTGTCTCCAAGTTGTACTTCTCTTGGAGAAGCATTTCTTTCTTTCCCTGGAGCCTCTGCATGCAATATATACTCCACCAGACCTTCAGACCTGTCCCACCTGATGCCTTTATCCTAAGGCATCAGCCAGATAAATGTATGAGCCCATAACTCTAAGGGCCTCTAACGAACCCCTTCACGTTTTTACCTGCTTAGTCCAAGATCTGTAACTTGAGTTAGCACACATCTAGCAAGCAGTAAGCAGCAGATGTGAGAACACTTGACTCTCACATCAGCGTGTGGGACCCAGCNAAGGATGTGGAAATGAGAGACGACGATTGAGTGGAAACGTGATGTAAAAGCCATGGTGAGGAGCCCAGAATAGTCTCTGAAATGTGCTTGGTTTTCACATTTTCTTATGAGTTCTTATCATTTGCCTCATTCCTTAGGAATCAAGGGCAGATAATTCATTGCTGTTTAACTAACTAGAGATTATTGAAGGTTACACCCCAGGCTCCCAGTGAGCTTCTCAGTCCTCCTGGGAAGGGTTGTGCCCTGGTTCTCGGGTTTTCACTAGGTTGAAACTGAGCTATCCCTTTCCATTTGCTAGGCCAGTGGTTCAGGAGAGCCCATCTCCCTTTCAACTTTTGGAATCACATTAACACAGTGAAGTGCTTAGTGAAGCATACGAGAGGAGTAATTTAGTTGTCACAGAAATGTATATATTCCTGGAAAAGGAGGGAATTGCCAGTGCCAAGCCTTTTACTGCAGGGCCAGAACAGGGCAAGACAAACTGAGGGAAGGGCCCATTTCTCCATGTATTTATGACGTCAGTGATGCCAGGGGAGATCAGAAAAGAAAAATGGGTCTCCTCAAAGCTAATCTGAACCTCAGAAGGTGCACAACATACATCTTCTCCCTGGGTCTTCTCTCTTCATGGGGACCAAGAGGGATCTCATAGCATGTGTTTTCCCTCACCAGTTGAGGGAAAAATTTAAAATAAAAATTTAAATTTTAAAAATTTAAAATAAAAATTTAAATTTTAAAAATTTAAAATATATTTTAAAGGCCAAGTGTGCATTACAAGGGCATTCTGTGGATTTGCAGCAGTGCTTGAAGGACTTTGGGTCTATGAAACGATTATGGATGACAGGGGATTATAAATATGGCATTTTCATTGGTGACTTTGTAACACTGTTACAATATAGAAGAAGACTGGACTTCTCTGGTAGCTCAGATGGTAAAGAATCTGCCTGCAATGCAGGAGACCTGGGTTTGACCCCTGGGTTGGGAAGATCCCCTGGAGAAAGGTGTGGCAACCCACTCCAGTATTCTTACCTCAAAAATTCCATGGACAGAGGAGCCTGGTTGGCTACAGTCCATCGGGTCACAAAGAGTCGGACATGATAGAGCGACTAACACTTTCATGTAGAAGAAAACCAGTGACTTCCTGTAAATGAGCGTACTCAGTGTTGCTAAAAACAAGGGCCTGGCTAAGCAGAAGTCGGAGAGTAAGTAAGGCAAAAAGCAGTTGAAATGGCAACACCTCTAAATCAAAGCACTTTAGCATAAAGGCAGATGAGTGCCATCTTCTGTGTGCAGTTAAGCAGACCTGTTTGCAACTCAGCATGAGGAAAGCTGCTGATGCAGATTTCAGTGGGGCAGGCCATTCCCTATCTGGGGCAGTCTCAGTGGGGCCTCTGGTAAGGACGCCACGTGGCCTGGAGAAAGCAGCGCCTGAAAGGTGCGATTAAATCACGTGGAGCCTGAGATGAGCTGAGAGATGGTCTGTGGGTCTGGAATGTCTATCTCCTTTGTGTCTCCAAGTTGTACTTCTCTTGGAGAAGCATTTCTTTCTTTCCCTGGAGCCTCTGCATGCAATATATACTCCACCAGACCTTCAGACCTGTCCCACCTGATGCCTTTATCCTAAGGCATCAGCCAGATAAATGTATGAGCCCATAACTCTAAGGGCCTCTAACGAACCCCTTCACGTTTTTACCTGCTTAGTCCAAAATCTGTAACTTGAGTTAGCACACATCTAGCAAGCAGTAAGCAGCAGATGTGAGAACACTTGACTCTCACATCAGCGTGTGGGACCCAGCATGAGGAAGTCCTCTGAATTTATGTGCAGAGCTGTGCCCTATGCTGGGTCTGGTATCAGCAGCCTGCAGTTTCAGAGATCCTAAACTGAGTCATACTTCAAGATTATAAGACCTTATGACCTAAGGTCTGTGCCATGCCGCTAGTTCTTTTCTTTTTTAAACATTAAGAAAATTTCTAAATATAGACAAAAATGGTTAGTTATAGGGAACCTTGTATGGATCACTCCACATTCAGCAACCACCAACATTTTGGTTACTAATTTCCTCCATCCACTCTCTCCTTTTTTGCCAAAGTATTTCAAAGCAAATCTCCACCATCACATCATTTTGCCTCTAAAACCTTCAAAAAGTAACTCAAAATAAGAACATCTCTCCTACATAATTACAAGGTCATTATCATTAACAAAATTCACAGTTCTTTAAATCTCTATAATATCTGTCCTCATTTGAAGTTCCCTGACAATGTTTTCCCAAATGCCTTATTTGAATCAGAATCTAAAGAAGTACCAGAAGTGAAGAAAGTGTTACTCACTCAATCGTGTCATTTCAGCTCCATAGACTGTAGCCCCCCAGGCTCCTCAGTCCCGGGATTCTCCAGGCAAGGATACTGCAGTGGGTTTCCATTTCCTTTTCCAGGAGATCTTCCCCACCCAGGACGATCACCCAGGAACCCACATCTCTTGTGTCTCCTGCATTTGCAGGTGGGTTCTTTACCACTAGTGCCACCTGGGGAGCTGCGTACTTCAAACTGCATCACATCACAAAGTGTGCAGTATCTGATCGTCTTCTTGTGTTGACACTAGAGTTGATGTATTTGTTTCAAAATGAAAAAAAACAAACATTTTTATGCATCCAAAATCAAAACTATAAAACAAATTACGTTCAGAAAAGGCTTGTTTTTATCACCACACCTCAATCTGCTTCCTTCTCTTCCCTTAAATATAGCCAGTTTAGGGTTCACCTCCCCCGTTTCTTCTTGTAAATGTAAGAAAATTCACACATACTTTCCTTAGGTGTCATATGGTATACTACATATTATGTGTAACATATACTAATAGATGTCTATATCTTGATTTTTTCACCTTACAATTAACCTGCATATCACTCCATTATGATTATATATGAAGATTGTATTTAGTCCTTTTTTAGCTACACAGGGTTCCATTTTTGTGAACGTACATATTTCAATTGGCCTATATGGATAAATAATCTGGTTATTGCCAATATTTTGCTATTGTAAAAAATGCTACAATGAATAATGTTATGCATAGTCATTTTGTGCTTTTCCAAGTATTTTATTTGGTGAAGATTCCTAGAAGTGAGACCTCTGCCCAAAGGATAAAACGTGTAATTTTACTCGAAAGCCAGTAAATATACTGTCTAATATTGGCTCACACTGTTTCTCTTGTCAGAAAGAAGGCAACAGGACATACAACTGTGAAAACTTAGGTCTCAGAGAAATTCCTGACACTCTGCCAAACACAACAGAAGTTTTGGAATTCAGCTTCAACTTCTTGCCTACAATTCAAAATACAACTTTCAGCAGGCTCATAAATCTTATCTTTTTGGATTTGACCAGGTTTGTATCTGAGTTTTTTGTGTGTGTAGGATGTTTTACTTAGGTCAAAGCACAATGTGCATTCAAACTGCTTCCAGGAACTTCCTTTGGGGAGCAGGACAACCTCCTTATTCTGCGTGTTTACCCCTTCCCATGAAATATTTTTACACAGGTAAAATATAATTTAAATAAGCACCAATCAGTGGAGAGGAAAGTGCCTTATTCTCAAAATAGATTGTGCCTGCAGTGCTATTTAAGAAGTTCAGAAGAATGTCAATAACACAACTGAAAATAATCTTGTTCTAAATCAGATGTCACATCATACTATATTTTAGCAGAGTTGATTATGAATGGGTGTGACATTTTAAGAAAAAAATTAGAGGAGACATATACCCCATCTACTAACTTTTTTCCTGAAAATTGGTTTTAGAGGCAGGATGAGGATTCTAAATGCTGACCCAGGGCTTCTGAGCCAGCGGGCAGAAGTGCCAGAAGAAAATAAAGGGATAGAGCAAGAGAGAAATGCAGCTGGTGTGTGTGTGTGTGTGTGTGTGTGTGTGTAAATTGGGGGAGGGCTCTGTATGTGGATGGAGCCTGCTACTCTTGCAGAAGTTCCATTGCTTCTATCTTGGTCCTTCAACTTAAGCTTCGACAGAGCAGGAGAGTATTCACATCTTTTTTGGTGTTTAGTCACTGTTATGTCCAACTCTTTTGTGACCCATGGACTGTAGTTCACCAGGCTCCTCTGTCCATGGGATTTCCCAGGCAATAATACTGGAGTGGGTTGCCATTTCCTCCTCCAGGGGATTTTCCCCACCCAGGGATCGAACCTGTGTCTCCTGCCTCTTTTGCATTGCAGGTGGATTCTTTACCGCTGATCCACCAGGGAAGTTCTTTCACATCCATAAGACTATACAGTCACATCTGCATGACCGCCTCTGGGAGGCAGGCATGGTAAATACTGCCATTCCACCCACGTTAAATGGGGAAACAGAGGCTCAAGGAGATTTTGCAAGCTTGCTTAGGAAGGAAACTGGGGCTTTTGCTCTCCTGACTCCCGGCCCAGGATTTACTTTCTCTTTTACCATTTCTCATTCTCACATGAGAAAAGTTTGACTTTTTAAGAAGTATTGGGCCAGGAGAGCTTTCATAACTAGACAACTCTCAGTTTCCTCTTTTACTGCTTTCAAAAAGTGGTAAAAACGGGACCTCATACTTTCTAAAGTCCTCCTCCCTCTGCTCTGCTCCCCTCCCCACCCTGTATCTGGCTACAAATGAGGCACTGTTTTCATGATCTTACACAGGTGCTGTTTCCTTAGCTTTACCAGTTTGCTTTCTTTGCCCTTTGCTCATTCTTCTGTCTTGGTTTTCAGAACTTCCTCTCTGGAATTCTTTTCCTTTTTAGACATTTCACTTGTTTGGTTACTGTCTGTTAGCAGTCAGCTTCCTCCGTTCTTTATTTTCTGAAAATATGTTTATTTCACTCTGATTCTTGCAAGATAATGTTTCCGGCATATGTCATCACTCTCTGGCAACTATCTAGGCTGACAGTAGTTTTGTTCTCAGCCCTTCAAGATTATCATTCCAGGCTCCCACTGTTGCTGTTGGGAGGTCATCTATCTGTCCAGTCATTGTTCATATGTTGAATATCTGTCTTTTCTTCTCTGGATAGTTTCAGTAGCTTCTTTTGTCCTTGGAATTCTATAATATCACAGTGATGCATTGTGTAGATTGTCAGGCTCCTTGAAGTTTGATGTCTTTCATCAGTTCTAAAATATTCTAGCCACTATCCATTTGAACTCTGGTTTGCTCCCACTCACACTTGTATCATCTTTCGATCTCTGATTAGACTTATATTGCATCATCTTAACTGTCCTTTATATATCTTAATATCTCTTTATTGTTTTCCAACTCATTTTTTTTATTTTGGCTGCATTCTAGGTAATTTCCTCATATTTACTTCTAGTCCATTAATATCCTATTTAGCTGTGTTTAGTCTCTTGTATAAGCTCTCCATTGGTTTTCTAATTTCAATTATTAACTTTTCCCATTTTAATATCATTTATTTTATATTTTAAAAATATATGAGGTCAGTTTTAATATTTTTTCCTTCATCATACTTTTGGTTCTTACTATTTCCTTTAAGCATATCAAGCATGTTTGACATAGTGTATTTATAATGATATGATAATACATATAAGCTTTATCATCTATTCTTTATACATCTTATACATATATTACATACACACACATATGTATGTATACTTTATCAGATATATCTGATAACTGGCATCTGCTGCATTTTAAAATCTGATTCTGTAGAGATTTTTTTTTGGCTGACTTTGGCTAATGTGTTTTCCCTTCATGTTTAGTTAATTTTTATTTTGAGAATTTATCATGTAGAACTTTGTATAAATCTTTGTTTAAAATGTTTCCTTGAACTAAATAATACCAATGAACTATTAATATTGGTATGTGTGCCCATGGCATCATGGCTATAGAAAATAAGCCTGTGTTTTTTTTTGAGATGCATACAGAAATATGTATAGACACTTAGGATTTGACTTAAGAGAGAGAAATAGGTATAAAAGAAGAAATGATTATGGCAAAATGGTGAGAACTGTTGTATCTGTGTGTTATACATGGAAATTCATTGTACTATTCTCTTTACTTTTATGTAAATTGGAATGGTTTTTATGTAAATCTTTTCACCTGCTAGTTACCTGAAATCACTACCATTCTGGAACCATTTTAAGCTAAATTTTCCATTTGGGTTTCTTTGGAGAAGTCCACAGAGGCAGTGTAAACTCAGGCTACAGTTTTCATAGGTGGAAGCTGGTGGTGGTTAGAGAATCTCAAAGGATGTTTTTCTTGTTGTTCTTCTTGTTTTTCTACCCAGAAGCAAAGTCACAATAAACATATATCCTCACAGTCTCCATTGGTGAGCTTTCTTTTTTGAGGTTCACCCACTGAAAGGGTCCTTGCGGGTCTTGGTAGTTTGCGGGTTTTTGAAAAGACCTATTCTATCCCCAAAGCTCTGTCTCCTGCCACTGGGCTGAGTGGCTCACTGAACTCTGGACTCTGGGCCACCAAGGATCAGCAGATATTGACAGATACGGCACAGCTAGCTCCAGAATTTGGTCCTATGGTTTCAAGCTTCCTTTTGACACTACATCTCTAAGCCATTCACTTATTGACCTCCAGGGGAGCTCTGTGTGTTTGTGTGTGGATGTATAGTACAGTGTTTTGAGGTATAACATCAGGATGAGTTTTCTCTGAACCTCTAGTTCCATATTTCTATGGAGCATTTTCATATATATCATTTGAATCACAACCATTCTACAAATAAATCATTGTTTGCTGTACTTTATAGAAGAAAAAACAGAGGTTGAGAAAATTTGTGACTTGCCCAGGATGGCATAGATAACCTATTTTATATATCATGTTATACAGTATGTATTTTATGACATATTTTATATTGCTTATAACAGTAAATAATAGTTTGATTTTGTCTACAAACAAACTACTAATTGTTCCAAATGCAAATCTCTTAGAGTTCAATTTAAAATATATAGAAAAAAATTCTAAGTCAGAGTGTTCAGATCTGAGGCTAGTCATTAACTCCACAGGCCACCTGTGGGTACTGAAGAAAGCTGATTGTCTTTTACTTTGAATAATAATGTACACTGTTTTTACTATACACAAAAGATGGCCTTGCTATTATAAGTCACTGTAATAGAATTTTTTTCTTTTCCTTAATTAATTCTTCTTAAACACTATTATCTTTTTAAGGTGCCAGATTAACTGGGTACATGAAGACACTTTTCAAAACCATCATCAACTGAACACCATTGTGTTAACTGGAAATCCCCTGATATTCATGGCAGAAACATCACTTACTGGGCCCAAGTTGCTGAAGCATCTCTTCTTAACCCAAACAGGAATATCCAATCTCGAGTTTATACCAGTGCACAACCTGGAAAATTTGGAAAGTTTGCATCTTGGAAGCAACCATATTTCCTCCATTAATCTCCCAGAAAACTTCCCAACACAGAATCTGAAAGTCCTGGATTTTCAGAATAATGCTATACACTACATCTCTAGAAAAGACACCAATGCTCTGGAACAGGCCACCAACCTCAGCCTTAACTTCAATGGCAATGACATTAAAGGCATTGAACCCGGGGCTTTCAATTCAAAGATCTTTCAAAGTCTGAAATTTGGAGGGTCTCTCAACTTATCTATTATATTTAAAGGTCTACAGAACTCTACTCTTCAGTCTCTTTGGCTGGGGACATTTGAGGACATTGATGACCAAGACCTCACTTCAGCCACATTTGAGGGGCTTTGTGACATGTCTGTTGAGAGCATCAACTTACAAAAGCACCGTTTCAGTGACTTATCATCGTCCACATTCCGGTGCTTCACTCAGCTCCAGGAGTTGGATCTGACAGCAGCTCACTTGAAAGGATTGCCTTCTGGGATTGAGGGTATGAACTCTCTCAAGAAATTAGTTCTCAATGCAAATAATTTTGATCAATTGTGTCAAATCAATGCTGCCAGTTTCCCATCCCTTAGGGACCTTTATATCAAAGGCAACATGAGGAAACTTGACCTCGGCACTAGGTGTTTAGAAAAACTAGAAACTCTTCAGAAACTTGATTTAAGCCACAGTGATATCGAGGCTTCTGACTGCTGCAATCTGCAACTCAAAAACCTACGCCACCTGCAGTACTTAAACCTGAGCTACAATGCGCCCCTTGGTCTCGAGGATCAGGCGTTCAAAGAATGCCCTCAGCTAGAACTCCTGGATTTGGCATTTACCCACCTACGTGTTAAGGCTCCACACAGCCCTTTCCAAAACCTCCATCTCCTGCGAGTTCTGAATCTCTCTCACTGCCTCCTTGATACCAGCAATCAGCACCTTCTAGCAGGCCTGCAGGATCTCCGGCATCTGAATTTACAAGGGAATTCCTTTCAAGGTGGGAGCATCTCAAAGACCAACCTACTTCAGACAGTAAGCAGCTTGGAGATTCTGATTTTATCCTCCTGTAATCTCCTCTCCATAGACCAGCAAGCATTCCAAGGCCTTGGGAATGTGAACCACTTAGACTTGAGCTACAACAGCCTGACAGGAGACAGCACGGATGCTCTTACCCATCTTAAGGGGGTCTACCTCAGTCTGGCCTCCAATAACATCCGCATCATCCCACGCCATCTCCTCCCTGCCTTGTCTCAGCAGAGCACCATTAATTTAAGTCACAATCCCCTGGACTGCACTTGCTCAAATATTCATTTCATAACATGGTACAAAGAAAATCTACATAAACTTGAGGACTTGGAGGAGACTACGTGTGCAAATCCCCCATCTTTAAGGGGAGTGAAACTGTCCGACGTCAAACTGCACTGTGGGATTACCGGCATGGGCATTTTCTTTATTGTAGTATTTGTATTCTCGCTCATCCTTCTGCTCATTTTTTCAGTTAAATTTATTCTTAGGTGGAAATACCAGCACATTTAGTGCTGAAGGTTTCTGGAGATGGAAAATAAATATGCTTAGCAAAATTGCCCTCGGTAAAGGAACTGTTGTCTGTTAGTGACTAGAGTTTTTTGATTGGTTCCTGGAATTGGATAGGGATTCACTGTACTTTTCAGAGTCCAGAACTGATGAACCTCCCAGGAAGGTAAACTGACTAGGGCCAGAGGGGCAGATGCAGCTATGAGAGGCACAGTCTTTTGCTCATATGGAAGTGGGTAGAAGTTGAGGGGCACCGGTGGTAGGGAAAGGCCAGGAGACTATTAGGAGGTCGTCACTTCCACTCATGAGCATCCCTGGAGGCACCTCTACCCTGACCCTCCCACATCTCTCTCTCCTGCAGCTCTGGTATTCTGCTTGGGTCTGAGTTCTCAGTAATATAGCCATTTGGGAAACAAGCTGGGGATAAAGTCTCAAAGTATATTTTAAATGAAAAAGAGAAAACGCAATGAATTTAAAAGAAGAGGCTGAGAAATGAATCTTACCATCAAATTGACTTCATTAACCTCCTTAATCCTTAAATCTCCAAGGATTCCACAATGCCACCATGGTACAAATAGCTCTAAGGAAAAAGAAAAAAAAGATACCTTCACCAAGATGCCCCTCCCCCAAGGTTGAGATGTTTTGCACATTGACTACCCTCATTTCAGAACCAAGGAGACTTTTTTTTGTTTGTTTGTTTTTAACCTATCTGGTGTTCTCACTCTTATTATGTTACAGATCCTAACTTACAGGTGGGTTGTGTATTTTTCAAAAGAAAAATACTCTTTTCATTTGAATGTCTGGTCCTTGGAAGCTTCTTTCTCATAGGAACCATGAGATAAATGGTAGTTTGGTTCCCAAGCCAGCTCTCAAAAGCCTACTCACCTGGGACAGCAACTGAGACAGCACATTTACAATGAAAACCAGTGGAAGAAAGAAAGCATTCAGGCACCCTCACCACTGGGAACCCAACAAGCTGCCTCCGTGAGTAGTAGTTTCTGTTGAGGCTGGAGATATTGCAAAGATGGTTCCAGCAAGAGAGAGTGGACAGGGCCAATGAATGCAGACAGAGAACTGGGAAGCCAGCAGTATTATACTCAGGGCTTTTTCCCAAGGCCCAAAGGGTGACACCCATGCAGGCCTCGATCTTCTGAAGTCTGCACTCGCAGAGAAGAGAGTTGAGCTCTTGTACTCAGGTGTTGTTTTTATAAGGCCTGGATTAAGTAGAATAACCAATTTTAGGTTAGAGATAGCAGAGTTATTAAATATTGATTGGATATCAAAGTAAAAATTAGTTAACAGTCAATTAGAATTGATTAACCTTAGGTTGGGGGCACAATATTGGAACAGAGTAGAAACTTGGGGACCAGCTCTTGTTTATCTCTTTATCCAGAAAAGTAGGAAAGACAAGGGGATAGTGAAGGAAAGCCATAAACACACATTGCAAATGCTTTACCAGTCTTAGGGTGTGTGGGTGTGTGTGTACATGTGTACATGTGTTTGTGTGTGTGTGTGTGTGTGTGTGTGTGTGTGCAATACTACACAGGAGCCTAAGTATTCCCAGAGGTTTTTGGTTAAGGACACAAGACAGTGGCCAGGGAATGGGGGATGGGGGCGGGGTGGGGAGTGAGGCATTTGCTTTGGGTGTAAAATCTAAGGGGGAGCCAAAAAACTCAGTAATCAAGGCAAAAAAAAAATCCTATTTTTTTAAACTCTAAATTAATGCCAAAAATCCACAATAAGTACAAAAAAATTTTAAACATAGCCAGGATCTACACCAGTGCCACACTGAGGTGTATTAGAGCCTGAGGCAAAAGGAAAATTGTTAGTAACCATGCTGCCTTTGTTTAAAACTTTGATATTTTGTTTATTGTGGATATTTTACATTAGTTTTGATTCTCTTAATGTTGCATTAAAATACTATTTATCTTTGTTACTGAGTTTTTCGGTGCCCCCTTAAATTTGGCACCCAAGTAGGTGCCTCACTCACCTCACCCTGTCCCTGCCCTGAGGACTGCTCAGAAGTGGGGCCTCCCATCTAACTCCCAGGCCACCATCTACCAGAGGCCTATTAGCAGACACCATATCTCAGTTTTCCTCCAAAATGTCCCACCTCCTTCCCCTTGGTTTCTGGAAACAGGGAGAAGTGTTCAAGATCTTACACCTTGTTCTCATCCTCAGCTGTCTCCAAGATTTGCATCCTTCCTTTAAAACCAAGAGAGGTGGCAGAGATGAATGGGTACCAAAACCCTCTAGTGAGAGAGGGTAAGCAGGGCACCGTCCTGCTAATGAAATGAAACCTCACACAATTCACTGCTTTGATTATCTGAAACACCAGCGTTTGGGAAAACATGTGTGGAAAAGGAATTTTCCCCGGCTTTCCTGAGGGAGTGTGGGCAAGGAAGTCATTTAAGGACACATGGTAAAGGAGAAAGAAAGTGCCTGGAACTCTGAGGGCCTGGGGACACCCCTCTTCAGCCACTCTCATTCCTCCCCGGGCCTGCGATGGTGGGCAGCCCCCGAGAAGGCCGGCCTGAGCCCCTGCTGCACTGTTCCTGCCCTGAGTCTGGCAGTGACCAAGGCCTTTTCCCCTTGAGTTTCGGGCTCAGAGGCGACCTAACGCAGAAGGGGGCATGACTGCTCCAGCCTGTGCTAAGCGGGTGCGCTTCCAGGAAGCCTCCTAGTTGTGGCCACAGGAAAGGCCCCTCATTTGAGGGACCTGAAGCCAGGCAGGCAGCTAACCCTCCCAAGTCAGGGAGCACCACCATCCACACCGCCCATTCTCATGGGGCAGGAAGCATTCACCTCTGGGAACTGAGGCAGGGACATAGCTAACACACAGTTATTTCGTCTTGTTGATTTTGCTCATTTGCTTGCAGCAAACTCAGTGATCAGTTCTGGAAAGTTTGAGGGACGTTCCTGGCGGTGACCTGAAGACACCAAAACCACACTCACTGCCCCTTCCCTCCCTTTTCTGTTTTTCTTTCTTTGTCGCTTCTTCCCCTCCTTCATTCCTAACTCTTTCTCTCCCTCTGTACTTCCTTTCATAACGTATCTCCTGCTTTCCTTCCTCTCCTTCCCTTCTTCCTTCAATCCTATCAGGGAGGATGAAAGTCTATACTGTTAAGAATTCAGACTGATACACCAACCCACCAGTTCCCTGTGTATCCTAGCAAACTTAAGCTCCTTCCTGCCTTAAGGATTTAAGCTGTGGATAGGGCTTCCCTGAAAGCCCAGTTGGTAGAGAATCTGCCTGTAATGCAGGAGACCCTGGTTCAGTTCCCTGGTTGGGAAGATCTGCTGGAGAAGGAATAGACTACCCACTCCAGTATTCTGGCCTGGAGAATTCCATGGACTGTATAGTCCATGGGGTCGCAAAGACTTGGATACAACCAAGCAACTTTCACTTTCAGGAAATACTAACTGCTGACCTAACCACTCCCTAGCCACACTGTCCTCCGTAACATGTAACTTGGGAAAACAAAAGCATTCTGTAGAGCAGGGGAATCCTCAACCTTTGAGCTCTAATGCCTGATGATCTGAGGTGGAGCTGATGTAATAATTACACATAATAATGAGAATTAAAGTGCACAATAAATGTAATGTGCTTGGATCATCCCCAAACCATCTCCCCCCTTCCCACCTCCAATCTGTGGAAAAACTTTTTCAGGAACCCGGTCCTTGGTGCCAAAAAGGTTGGGGACCACTGCTGCGAACTGCACCCCCCTAGAGCAATGGCACCCACTCCAGTACTCTTGCCTGGAAAATCCCATGGACAGAGGAGCCTGGTAGGCTGCAGTCCATGGGGTCGCTAGGAGTCGGACACAACTGAGTGACTTCACTTTTACTTTTCATTTTCATACATTGGAGAAGGAAATGGCAGCCCACTCCAGTGTTCTTGCCTGGAGAATCCCAGGGATGGGGGAGCCTGGTGGGTTGCCATCTATGGGGTGGCACAGAGTCGGACATGACTGAAGCGACTTAGCAGCAGCAGCAGCAGCAGCAGAGACCTTAGGGACCCAAGCCCTAACAATCTGTAATGGCCTGGCTTTGCTGTATCAGGCCCTTCTATGCGACGCCACGAGCGACTCCATAACTGGGCGCTGATCTAGGGCTTTGTGACAGCTCCTGTTTTAAGCAATAGTAAATTGCCCCTACAAAGTCAGAAGGGGAGCTTTTGGATGGCTGCTGTCAATTTTATTGCCCTATCCTAGTTACTAGGCTAGACTCTGCAGCTGCAGCGTGTTTATTGGTTTTATGTATCACATGTTGTTGCTGCTCTGACAAGCTACTCCTATAAAAATGTGTTATGATTGCATGTTGTAGCTCAGTGAGCTGACCGTGCATTTCAAAGTGTACTGGAGCAAACAGCGATGAGGTCCATAAAAAACGACTGCCCTTCATCAGAGGGTGCTCTGAATGAACTGCAACTCCCACAGGCTGAAAGCAAATCATACCTTTCCTCTATGCCAGCGGCCCTGACTGCTAACTGAACACAGCGCAGACCCAAACGTAGGCATTATCTATGTGTCCATGTAAAATTCCAGGACAGGAAACTGTCGTGTTACTTCGACTCATCTAATTCCCCAATAAGTGACACTTGCAATTTTGAAGTTTATAAAAGTATGAAATAAATGGCTTTATAAGACTTTCATATATTACTATAGGATGCAAGAGGGGTGGCTGACATTGCTTTCCATCTGTTCTGAATGCTGAAGAGAAAATTAACTTGAATTACAGCAAGAGAGGATGTGGTTAGTTCTAGGCAAGTCATGACTGACGGGGGTCCTGGGTGTTGAGCTAGAATCAATTGCCTGAGACATTAAGGATTAGGATGCCTAATATGATGGGAGTCAGTCTGGCTGCAGAGGAGTCAGCAGCCCAGTGGGACTGACTCCCAGAGCTCTCAGACACTGGTTTATTACCAGAATCACTGGGGAAATTCTTTACAGAATAGATTTCCATGTCCCACCCTGTAGATGTTGGGATTCTGTTAGACTAGGGTTGGCCTTGGACTTTTAGCCAAATTATTTCACATAAAATCCTTCCCTTAACTTTATCAAACAGTAACAGAAATACGTGTCAGATTCCGTGAGCTAAAAAACTAGGCCATACATAATGAGAGGAAATGGCCCAACAAAATGGGAAGAAAAGGCTAAGGAGGCTTCCAGTCCAAGAGTGAGGCTCCTGGGCGAGCAGCGCATTAGTCTCTTCTGCTGTCAGCACCAGACCACAAGCCTCTGGTCCTCAGCTACCCTGTTCTGCCACCTACCCATCCCCACTCCATTCCAGCTACTGACAACTGGAAATCACTTATTGAATACTGTGGGTCTTGAAAAAGGAATTTGGAATTTGGAAAACTCAGCAGTGGCCACAGGACCAGAAAAGGTCCAATCTCAAAGAAGGGCAATGCCAAAGAATGTTCAAACGACTGCAAAATTGCATTCATTTCACACACTAGCAAAGTAATGCTCAAAACACTCCAAGGTAGACTTCAACAGTACATGAACTGAGAACTTCTAGATGCACAAGCTGGATTTAGAAAAGGCAGAGGAACCAGAGATCAAATTGCCAACATCTGTTGGATCATAGAAAATGCAAGAGAATTTCAGAAAAACATCTACTTCTGCTTCATTGACTATGCTAAAGCCTTTGACTGTGTGGATCATAACAAACTGTGGAAAATTCTGAAAGAGATGGGAATACCAGACCACCTGACCTGCCTCCTGAGAAATCTGTATACAGGTCAAGAAGCAACAGTTAGAACCAGACATAGAACCATGGACTGGTTCCAAATTAGGAAAGGAGTACATCAAGGCTGTATATGGTCACCCTGCTTATTTAACTTATATGCAGAGTACATCATGCAAAATGCCAGGCTGGATGAAGCTCAAGCTGGAATCAAGATTGCCAGGAGAAATATCAATAACCTCAGATACACAGATGACACCACTCTTATGGCAGAAAGTGAAGAGGAACTAAAGTGTCTCTTGATGAAAGTGGAAGAGGAGAGTGAAAAAGCTGGCTTAAAACTCAGCATTCAAAAAACTAAGATCATGGCTTCTGATCCCACCACTTCATGGCAAATAGATGGGGAAACAATGGAAACAGTGACAGACTTTATTTTCTTGGGCTCCAAAATCATTGCAGATGGTGAGTGCACCCATGAAATTAAAAGACGCTTGTTCCTTGGAAGAAAAGCTATGACCAACCTTGACAGCCTATTAAAAAGCAGAGACATTACTTTGCCAACAAAGGTCTGTATAGTCAAAGCTATGGTTTTTCCAGTGGTCATGTATAGATGTGAGAGCTGGACAACAAAGAAAGCTGAGCACTGAAGAAATGATGCTTTTCAACTGTGGTGTTGGAGAAGACTCTTGAGAGTCCCTTGGACTGCAAGGAGATCCAACCAATCAATCCTAAAGGAAATCAGTCCTGACTATCCAATGGAAGGACTGATGCTGAAGCTGAAACGCCAATACTTTGACCACCTGATGCGAAGANAGCATATTCAAAAGCAGAGACATTACTTTGCCAACAAAGGTCCATCTAGTCAAGGCTATGGTTTTTCCAGTGGTCATGTATGGATGTGAGAGTTGGACTGTGAAGAAAGCTGAGCGCCAAAGAATTGATGCTTTTGAACTGTGGTGTTGGAGAAGACTCTTGAGAGTCCCTTGGACAGCAAGGAGATCCAACCAGTCCATTCTAAAGGAGATCAGTCCTGGGTGTTGTTTGGAAGGACTGATGCTGAAGCTGAAGCTCCAATACTTTGGCCACCTCATGCGAAGAGTTGACTCATTGGAAAAGACTCTGTTGCTGGGAGGGGTTGGGGGCAGGAGGAGAAGGGGACGACAGAGGATGAGATGGCTGGATGGCATCACCGATTCAATGGACGTGAGTTTGAGTGAACTCCGGGAGTTGGTGGTGTGCAGGGAGGCCTGGCGTGCTGCAGCCCATGGGGTCACAAAGAGTCGGACACGACTGAGCAACTAAACTGAATCTACCATTTTTAAATTTGTTTTTAAAAAGCCATTATTGCTCTTGAAAAATTAACCAGTGAACTACACTGAACATTCACCTCTTGCTGCCCACCTCTTCTTCCATTTTTACTAATATTCTCTAAACACTTGGCTGTTCAAGACATGACACTAGGCCCTGCAAAGGGAAGCAGAGGACAGGGAACCACCTGAGTATTCATCCATCTCCCCTTTCTCCATTCATGTCAGTTCATGGGCTTTCTAAATAGCTTGGAACATTCTTTTTTCTCTTTCTACTCTTCTTGGAAATGATCTAAATATACAACAAGAGATACAGGAGTAAATAAGGTAAGGAAAGACACTCTATGTTCTTGGGTGGGATAAGAGCATAAGCATGCTGATACTACCAGGAATTAAGAAACACAGATTAAAATAAGATAAGGTTTATATCTAGTAGTCTGGCAAAAAAAAAGGAGACTGGATACTAGTGTAGGTGAGATGTGAGCTTACAGGAACCGCACACACTGCTTAGGGGTATAGACTGGTGCAGCTATTGTAGGACCACGAGGCAAAAATTCATCAAATTAAATACATCACCCACCAATCCAATGCTGAGTGTGTATGACAAGAAAATTTCACAATTCCACAGTGGTATTTCACAGCATTGTTTCTTTAGGGGTGAGTTCAAAGCCATGTGAGGGGTCATCACTAGGGAAATGGGCATTTAAAACATCTAAGACGCACACCACGAGGCATCATCCAGTAACTAGAAGTGGTGAGTTAGACAGAGCTACAGCAAGGTAGCTGAATCTTAAGGATACAGTGTTGGAGGAGGTCATGGAGAGGACATGATCACCAGCTGACCTGAAGTTGGACCCATCAATTGGAGTCTCCTCGTCCCCCTTCCCTGTCCTCATAAAGTATGTGTGGTGTTCCCACAGGAAGAGTCGTTTTCAAGGACTTACTTGGCCTTGAGAGCAAGGTGCCGAGATCATTTGCATGTTATACATGCCTGAATCCTGTTAAGGCCTCTATGTTAACTTTTAAGACCCTGGCAGGTGGGTGCAGAGATCCCCTTGTCCCGTGGCAACTGAGGAGAAGCCTTATTGGTGAGCTTCCCTGCTTATAAACCTGCCACCTACCACTCCGGGGCTGCTGTCTCTTAGGTCTCTCCTTGTCTTCCATGTATGAGAGCTAGCTTGTGAACCAACATATAGACCTTAATGGAAAAAACAAACAAACACCCAAATGACTTATTAACATGATTTTCATAAATTAAAAATACACGTATACAGAAAAATGATACTTACATTTTTTAAGAACACAAACAGTTAACACAGTTGCCTATGGGGTAGGAGGAGGCTGGATGGGATTGTAGGGCTAAGTTAAATGAATCCTGACTCCAAGGTCGATGAGCCAAGACTTTAGAGCAGGATGACCTCAAACATCCAAGTCTGAGGTTCTCTACTTGTGCACGTGTACGTGAGAGAAAATATTGTCTCACGTCTTTAATATGAAATACCATGTGGTCATTACGTAGTATGGCAGGATACTCAGACACTGAAATCTATATTTGATTTAATACTAAGCAGAAGTTACCCAACATCATGCCGAGTATTATTTCATATTTTTGTTGTTAAAATAAAATTCCATATAAATTGAAGTGTCTAGGGAAGGGCAGTGACAATCTTTTTTTTTTTTTGCTTTTCTATATTTGTAATTTGCCTTCACTTGATCATGTATTGCACAATAAAGAAAAATAAGAATTTTTAAAGACTTTTTTGGTTTTCACAACAGAGCAAGAATAAAGAGATGGTGAGGATTTCCAGTACTGAAAAAGGAGGTGGGCTTTTTCTAAAGCTTTGTGATTTCAAAGGCAAAAGCTTAAGCCCAAGCTTCTTGGATTGCTCTTTCCTTTCCCTTGAGAACAGAAGGAGCCATGGGTGTTCTAAGGATCCCCTCTGGAAAGGGACAGCAGGCCAAGGGGCTGAGAGTCATCTTACCGGGTGGCACTGAGCTGAGAGATGGGAGGCCATCCACAGGAACTGCCCTCAGTCCCCTGCACGAGAACATCTGCCTCCAGTGAGGAAAGTCACTTCAGCACAACCGTTTCACGCAGTATTCGTATTCCAAAGAGACAGAACTTGCAGGCAAAGGATATTTATTTAGACAGGTTACAGCTGGAGGAGATGGCGATGCCAGCTCACATATGAAGGCTGGGTAGTGGCAGTATGCTTGCTTAAGGCCTTGCAAACAACTTCTTTCTTCACCTCCAGGTTCTGACAGCCATCTCTTTAGGGCTTCAGTGCAACAGCCAATGACTTTGGGAGATGCTTTCACCTTTATAGTATTAAGAGCCTTTTTGTAAAGCTCTGTGGAGAAGTTCCTAGAAACCGTATGCAACGGATCTTCTTCCTTTTCCCCTACATCTGAACAGACTCAATGGCATGTCACAAAACATACAGGGAGCTTCGGTCTTGGGAACAGAGTCCCTTTTTGATGGGTTTGCCTGCATCCAAGTATTGGGATTGAGAGCCCCATTGCAGCCTATGACGTTATGAGGGCAATCTTGTCTTTTGGAATGCATGGTCCCAGCAATTCATGAGATGCTGCTGCACGTTTTGGTTTTTTTAATGAATGGTGTTAAAGCCTCCAGTCCAGGGTCTGAGATGTATGAACTGCCAGAGAAACTGAACCCGGGCCAAATGATTGATTTTCAGTATAAAAAAAAGTAATGAAACCAAAGTTCAACAAAGCTGTGATTTCCAGCTTTCCTAGATATATGAGATGCATACAATACTAACTGAGGTAGGAGGAAGAAAGAGGAATACACAAAATGATGACATTGAGGAAAGTGTTAAGAACACACTGGTAGGAAGGAAATTAAATTGAGTGAACTGCCCTACCACTGAGTTGCTTAATGTCCAGCCTATACTGAAGCAAGCAAATTTCCAGTTAATAGAGCTATACTTTTTCATGTAACATGTGTTGTGAACCAAAAATCTAGAAGGGAAATTGCCTACTGATTAATTAGAACTAATAAAGGATCCCTGTTACAGAGAACGATTAGCTTCCTTGGCTCATGGCTTCCCACAAATCATCAGGTTTGTAATTTTGCATGATATGATTTTTCTGCATATAAACTTAAAAAGAGAAAATGAGGTAGCTTAGATCATTCAGAGGGGCCTGGATCTGAATTCAAGTACATGATTAATGTTTAGAACGGTCAAGAGCTTCAGAACCAGAAAAATCGACATCCTAAAGTAAGCTGTCTTTATAGGGTGTGTGTTAAGCAAATCACATAGCCTGTCTGGGCCTGTTTGCTCCTCAGTAAAATGCGGATGCCATCACCATCTGGTTTGAGGCTGGTGTTGGGGCTCAGAGAAGATGCAGATAAAACCCAGGTTGCCCAGCACTAAGTGTGCACACAGAGTAGGCAGACAATAAATGTGAGGTTGCTTCCTTCCATCCTGATGTCTTCTTGGTTTTTAATTATAAGGGAGGAGATTGGATGGAAGGAAAAGAAAGATGAGAGAACACAATGGTAACGGATGGAGCAAAGTTTTGGGAGAACTGAAGGAGGAGTGGAGTCTACTTAAAGGCAGACAGTCTTGAAGAAAGGAACACTGTTTCAGTTTTTAAAAAATTAGCAAACCTTTCCGCTTTCCACTCACCAAAAGGGAGCTGCAGAAAACCACCCTTTCCACCACAGAGTTCTATTCAGTCATGTTTTGGAGATGCTATGCATGTGTGTAGATGGGGGGGAAAAAAAAACTTAATAGCCATTATCTTTTCATGCTAAATTTTTATTTCAATGTTATGCAACTGCATAAGTATAAATATTTGTTCAATATACAACAATTATGACATCCATAGGGAATTCCTTAGAGAAAATAAGACTGCAAACACTTTATTGCACAGATCCTAACAAACTTTAAGCTGGTAAATCTACAGCTGGGAGTACTAGCGAGGAGCACACCATACAGTCACGGGAGACCGACCCAACAGAACACAGGAGAATTTCTATCATCCGACTGGAGAGGTTTACAACAGCAAACAGGTATTACACAAATGCAATCTTAGGGACTCTGTAGCCATCCAAAATGCAAAAACATATTTGGCAAAAATGATAATACACTATACAAAATATACATTTTAAAATATCATTTGTAAACAAGCAGCTAGTTGTGCTTTAAAGAAAACGGGACAGTTAAAAAGCAAAGGCTGTAAACCATACACTACCTCCCCGACAAACCTGTTTTAGATGTCTGGGTGCAGAAAGGTTGGGTTATGACAGCCGCCGAATGCAGGTACGAATTATAAATGTTGAGACCATTTTTGAAACCCATTTAAGTTCTTTCAAAATATTTGTTTCTTCTACAGTTCACAACATAGTGATGGGGAATGGCTAGAACCTTATGGGAAGAAAGTTAGGGGCAAGGAAGAGAGCTTTTTCGCCACTGGCAACTCATTTTACAATAAAGGACAACCAAGCAATTGGTTAAGTTATGCCTTTGTTTTTGGAGTGGAGTTTACAGCCTCACTAAATGACCTGCCATCCACAGGGATGTAAGATGATGCTGTGCTTAGGTGAACAATTTTATAGCCTGAAGATAATAAGATATCCCTGCGGGGAGGGGGGTTGGGTGCTGGACTAGTATTTACTGGTGATTTTTTTCTCTTACAAAACAAAACAAAAATCCTGCTATGGATCCCAAGCATCTTATAAACACTTATCTGTGTGTATTTTCTCTTAGTGCTTAGAACTTACGTCAGCAAGTGCCGTCTTACAATACAAAACAAGCCACCAGGAAAACTGCAACAAAAACACAAAGACCCCCTCAGCACTAAAATGATCGGACAAACCCTACATATTCCATGGTATACAAAATTTAAATAAGGCTTAGCAAAAGTAAAAAGGACAGTCACATTCAAGCACCAAATAGCTCCAACAAGTCTTTTTATTACAAAAATGCTGCTCTTTATTAATACAGTATATATTTTTTTGCATACAAATAAAGAGACCATGTTATGAAATGTATGGAGCTACTTGATGCACCAGAAATGAATGTGAAACCCAGGAACTTGCTAAAAACAGCAAGCTTCATCTACAACATAAGGCCCCAGCTATGTATTAAAATGTATCTGATGTCCTGATTATTCCTTAAAATATATGCTATGATGCCAAAATCCATACCCCCTCCACTTTTCTTCAAAAAAGCAAAGTGAAAACCTCTTCCAATGCCTAGTGCTTATTAATCAACCTAAATACGAGCAGATTTGTGTGCGGCCAGTTATTTTCTTTTCTGTTCAACAGCAGGGCGGGCGCAGAACTACTACAAAATGTGTGCTTCTTGGACTAGCGACTCATAGCATAAAGGCCTGAGTTTATTTAAGAGCATGAGAAGGAGGGAAAGCAGAACAGAAATAAAAGTCAACGTGTGTTTATAGCCCTCGCTCTACCTATGGTGAAGAGTCGACACCCACAGCCACACACAAGGACAACTGGCCTTGGAGACAGTTGGGCCCAGGATCAAAATGGCCATTAGTAAAATGAAGATGGCTAGCTCCATCTGTTGTGGCCATTCCCGATGGAGGAGCATTCCAGATGCAGTGATTCGAGTCATTCTTGCTTTAGATCTGGAAATATAGGTAGCCAGATACAGTGCTATCAAAATTTCTGGTTAAAAATACACATATAAACTTACCATCTAGTGTATTTCAGGCTTTCTTCCACCATCAACTCTACTCAGAAAGTTTTAACTTAGAAAAAAATGTAGCCTTGCAAGAGTCTTTTCAACCACAGACCAAAACACATGGGTGGATGTGTATATACACGAATATGGGTGAATCTATATTTTAACAAACACCCAGTTTTAGCCATTTCGCTTCATGACTGCATCTTGATCAATGGTAGAGCAAAAATCCTACTTAAAAAACCCAAAAGTTGTAGTAAATGACGCCATCAGCAGCAACGTATCAACTCTACACCCCAAACCAAACACATTGCTAGATATTTACAGAGAAGATCTTCCCTCAACAACCCTCAACCTCAACCAGAAAGAATTTTTTTGTTTTTTTTTTGTTTTATTTTGTACAAACACTATCTGGTAACAGTTTGCCGGTTCCGATTTGGGAAAGCATTTGGAAGAAGGTCCCCTCTTTCTCTGTCTCTTGTCTCCTCGCTTCTTCAGGGAGGCTCCGGGCTGTGCCGATAGCAGGGGGGGTGGTGTCCCACGACGCTGGTTTCCAAGGTAGTCAAGACGCAGTGACACACGCAGGGTGGGTTTCCCCAGTGCCTCCAGGGCCTGACCCATCACAAGGCCTTTTTGTGGGGGCTGCCACGCAAACTCTCTTTCCCCCGCCTCTGTCGCAGCCCAGTGTCCTTCTCAGAAGGAAGAACGATGGGGCGCTCAGTGCTTGGGGCAGGGGACAGCTTGGCCGCCTCTCTGCTCACATTCTGGTTCCTGGTCTGAGCTGGCTGGGTGGGAGTGGGCTCTTTCCCTTTGGTTTCTCCCACAGCGGTGGTTACTGAGAGGGCCCTGTCCCAGTGGCTGGTGCCCGCCACCAGGCCAGGGCTGGGGTGCTGGGACTCCAGAGTGGCGGCTGAGCTGTGGAAGGATGGTAAGGAGTCGCTCTTGGTCATGTGGGTTCTGCCACCCGCGCCAGGCAGGGGTTTCCGCTGGTCCCTGCTGCTGGAGGCTGGGGATTCTACTGCAGGCCCGCTGGCCTTGGCAGAGATGTCGCTGGAGGTGGTAGAAGTCTCTGGAACTGCTGCTCTGGACTCGGGAAAGCCACAGGAGTAGCTCAGAGACTTCTCCGGGAGGGTGACACAGCCGAGAGAGCTCTGCACCGTGGCTGAAGGTGACCGCTTCATGCTGCTGGGCTTGCTTGCCTCGGTCAGTGGCTTCTGGGGACTGAGCCCTTTCCCCTTGGCCTCAGGCCAGCCCTTCCCAGTGGCTGCTGCTGGCTGCTCTGCACCCTTGGGCCCAGCCTCGCTGTGCACCGAGGACAAGCCAGCCCCCGGCTTCTCACCATCCGCAGGGGTGTAAAGTGCTTCAGTGCATTTCTTGCCTTCAGACTTGCCGGCGTCGGCACTGGTGGCCAGCAGACTCGGGCTCCTGTCTGTCTGTTTGCACAGAGGGGGACAATCTTTCACAGTGGATGGTGTGGGGGCCTTTGGAGACAGGTTTTGCCTTTCCCTGACGGTGGGAAGTTTCTGGTCCATTGGCTCACTGGCCCTGAGGAGTCCTCGCCCTGGTGAATATCCGAGCATCTCCAGTGCCTCTGGGGGATACCCAGCGCTGGTGGGTCTCACCTTTGTGTCTAGAGGACCCCCTTCTGTGGGCAGGGGGACTGAGCGCCCACTGGCTCCCTGGCCAATCACTTCACGGGCTGTGTTCTGGGGACTTGGGAGGACAGGGAACTCCTCTGACACACCCTTACCACTCCCCACCCCCGCTCTGCCGAGGGTCGGAGCGCCAGTCTCTTTGCTCACTGCAGCCTCAGCGCTCGGCTTCTGGGAGGAGAGAGGCCGGTCTGGGAACTTTGACTTTGGAGGGCTCAGGTCGGGGTTAGACCTGGGCTTGTGGCTGCTGCTGTCACTGTGCACAGCAGTGGGCCTAAGAGCGTCCTGGAAGCTGGAGTCTGTAGCACAGGGCTTGCTCCCTGGCAGAGAGGCAGCAGGGTGGCTGGGCAGAATGCAGTGCTGACAAGCCAGGTCAGGGAGCTCTTTGGTGGGGGGTGAGGGCTGACAGCTACTGGTGAGGTGCTTTTGTGGGGGCTGCTCTTTCCTTTCTGGTTCCCTGGGACCCAGCTGATAACTACTGATGACATGCTTTTGTGGAGGTTGTTCTTTCCTTTCCAGTTCCTTGGGACCCAGCTGAGAACTACTGGTGAGGTACTTCTGCAAACACTGTTCTTTCCCTTCTGGTTCCTTGGGACCTGGCTGAGAGTGACTGGTGAGGTGCTTCTGCAGGGGCTGTTCTTTCCTTTCTGGTTCCTTGGGACTCAGCTGAGAGCTACTGGTGACATGTTTTTGTGGAGGTTGTTCTTTCCTTTCTGGTTCCTTGGGACCCAGCTGAGAGGTACTGGTGAGGTACCTTTGCAAACATTGTTCTTTCCTTTCCAGTTCCTTGGGACCCGGCTGAGAACTACTGGTGACGTGCTTTTGCAGAGGCTGTTCTTTCATTTCTGGTTCCTTGGGACCCGGCTGAGAGCTACTGGTGACGTGCTTTTGCAGAGGCTGTTCTTTCCTTTCCGGTTCCTTGGGACCCGGCTGAGAACTACTGGGGAGGTGCTTCTGCAAACACTGTTCTTTCCTTTCCGGTTCCTTGGGACTCGGCTGAGAACTACTGGTGAGGTGCTTTTGTGGGGGCTGTTCTTTCTTTTCCAGTTCCTTGGGACCCAGCTGAGAACTACTGGGGAGGTGCTTCTGCAAACACTGTTCTTTCCTTTCCGGTTCCTTGGGGCCCGGCTGAGAATTACTGGTGACGTGCTTTTGCAGAGGCTCTTCTTTCCTTTCCGGTTCCTTGGGACCCGGCTGAGAATTACTGGTGACGTGCTTTTGCAGAGGCTCTTCTTTCCTTTCCGGTTCCTTGGGACTCGGCTGAGAACTACTGGTGAGGTGCTTTTGTGGGGGCTGTTCTTTCTTTTCCAGTTCCTTGGGACCCAGCTGAGAACTACTGGGGAGGTGCTTCTGCAAACACTGTTCTTTCCTTTCCGGTTCCTTGGGACTCGGCTGAGAACTACTGGTGAGGTGCTTTTGTGGGGGCTGTTCTTTCCTTTCCGGTTCCTTGGGACCCGGCTGAGAACTACTGGTGACGTGCTTTTGCAGGGGCTGTTCTTTCCTTTCCGGTTCCTTGGGACCCGGCTGAGAACTACTGGTGACGTGCTTTTGCAGAGGCTCTTCTTTCCTTTTCGGTTCCTTGGGACCCGGCTGAGAACTACTGGTGACGTGCTTTTGCAGGGGCTGTTCTTTCCTTTCTGGTTCCTTGGGACTGTCTTTCTGCACAGACTGGAAACCAGAAGGCCTTCCACTCTTCTCACTCTCTGGCCTGGGCGGCTCCAGAGACCGCCTGGTAGAAGCAAGTTCCATCTTGGATTCCAGACCACTGTCTGCGCCCAGCTCTCTCTCACAAGGAGCCCCTGCAGAGCGCAAGGAGGAGTCCTCTCTGGCTGGTAGCCTCACCTCCTCTCGGCCGTCTCTGGGCTTTGCTCTCCAGCAAGGCCCGCACACTTTCTCCAAGGCCTGGGTCTGGGTGGAGACATTCGGGTGGGTCCTCCCCACCACAGGGAGGGTTTGGGAGCTGTCGCTGGGTTTAGCAGCTTCTGGGGGACACAGTTCCTTGGAGGGGTCTCTGTGGATGTCGGGCCTCACAGCTGACCGCTCGCTCCTGACTATTGACGGGCCCCTTTCGGACAACTCTCTCCCCCTCGGCTTCTCCCTGGAAGGGACACTTTCAGGCGAGAGTGGGCTGCAGGATCTAGATACGTTGGCACCTTGGAGGTTCTGCCCTGGGAAGGGAAGGAGCTTAACGTCGGGGCTGCGGTCTTGGTGTTGGCTGGGGTGGCCCTCTCCCCGCTGGGGATGGTTCTCCATGATGGTCGCTGGGGCACGGGCTACCTGGGACACCTTCTTGTCCAACTTCAGCTCTGGGTCAGGCAGAGCAGCCACCGATGAACTCTGCAGACCCCGACTGGACGGTGGGAACCGGGGCTCAAGCAGATAGGATTTGTTCACCTTGAAGCTGGCAGGGGAGGACTCTCTCTGACCCACAGTGTCAGCCTTCCTCCCTGTGCTGTTAGGGAGAGCTAGGGGCACGGGGGACTCCGCATCACTGCCTGGGCTGGGGCTCTGGGCAGGCTCCGGGGAAGGCAGCTCTGTCTTGGAGGCCTGAGGTCCCGACAGGAGAGCGATGTCCAAGGTGCCTTCAATGGGCTTCAGGCACGACACAGACCTCCCTTCCAGCTTATACTCGGAGGGGCTTTTCCGGACAGGCGACTCTGGGGCAGCCAAGCCTGGCTTCTCTGCTCCACTGTCTACCCGGCCAGAAAGGGCCTTGAGAGGGACAAAGGAGACAGCGCTGAGCTGAGCCGCGTGGGCGCTGCCGATGAACGGTGTGCGGCCCTCGGAGGCTGGCGGGGCCTCCTGCTGCCCTCCCACGGGCCGGCCCAGGCTCCCAGGCAGGCACTCTTGGGCACTGGCTGTCACCTTGGGCTTGAGCACAGAGCAGAGGCTCTCATCTTTGTCTTCGAGGGACATCTTCTTTCGGAGGTAATCGATGTTGGCCAACTTGCCGTCTAACTTCTCACACCGCAGACCCTCCTTGGCCTGGGGGACCTTCTCTGTGGTGTCCCCCTTCCCAGAGGTGGACCTGTGGGTGGCCTGACAGAGCCCGTCCTGGAGGGTGCTGGGCGTCGAGGCTCGCTTGAGGTCACAGGTGGTCCCCTGGCCGTGGTCCCCAGCTGCCGTTGCCCCCTCAGAGGTGACACCCTCACTGGCCCGCACGTTGGCCTGCTTGTGGAGAGCATCTTTCAAAAGGCTGGACAGGGGCTGGGCCTCCTGCACGGCTGCTTTGCTTTCAAAATGATTTGACCTCTCTGAAGCTTTCGGATAGATTTTCTTGTCTCTCTCTTCGAGCCTAAAAGCACAGAGGTTTTCCAAGTCACTGCCGAGTCCGTGAGGTTTCGGACGGGATTCCTGTTTTTCCGAGAGCCCGTCAGGTTTTTTCACCACCACCTTGGCCTTTAGCTTCTCTCGGTCCAGCTCGTCCACAGACTCCTGGCGGCCCAGCTTCCGGGACACGGGGCGTTTCAGGCAGCCCTGCTCCACGGGCCTGGCCCGGCTGAGGGCAGGCGCATCGCACACGTTCTCCTCCAGGCTCTGCAAGGTCACCTCCCGCTGCTGCTGCTCCCGCGGCACCTCCTCCTGGGTGACCTCCAGGCTGTGCTTGCGGGAGCACAGGTGCTTCTTGTCGCCTCCATAGGAGGGAGAGAGCTTCTCCTCCGACTGCACGCGCTTGAGCAGCGGGGACCGAGGGGGTTCCGCACTCTTGGGCCTCACGACGTGCCTGACGATGGTGGGTGGAGAGTGCATTTTGCTGGGAAAGGCTTGAGCCATCTTGGAATTGCCCAGTGAGTGCCCCAGCAGAGGGGATGGGGACCGCTGCGGGGAGGTGGGCTGTGGGGTCGGAGAGGGTGTCCGGGCCAGCGGAGACAGGGGGATGCTGCCGGCTGACTTCCGCCTTCCTGACCGGTAGCGCTGCCCACTGAGTTTGGGGGCCAGACCATGGAGCGTGCTGGGCCGGATGTGTCCTGACCCCGCTGGGGAGTTGGGAGCGCTGGAGCTTGGGGAGCTGCTCTGGGAGGAGTTAGTGCCTGTGGGTGGGGAACAGGAGACTGTGAGCAAGAGCCCCCTTCCCTTTCTTCCCAGGCTTTCCGACCTGAGCTGTTTTAGATAAGGGCAGCGAACTGTCTCAGCATCTGTCTACTGAATAAATACTTTCCAGATAAACCTCCCCAAAGGTCAACCCAGTACTTCCTGTCTTTTCTAAGGGACCGAATAGCTATATCTTCTGACCTTCCTGTCAATCCCGTTCTCTGTCAATTACATCCCCACCTTCTCTCTTTAAGCTGGAATAAGCTTGTCTTCCAGGATCTCAGCTGGTGGCCCCTCAACTCTTGCTAGGAGAGGAGGTTCACTCACCAGATGGGAAGTCGGGGGTGGAACGGTAGCTGGGTGTAGGGGATCGGGGAGACAAGCTGTGAGTGGGGGACCCTGGGAGGCTCTCCCCTGATGACAGGGATCGGTTCAAGCAGGAGAAACTTCGGCTGGTGTGGAGTAAAGGAGAAGGCTGCTTGGCTAGTTTTTTGAAAAGGGATCTCCTCCTAGAGTGAAAAAAGGAGGAAACTGATCAGATTCTACATTCAAAACCACCCCCCCTTCCCCAAAGCACCAGTGCACTGATTCAGTACATCCAGAGACCACCGTGACATGACAGTGGGTCCTCTTAAAGAGAAGGATTCCACTTTTACATTCAAGACTTCTCTATGACTTAGAAAGGAAGAGGCTTTGAGAATACACAATGGAAACCCTCTTAATTTCAAGCACTTTAAGGCAAGTTGTGAAAATAGGAAAATATATCTGGTGACTCAGAATCTGCCTGCAATGCAGGAGACCCAGGTTCTATCCCTGGGCCGGGAAGGTCCCAAGAAGAAAAGGGCAACCCACTCCAGTCTTCTTATCTGGAAAATTTCAGGCACAGAGGAGTCTTGCAGGCTTTAGTCCATGGGGTCACAAAGAGCTGGACATGACAGAGCAACTAAGAATAAATGCACCTTCATTTATGTGTATGTCAGGTTTTTGAGGATACTTTTTTTGCCTGAAAGCTTCCAAGTATATAAGCTCTGAACACACTGACACAATTAAATTAAGAGACAGTACAAAGTAAATCCTTGCAAGAAAAATTGTCATTTGGAATATTGGATTCTTTAAATGGTGATCTACTGGGTAGAGGCTTTCATCCTTGAGGGGCTGTTTGCTATGCTTATTCCATCGTGAACTCCTGAATATTCCTATGGACAATGGAGGCTGTACATTTACACAGAAAAACTGAGGGAGGTGAACAGAAGCTTATCATATCAGCAGGGCAGCAGACACCACACTTCAGCAGAGGGCAAGTGTGTAGTGAGTGCCAACAAGCATGTCTTAAAGTTAACAACACAGCTTCAGGTGGCTTTGAAAAGCAGGTGGCTGTATAGGGTTCTTTCACCTCCAGGGGCTGAGTCACACACTTTCCACCCTACTATCCCTTGAAGCAGTGTGTTCTGTATGACCCAACACACACTCAAAATATAAAGCTCACATTAAAAAAAAAAGATATCAACGTTTGTGTGTGCGTGTGCACATGTGTTCTTTTAATCACAGTAATAAATGTACTTGGGTCAAAAAGCCAAATAGCTTTATAAGCTTATAATGAAAAATAGCTCTGTTCTGCCTTTTCCCCGATCCCAGCAAAACTCCTTCTACTCTTTTAGCTGTCTGCAAATTGCTACGTAATGTGCTTATGCTGTTTTTTCAGTTTTTCAAGCCTAGAAATTATCTGTTGATTTCCTACCACAGAAGATGAAAATTTAGCCCTTATAACAGTCTATCCCTCTTCTAAACAAGCACATTCCTCCCAGTTGAGCTAAACCAAATTTTTTGGTTAGGAACAAAAGGTTGATACTTTTTTTTATTTTACACAATAAATACTGTTCATAGTTCGGCCACGAAAAGCATAATTGTATTTTCCTTTCTTATACCAATTTGTCCTTCCTGGAGTTAACAATCATTGCTTTTCACATTTGCGTATTTTTCTTTTCTAGCATTAAAATCCTTATACTGTGATCCAAAACACCAAATTCAAGTGGGTAGAGTCAAGATGCTGTCGCATCGTGCAGGAAGCTCATCTAGACAATTGTTTGGAAGAAACTTCCCCACCAGACACACACACACACAGACACACCCCTCACCAGTGTCTGCACAGGGCACTAAATGATACTCAGGGTGCCTTTCATAGTGCTAATGTGTGATAGAGTTTCAGGCAATAAAACAAAGCCTTTTTATTTCCAGGCTTATTTGGATGCTTTGAAGATCTAGTTATCTTAGAGTATCTGGCATTCAAAAATAGCAACTATATATTTTCGGATTATTTATTATTACTATTGTTTAGTTGCTAAGTCATGTCCGACTCTTTCCCGACTCCATGGACTGTAGCCTGCCAGGCTCCTCTATCCACGGGATTCCCTAGGCAACCCAACTGGAGTGGGTTGCCATGCCTTCTTCCAGGGGATCTTCCCAACCCAGGGATCAAACCCACATCTCCTGCATTGCAGGTAGATTCTTTACCACTGAGCTACCACGGCTTCCCTGGTGCTTTTAGATGGACATTATTACATATAGATTTAATGCTAAAAGTTACCTGAAGTTTTAGTTCCTCAAATCCAACTGAAATGAAGTCTGGAAACTTAAGAAAAAGCAGAGCTTTTCATGGTCCTCACACATGAGAAAAAGTAATCTAAATTCTACAGTGTAACTACATACATCTTTTCATTATGCAACATATTGCTGTCATGAATGAATATAAACTCTAGTGTATAAATACATGTGAACCACAGGGCAACATGTCTCACAGAGAGATCGATCTTCCTCACATGCAAGCATTTCAATTAAGTGAGGAGTAATTTTCCTTCGGTGTGGGAAGACACCAAACCCACGAAGAGGACGTCTCTAACTCACCTTTCCAGACTTTCCTTCTTCTTAGATTTCTTGCTCCGCCTCACCATCCGGCTCTTATAGCTGTTTCTCCTGGCTGGTCCCGTTTTGATTGATGTGTTTTCAAATGGGGTGGTCGTGATTGACACCTTATTTCCACTCTATAAAAAAACGAGGTGGTATTAAAGGGAAATGTTGAAACAAGGCCGGAAAAGATGTAGGAGATCCAAAGACAAATAAACATCCCAAAGGACAGACATGACCACGTGTCAAGGACCCTTCAGGCAGTGAAGTCCTGATAAACCGGGTGGAAAAAAAATGTGAGGTTTCCTTGAGGTGGTGGGATGCGGATTCCACAGCTGCTGGTGTGCTCAGTTATGTCCAACTCTTCGCGACCCCAAGAACTGCTGCCTCCAGGTTCCTCTGTCCATGGAATTTTCCAGGCAAGAATACTGGAGTGGGTTGCAATTTCCTACTCCAGGGGATCTTACTGACCCAGGGATTGAACCTGCATCTCTTGCATTTCCTGCCTTGGCAGGTGGATTCTTTACCACTGAGCCAACTGGGAAGCCCAGCAGAGCTGAGTTTAAGTCTGAGCCTGTGACCTGAGCACTTGTTTTCCTCTGGACCTTCTTGCAGCAGAGTCACACCTGTCTCCCAGGGCTCATCTGAGGATCAAGGGGATAGAGTGTGTAAAGCCATTAGCACCCAGAGTGACACATGGAAAGGGCTCTATAAATAACAGCTATACTCATGCATATGTATTAAGTGTAAACATGCCCAGAGATGCTGTGTTCTCGGTTGATTTATTTTTCTTCTCTCTCCTTTTTGTGCTTTTCCTTTGACCTAGAAATCATAAAGCAGCACAACTGAATGAGACTTTTATCTTTAATTATTTTTAGTTTTTTTTTTTTTTTCTAGCACCAGAACCTGTCAGCCCAGCAGAGCTGGAAAGTGTATATGCCAGCAGGTGTAAAGCAGCCTCTGCTCTGTCAGGTTGGGAGCGGTAAGGTTTCTGTGCCCCTCGACTTGAACCTGGGACCAGGGCTTGCTGGAAAGGCCCTAGGGGAGGATTTGAGAGCAGAGTCAGGGGCCAGGGTGAGGGGGTGCCCTGGACAGGTGGGCAGAACCCTCCCCCTTCACTTCACTCTCAATGATCTCTGCTTGAATTTAATAACCAAGGGAGAATCATATCCTTTCAAAGTCACAGATGTGTCTGATTACCTTAAAAAGACAAGAAGTATACATAGAAGGGCCTTTTAAAAGGCCTATGCCTGCAAGATGCCTAGCAACTCAGATCTAAGTGATGTTAAGAGATGGGGAGTTGAGTATGGTCGGGCAGGGGACTGAAAAAACAGATTGTTTAAATACCAACATCCACTTCTCCACCCAACTTGGAAAGTAATGCATGCCATTATTAGAAGAAAACAATAATGTACATATATTTTAAAAAATCATTGAGAAGCCTCCTCCGTCCATGGGATTCTTCAGGCAAGAATACTGGAGTGGGTTGCCATTTCCTTCTCCAGGGGATCTTCCTGACCCAGGGATTGAACCCAGGTCTCCTGCATTGCAGGCAGACGCTCTAACCTCTGCACCACCAGGGAAGCCCATCAAGAAGCCTACCACTCAGCTAATGCTGGTAATATTTCTGTGTATTTCCTACTGGTCTTCTATTAAGCATATAAAAGTTATGCATATATATATGTAGACATACTTTATAAGTAATTTTAATCTTAATCTAATAGTTTTTTTTTCACTTCACATTTCATAACTTTGAAAAACTTGCACTTTATCACTGAATATTCCTTCACATAATTTTTACTGGCTGTTTAAAAATGTTCCATGAGATAGGTAAATCACGATTTAACTATTTCCTTATAGCTCTTGTTTTCTATTTTCCAATTCTTGTAAAAGTTGAAATAAGTATCTTTATCTATAAATTAGTGTCCTAACCTCTGACATTTTCCTTAGATTATCTATCTAGACTCAATACACTGAATTGGAGGGTCTAGTTTAATTTTTTAAAGACTGTTGGTACACATTGATGCACTAATTTCCAGAAAGTTCATGTCAGTTTAAACTCTTAACAGCAGCACGAGTACCCATCTTAGCACATGCCTGTCAGAACTGAATACTAATATTAAATAAATTACCAATTTTATAGGAAAAAGTTACATCAAGTTTTAATCTTTGTTCTTTGGGTATTAAAAAACTAGATTTCATCTCATTTATTTTTCATTGTTTTTATTTCTTTAGATCATGATTTGTTCATGTCTTATATCCAATTTTGTGTCTAAAAATCAATAATCAACTGAAAATTAATATTTTTGAGTTATTTATATATTTAAGAACATATAATCCCATACTTAGTGCCATAACCATAAAAAAATATTTTAGGGAAATGGGATTTGAATTTGAACAAGGGAAAAAAATGTTTTTCATTCTGAAAAAATAAATTACTTGTCTTATATTTATAAGCAGATGCCAAAACTTTCAAAGTAAACCTTTATCTGGGAGTAGAGACTGGCATTCAGTTTATTCTTTAAACTGAAAACTCCACTTTTAAGTATGAAAGGGCTACCAAAATTTGTTTGGAATGGGGTTTGTTCTTTACAATTTGACTGAGGCCAGACTCAAGTTTTGGTTTTTCCTAAATGGCTTAGGGGAAGGAAAGGGGCAACAAACGTGATGGGAGTTCGTCCGTCATCGGGATTTTTCCCATCCTTTACTATATCATATCAGAGAGGACACGGAGCCACAGTGATCACTGGGGCTGCTGGAGCCCATGAGCAGTCTAAGCCTGGACCACTGCTATCCCTCCTTTACAGTCCAATTTTAAAAATAGAAAAATATCATATACATTGTATGAGATAAATATAATAAAATGCTTAACATTTTTCATTAGAAAAGTTACAGCTGGAGTTTGTTGAACCAGAGCGTATCATTAAGCTTTCTACAGATGTTGCTTTCCACAAGCGGTATTGACATATATAGACTATCATGTGCAAAATACTTTGGGGGAAGTTGCTAAAGAACATAGGAAGCCCAGCCTGGCACTCTGTGATGACCTAAAGGGGTGGAGTGGGGAGGAGGGGAGGGAGGCTCAGGAGGGAAAGAATACATATATAATTATTCACTTTGTTGTACGGCAGAAACCAATACAAAATTGTAAAGCAATTTCCCACCAATTAAAATATAAATAAAATTTTTAAAAATTAAAAGAAAAACCTCAAAAAAGATAAACAAAGTTAGTTTTTAGTTTGTTTCTACATAGGGCTGTTTCCAGAGAAGGCAATGGCACCCCACTCCAGTACTCTTGCCTGGAAAATCCCATGGGCAGAGGAGCCTGGTAGGCTGCAGTCCATGGGGTCACTAGGAGTCGGACACGACTGAGTGACTTCACTTTCACTTTTCACTTTCATGCATTGGAGAAGGAAAGGACAACCGACTCCAGTGTTCTTGCCTGGAGAATCCCAGGGACAGGGGAGCCTGGTGGGCTGCCGTCTATGGGGTCGCACAGAGTCGGACACGACTGAAGCGACTCAGCAGCAGCAGCACTGTTTCAGANTGTAGCCCGCCAGGCTCCTCTGTCCATGGAATTCTCCAAGCAAGAATACTGGGGTGGGATGCCCTTCCCTTCTCCAGGGGATCTTTGCCACCCAGGGACTGAACTGGGGTCTCCTTCACTGTAGGCTGGATTCCTTATCATCTGAGCCATCAGGGAAGCCCAGTATCACACATGGATTTCTAAAAATATATATAGCCCTATGTGATGGCTCTTCTACCTTTTTCTGAGGATGCCATGAGATTTTGTGAAGTAGTTTGCAAGTATAAAGCATTAGGTAAACAGCACGTGAGAATACAAAAATATAGCTACTACCCTGACGGCCCGCCACTGATGGCACATGGGAGTCCAGGACTGGTACCAGTCACTCAATCCTTTGTCCAAGAACCACTATTCACATTTAGGACAAAGATGCATGATAACACAGTTCCTTGGGAAGGTAATTAAATCCCCTGTATCCACTCTGCTTCCTTACATGGGTTGCTCTTTTGAGAGCTTCTTTTATGAGCCAGAGGCAGGATCCTCTGCTTAGATGTGAGACAGCATGCCATGGCCCAGGAGGATGCCAAAGCTCTCCGTTACAGCATGTTCGTGGCATTGCAGGGACGTAGGTCAACCAGATCCAGGAATGCAGGCACTCCGTAACCAGATGAGGACAAAATGTTATAAATGGAACTGACTGACCCTTTCCAGAGACCTTGCCAGAGACGTTCAGGAGAAACATACGTTCAAATTTCACAGAAGGAGGAAGAGACGTTTTAAAATCCAGAATCATATGAAAATGTTTTATAAAATAAATTATGAAAGAGATCAAATATGTCTCAGCAAAATAAACAGAAGGCATATTTCCTAAAGATATGTATATTTCAGCTTGTTATTTCTTCTTCTGATTTTATGAGCAAATGCAAGAAATAATAAAGATATACTGTGACAGGACCTAAGATGCACGTAGCATAATACTGCTACAAAGAATGGAAGAGGTCAAACCTATTACCATTCAAAATCCATCTGACCATCTTTGAACTGCCGATGCCAAAACTTCTGGTCAGGTGAGTTGACAATGAAAAGAAACTCACATATAAAACATAGCTTTATTATCTAAACAAAAGGGAGGTCCTAGAGAAGCTCAAGGAGTTCTTGGGAGAGAGAAGTACCTCTCTGCCTACCTTTGTAGTCCCTACGCCACTGGAAAGACAAACAGGCTATCGCAGATAGAGCCTGGGCCCTTACTCACAAAGGGTCGATGTGAGCCAGCAATGGGGTATCCCTGGGCCATTGGGTCAGGTACTGCGAGAGGACAGGCTGGTCAGACTTCTTGAATTTTGTCTTGGGAAGTCTGAGGTCATTTCAGGGGACTCTCACAGCCAAGGACTCTCAAAGTCCATAGTCCTGCTCTGCCTCCCATTTTGGGGGCACTTACTAGGAGACAGTTGTTTCATGGCAGTTAGATAAGTAATATGATCAGAAACTGATGGTGAATGAAAAGAAAAAAACTCAAGTCTTACCCATGTAGGTGCCAGAAATGCTACCTGTTTTGAAATGACAACCTGCTCCAGAATTCTTGCCTGAAAAACCCCATGGATGGAGGAGCCTGGCGGGCTATAGTCCAAAGGGTTGCAGAGTCGGACACGATGAGCGACTAAGCACGTGTGCACTCCTCAGTAGGCATACTGCAAAGTGTAGAGACTCCAGCCATCTCAAGGTTTTACTCCCAAACTGAGCAGCATGTACGGGAAGACACAACACGAGTAGCTGTATGGTGCTTGGCTCCTCCCACGGTGACTTGTGGACAGCAAGCGAGGGAGAACCCTACTAGTCACCTCAATTCCACAAACACTTTCTGAGTACCCAGCTGCAAACCAGGCACGGTGCAAATGCAGGGATTACATGGGGAGCTTTAACAGTAGCTCCATGTCTCTCCTGCAGGGCCGTTGTCAGGTCTGCCACGTTTTCAGCACGGCCACGGCTGGCTTCCCACACTGCCTATGGCTCTGCAACGTCCTCTGAATATTCCTCCTATTCCCCCAGTGAGCAATACTATGCCTTTGTGAGAAAGGTGACTAGAGTTAAGGGAACCACCCGTAGGTATGGAGGATAGCAAAGACAGTCACCTACTCCCATGGGGCCTGAAGTCAAGACCAAAATTTCATTAATGCTGTGGACTGATCAATGGCAATAACTTCCCTACAATCTGCTACTTCACAACGGACCTTTGAATGTACATACTATTACTACTCTCGGAATGTGGGCCAGACTCTGAATCTTTTGAAGAATACACGTGTGTTGGCTGGGGGATGACAAAAAGAAGGATAAAAGTCATTTATCAAAGGCTTACTTACTTATCAAAGGCTTTGTACACCCACCCACCTGCACTAATTCCAAATTCCCAAGTTTCTTGAAGTCTCAGTTCAGTGTCACTGCTTGGTGATGACTCTCCCTATTCGCAGAATATTCTCTGCAGAAGCATGGCACTCCTCCCCCTGCTGTGGTTCTGGCTAATCAGGCTGACTTAATCTGCCTGCATACATCTCCTGTGTCTCTCACAGTCCTCAAGATAAGAACTGTACATAATTTCCAATGTCTACCGTGTCTAGACATGTCACCAGTGTCTACCATGGTACCTGCCTAGCAAGTGCTCTAGAAACAGTCTGAATGGATGTTGTTTAAATGACCCACATGCATTTATGTTTTGCTTCTCAACAGGCTGCAGGCTACCTGAGGCGATGGCTCACACTTCTCTGACAGGCCCTAGTAATGCCTCCCCTGTGTTCATATACTGAGAAGTCATCTATAAATCTGCTGACCTGTAAAATAATCCTACAATTAATGACTGCATTTTTTAAAAATCACAGATAGGATTTTTTCCTTGAAAAAACTTAAAATCGAGACTCAGATTCATCTTTGTTTTAACCAGATTCATATTGGGGGCTATAACTTTATATTCTTTAGTTAGCAGTGGCAAAGCAAAGAGCCCAACAGAAATGAGAGAATGAGTGTAGACCATCTCTCTTCATCACACTCGTGCTCTTTATGATCTTCCTACTCCACTGGCTTGAATCAGATTAATTCCAAGTAGAGACTGATCTACATTCAAATTTATCTGTACAGGAGGGAAAGGTCTAACAATTGCTAGCATCCCTTCTTCCATTACCACCTATTATATATTCACAGCTCTAGCTTCCAAAGAACTCAACTCTCACATCAAGCTTCAGACCTGACCTCACAGTTTAATACCACTGTCTTCTGCCATAATAGAATAAAATGTACTGAAAGTTGCTAAAGAAAATCGCACCGAGGATGGATGATTTCCAAACGGATTTTACTACCTGTGATACATAAAACAAAGAGAACTCTGTTTGTAATTTAGGATGAGAAGCAAAATTAAATTAGGAAGTGACTGTGCAGATACATGAAAGTGGATTTCATGATATAAAACCGAAAAATTCATGTTGTTCTTGCCTTTACGTTAAACAGACCACTGAACGCTTTCTCAGCAAAGAGATTGAGTGTATATGGATAGCCCATATAGAAGAACACTAGAACTGGAGTAAAGAACTTTTGGTGCCAGTTCTTTCTGGCTGCCTGCTTCATCTAGATGGCCCTAACATCAAAACAGACGGTACCTTCAGCAGGAGCTCTATAACTTCTGTGTGGACAAGTCCATGCACCGGTTCGCCATTGATGTGCGTGATCAGATCCCCAGCCTTCAGTCCTGCCTGGCAAGCTGGACTTCCTTCTTCTACATTCTAAAGTTCAAGAGGAGAAGATACATTAGTAAGCAAACAAACGACAAGCCTGACACCTACTGTTCTCTTGCAGCACAATATTCTGAGTTCATCAACCAATGATCCTGTGATTCTAAGAGGAAACCAGTAAAATATGGCTCACTATTTTTGTTCTGCCGTCTTCCTAAAATAGGGTAATTCCCTATGGTTCCTTAAGCAATATTTCAGGTGACCTGAGAAAGTGTTTTCGAAAAAAAGAAGGCCAGGTGGAAAAAACTAAGAAAAGAAGGATAACAATAAGATTATTTTGTACTATTTCTGCAAGCTTGGTATATAGAGTGGATAATCAGATTTGAAGACTAACACAATTATTAAAAAGAATTAACTTTTGCTACATTCAGTCCTACCACACAGATATAGGGCAAGTGTATGAAGCAGGTCCCAAATGCCAGCTTAACAGGAAACCCATTTGCTGTTAACTATGCCTCAGCTGATGTATTCACTCTCTAGTTTGCTGGGAATGAAAACTGGCCAGAAAGAGAGTCTCACCCAAACGATGTGATGCACTGTGTAAATGTCGCTGTCTCCCACGTACACCCGGATGGCTCGAATGGTGAAACCATAGTTCTTCCCTAAACTGTGGATCACAATGGGCTGGTGTGGACTGGCAGAAGCTCCTGAAGAATCTCGGCTGGGAGAGGAATCCCTTGAGGAAGAAGGGTCCGAGGACAGGGAGTGGGGAGACATTGGACTTCCCAGTGGAGAAACAGCAAACATATCTGCAACAAAGAAGCCAGTCATCAAAGCTTTACCAACTGAGCCACTAGGGAAGCCACATTACTGAGCGAGTGCTGACTAAGTAATGTGTCTCAGGAAAACACTGTAATGTTAACTTTCCTATAAAAGAACCATTCCTTCTTACTTAGATTAGAACTGATTCTCTTCATATATTACCTGCAGTTCTAACAAGGTTTCTGAGAGGGTAATGCAGGTGGATAGAGAAATTTTAAGAAAAACTCACTTCGTATTCTTCAATACCAATTCTATCCTGTTTTCCTTGTTTTATGAACAAATACACTTTTTATTTATAGTTCTTGTCACCGTTTCATCTATGTGAATCTAAACAAATCCTAACTGGTCATATGAAATTGTGCACGCACACCTGTGTGTGTATTGTGTATGAAAAAGAATAATCTACAAAAAGATGCTGTGGTTTAAATGTGAGCTCAGCAAGGGCCAGGCTACAAAAGGCCAGTGCTATTGAAGACTCCCAGGGTGCAGTGAGTAACACGGTGGCCACAGCAAGCTGCAAGTATCCACACTATCTTCTGTTGTAATTCCTGGGATGCGTGCGTGCTCAGTCATGTCCGACTGTTTACAACCCCATGAACTGTAGTCTGCCAGGCTCCTCTGTCTGTGGGATTATCCAGGCAAGAATCTTACATCTGTCCAAAGGAGAACAATTAGCTAAATGCATCAATGTCCAAGCTCTTTCACTCTGACTCCATGTGGCATCTTGACACTTTTTCCCTGGCTACCTTCTTCTGTCTCATTCAAAGGCCAGCTGAACAGATCCACACTGATGGGCAGGGAACTTCAAAACATGCAGAGACAGAAGAAGACGGAGTGGACACACAGATACAAACTGCTAAGAGAGCCATGCCCCTGACTCTTGTCCTCAGTACATCTTTCCTTATCTCCCCAAACTGAGTAACTGACCCACGTTCACCAAGAGGCAGGCCTTCTCACCAGCTCTCAGAGTGGACTGGACCACAGTCCACTTACCGACCACCCCAGAGCCATTGCCTTTTGGTTGTAAATAGTCATTCAGACCAGGGTGTTTGTTTTAAGGTGCTATACAGACATCTCCCAGAAAACAGAACATGCTACAGTGAGCACTACCCCCTCAATGAACATTTCTTTCTGCACAAATTTCAAATTTCAACAATGTAAACAATCCCTTTTATACATGGTCTGTATTATTCCAACTGCAAACCATCTGCAGTATAATTTGACTGCCACTTCCATTCTCTGTCTGTCATCTGAGTGATACGTCACAACCACCAGTGTGTATATTTTCATCTCAGCCAGTGAAATTACACCAGACTTTGTCATTAGTAGAGGCAAAACTAGGTTGTCAAAAAATACTGCAATTCAACAAAATCACAATTAAGCCCAGTTTTTTAAATATAAGGCAGAAAATGACTGGGCTACCAGTAGGAGGAAGCATAACCCAACAGACAAGGCTGGTAAAACTTTTAATTTCAGTGCTGTCTGTGATACACTCTGCATCCCCAGAAATGAAAAACGTATGTTCTCTGTATTGATTTCCTCATTAATTAGATGAGAAAAACTATACTTAGCTTTCTGACACAGATGCTGTAAACAGCTCTGTAAAGGACATAAATGATGCATGGTCTAGGGAAGAAAAATTATTCAGAAGAGGGAAATTTATCACTTAACTTGGGGAGGGGAGAAAGGAAAAAGAAAGAAAACAAAAGAAATAAGCCTTTGTGGGAAGGGATCCTGCCTCATCTCCTGCTGCCGAAAGAAGTGCGAAGGGGTAAGTCGCATTTGTCTTCTGGGAGCCCTGGAGGCCCTCCAGAGAGTCACTCAGGAAGGCTGTGCCAGGCCACCACCCATTACTGGTTCAAGCAGTCTTGCATCTCAGCCAGCATGCCACATCGGGGGTGGGGGGCACATGCACAAGCCACACAGTTTCATGCGAGTCGATGTCTCTCTACCTCCTGGGATCACGAGGGACAGGGCACTGGCAGAAAGGGACTTTGTGACTTTCCCCGAGGCTTTCTGCTTCTCTGTGCTTTCTAAGCGCTGCCGAGCCATGTGAGAGGCGGGCTCACTGGAGGGCTTGGAGGCATTGTCTGTACTGTCCACACACTCGCTTCGTCCATTTATCTGATCCAAGTGCTCTGAAAAACTGCCAACTGTGCAAAGAAGAAGGGATAAACATTTCAGGAGAATTTGGGATAGGAGAGCTGCGGAGGAGGGAGGAGAGAAAGGGAAGGACAAACACTGGGAAACAGAGGCCCGTGTGGTGCATGAGTCCACATGGTGTCAGGCAAACACAGAAATCACGTGACTGGTTCAAGAAAGGTGAGTCGGAGGAGAGAGAACGAAAGAGCTATCCATCCAGATTGCATTCTCCTTGTACACAGGTCCACTAATTCTTAGTTGACTCCATTTAACTAGAAGAACAATTGCGTTTTAGAATCATTTACAACTCTAATAGACGATTCCTCCTCCTGACCCCACTGTGAAAGGCCATGAACCAAACGTCACCTTACGAACCCCATCACCACCCACAGCATACTACAATCATCCTATGATACTAGTGATCAGCATTAGCAAGGCAGTTAATACCAGCTTTTGCTAAGTGGACATCATTTAGTCACTTCATAGAGGCTTATGCCCCTGTCATCTCCTACCATCTTGCCAAGACACACCTCACACTAGGCTCAGGATCTAACTTACATAAAAGCACCTAAAGTGTCACCTTTGACCTCCCACACCTCCTTTCACTCTAAGTTCCTTGTAAATTTCACAAGCCAAGACCAAGAGTTTCTTTCACTATATGCGGCATTACCCAGTGGCTCACTACATCTTCTTGGCTTTAGTCTTGACACAGCCATACGCTGACCTGTCCTGAAATTCCTGGACCAGTGAGAAGATCTGTCCCCCTTTAATCCAGCAACAGGTCTTCTTTATTTTTAATTTTATTACCCTGAACATAAACCAGAAGGGTTTTTTTAAGTTAAAAAATTAGGACTTCCCTCAGCAGAGTAATGTAAGAGAATATGTCACGATATAGAACAACGCAGAAATGCAGTATCACTGATTCCAGTCTGGTAAGTACACAGGCCCAGTGTGAAGACAGTTCTCTCTTGTCAGAAGTGACATAGTGAAAAACAAGTCACATGACCATCTCTTTCCGTTTCTCCTATTCTTTCTTTCATAGTCTATCAGTTTTTGGGTTTTTTTTTCCCTTTCTTTTTTCTTATCACTGATAATCCATATTTGTCTGTCCAGAAAAAACAATGCTTATCTCCATTTTCTTTCTAAATGCTGTATTAGAAGCCCCCTGTGCTTTAAAAATCATCAACACTATCATCACATTAAGATATGCAATCCACAGAGAGAATTTAATTCCATTATAAATGATCCTTTGGAAGACCAGCCAGCACATCAAAGTGCTGACCACGACATTCTTTGCCTAGAAAAGAGGCTTAATTGGATTTAACTAACATTTCTGTTGCAGTGCTAGACTCAACAACGGTACAGCTAAAGTTCCGTCCTAGTTCACAGAGGTGGCGTGACCCCCCCCCAGCGTGGTCCTCGCTAAGGGAAGCCTAGGACCCGGGACAGTGGGGCTTGAGAACAGCACTGTCCACGGCCACCCAGGCGCTGTAGGCACTGTGGGCACAGGAGATTCCCAGTCATCTGTGTGACACCCATCTGACCTATTAAAGAAGATAATCTCAAGGCAAATAACCCTGTTTCCACTTGTATATGCTAAACTCAACCCCATTTAACAGTGTATCTGTTCTATTCACTCTAAATTAAGAAATCAGCTGCTGAGGGATGAGACAGAAACTGCTTCACAAATCAAATCTCACCTCAAAAACCTTCAGCTTGCTCTGGGATAAGTTACATGCTCACTTCTCCCTTCTAGTTTGGTTTGGATGGGATCATTGACAAGTATGAACTGGAAAGCTGAATCTCTTCACGATGAATAATTTGTCAGATGCGTTCGAGCACTACACCTAAATTTTCAAGACTTTTGCTTCTCACTGATTCAAATACATTGTCGTCGAGAGAAGGAAACGAGTACAAAGCTGGACTTCCCTCACTGTTGGAGTGCGTGTCTTTTATCATCCCCCCTGCCTGCCTCTGCAGTCTCATTTCATAGCACTGCATATAAACGTGTGAGTCTTTCCTGCCAAGGGTGGATAATGTCACTTTAATGTTCTGTAAATGTCAAGGGTTCTTTCTTTTTGATGGTGGAGCAATATAAAAATCAACAAATTTAATTTTACTACAGTCACGGTTTTCAGATTTCCTAATTACCCTTGGCTATGAGCAAATCAGCTCATCTCTCTATTCTGTACGGCCCCCAAGGTCTTTGATTATTTTTAGTGTGTGTCTGAGGGAGACAGAGAGAAAGGTGGTTTGAATCTATTAATCAAAATGCATGGCAGGACAGAGACAGATTTTTTTTTTTAATTATGAAAGTAATCAATCAAATGCTTAGACACCATTCCCCTCCCTCTCCCTCATAACTTTCTGAGAGTCAGTAGGCAGGAGAGTCCAAGAGATCATAAACAATTCATCATATTAAGAATAAATGTGAAATAGAGGCAGCTCTATTCAGAGTAAATAATAAACTAAGAAACACATGAGAACTTAGTAACCAGAAATATAAAGCACTTGACATATCCACATTTGATGTGAAACCAAGAGGAACAGGAATCTTAGGCTACTAGCTCATCTTTACACACTTCTTCATTGTTGTTATCTTGGCTCTACCAAGTTAGGACATGTGGAATTATCCCACATGGAAACAGAACTGAGAGGAAAAGAGAGAAGGGGAAACCCAACATTATTTTTCCCCATGATCAACTATCAGCTCACATGAAGCTCCACAGAACCAGACCTTTTAGTGAGGCGGAAATAAACCCTGTTTGTAAAATTTGTTATTTTGAAATGATTCAAAACAAAACAAATATACACTGAATATTCAGTTAGTTAAAAAAAAATTTCATGATAATCATTCATGGTTATCAATAGAGCAAACTGGATATGGGTTAATGAAAACATTTATTATAGCAACCTTAAGCCATACCCATATTTTATTTTTTGAAAGCATAAATGCTCATTGCTCTGTGGAAGGATGTGCTATGCATAACATTTTTATAAACCAAATAATATCTGAAATGCACCTCAAGGGCTTGCTCTGAGGGAAGCACAAGTCCAATCATTTAATGAGGACACCTCTGTGATTAAGGGCTGCAAGTATCCATGATATATTGCTGCTGCTGCTGCTGCTAAGTCGCTTCAGTCGTGTCCGACTCTGTGAGACCCCATAGACGGCAGCCCACCAGGCCCCCCCATCCCTGGGATTCTCCAGGCAAGAACACTGGAGTGGGTTGCCATTTCCTTCTCCAATGCATGAAAGTGAAAGTGAAGTCGCTCAGTCGTGTCCGGCTCTTGGCGACCCCACGGACTGCAGCCCACCAGGCTCCTCCGTCCATGGGGTTTTCCAGGCGAGAGTGCTGGAGTGGGTGCCACTGCCTTCTCCACCATGATACACAGGCATCCAAAAACCCATGAAGACGCTGCTCTTCTGGTCAGGAAGGTTTACTTCACACAGAAGTAACACCAAGAAGAGTTCTCCCAGGAAAGGCCTAAGCCCCTGGACTGCTTCCCACACACCAAACTATGTCTCAGAAGTGTCTTCACCGGGTTCCTAGAGGCTGGGACCCTGTGTGCAGTGGAGTGGTTTCATAGCCACGCAAGACATCAGTTTGAACTGTGTCGGTACTTCTGACTCCTCTCTCCCCTCTCAATCCGTGAGCCTCATGGCATGAGACTTTTGCTGCACTGACTGAGGTGAAGTTTAGAGTGGAGACTATTCGGTGACTAGGTATAATGTGGCCCCACAACGAAAACCAGCTCCTTCAAGGAAACAGCCAACCATCTGAACACCGGAGGAAAAGCTGGCTCACACTATATAGGTGGTGATTTAAGATGCTATTGAGGGTCCTGTTGACCGTCTGACAGGGTTGCTTACTCATCACTTTGAGTTGGATGCAACTCCACAAGACCTTTGCTGTGCCTCTGACTCCACAGTGAAGAACAGGCTCCCCTACTTCTACTTCTGAAGACCATCCAAGGGCGCCACTGAAACCCATCAGAGGACATGAAGGCTTCAGGTGCAGCAAGAAAGACTGGCCGTACAGCCATGCTCCAAGGAGGGGGCTGAGATGTCCGATCTCAGCTCTGAGGAGTCCACCGCCCAAGCCTAAGGAGTGGGGCTGTGAGAGAGTCTAGCAACACAAGACGCCCATCATCACTGCCTGGTCCGAAGCCAGGCCTGGAACCCCGAGCACCGCAGTCACTTGTCAACTTGGCGGGCGATGCTGGGATGGCAGGGGCCAGCCCATGGCCTTACCTGACAGAGTGGAGCTGCTGATGGTGCTGGCCGGGGTGGTGACCTCCGGCTCCTCCTGGGCACTCTCTGCAGCGGGGAGGGCTGGCTTTTCCGGCTCCTCGTGCAGCTCTCTGGGGTGCGGAGCGGCCCCATCATGTTCTGCCTCTGCTGAAACAGCCAGCTTGGGAAGCAGCCCAGAACCGAGCCTATGTCTGTTGCTGTCAGTATCCGAAGAGTTGGATGTGGATAACTGTTGCCTTAATTAAACAAAAAACAAACTCATATGTCTGTAGACACTGGAAAATTGTGTGCAAGGTGAATTTTAGGGAAAAAAAAAAAAACAGGTAAAAATGGAACTGAGATAGCCTAACCAACACATGTTGAGGGCAGTGACTTCTAAACTGTGCCAGACCAGAGGTATCCCCAGGAACCGGTCAGAAATGCACACCCTTGGAGCTTCCCTTGTGGTCCAGTGGTAAGAATCCACCTGCCAATGCGGGGGAAACGGGTCTGATCCCTGGGAAGATCTGATATGCTGTGGAGCAACTAGGCGCGTGCACCACAAGTGCTGAGCCCACGCAGAGCCCACGAGTCTCAACTAGTGAGCCCACGCACTGCAAGCAGAGGGCAGCCCCTCTCAGGACAACCAGAGGAAGCCCGTGCAGCAACCAAGACCCAGCCCAGTTACAAATAAATATATGACAAAAATGTAAAAGGATATACAATTGTCTTTTTAAAAAAAAGGAAAAGAGAAATATACATTCTCAGCCCTCATCTCAGACCTCCTGGGTCAGCGCTTTGCTTCCACAGGCCCTCCAGGAGACTGGGATGCATGCTCGCGTTGAAGAACCACTGCCCAGTAGCTACTGTTTACAACACTTCTTAACAAGCATTTCACATACATTTCAGAATACTCTGAACTCCAGCTTAACGTTTCCGTGGATGGCAAAGTTGTGCTTTTAGTTTTGTCCCCAGGGTCTTCCTTCTCTTCTCCTGAATTCTGAGTGCCTCGATCCATACTGCTGAAAACCTGCAAGGCAAAGAATCAGTGCTTATTAACATCTTCTTGAAAGGGATTGTCAGAAATAAAAAAAAAAAAAAGTCCTGGGAGAACAACCTCAGAGTTTGACTAAGGTTTGAATTGGGGCCATGTATTCAGAAGGTACTTTCCAATGCTATTTACTTGAGTCCTGAGGTGAGTGGCCAATTGTACAATTTTATTTCCTTTTGGAGTGGGAAGCTATGAATTCATTGCATTCTCACCATATCTCACTATGGACTTTGTATCTGCAAACAAAATCCATACATGCGTTGGGGTTTCCAGGCCTGGGATCAATGCACACATTAGATTACATTTAACCATGAAGTCAATCAGAAAAAGAAAATCACAGAGAAAAAGACTGAATGGCCCCCAGTCAGGGGTGCAGGAAGTAGAAAAATGAATTGCAATTGAGAGGGAAGAGAAAACTAAATTACCTGTTTCAAGACCCGTTGTAGGGAGATGCAGTGTGTACTTGGTGAAGAGTCAGACGTATTTGTTTGGCTTATAAATCACATATACCAACAGGCAGCCTCATGTATTGATACTGGGATTTCTGAAGGGGATCATAGCTTAAGCAAACTGAGGTCTCTGCTGTACCACCGGCAAGATGGAAACATAAACAGAGAGCTGAGAGTCCAACCCAGGAAGCACTCACTACGCCCAAGCCAGCCAACTGCTGTTCTCATGGGGATGGCCCTTATAGCTCCTATAATCTCCTGGGATTAGGAGGAAGGTAGCAAAAGAACCCCACTCCAGTACTCTTGCCTGGAAAATCCCATGGATGGAGGAGCCTGGTGGGCTGCAGTCCAAGGGGTCACTAAGAGTCGGACATGACTGAGCGACTTCCCTTTCACTTTTCACTTTCATGCACTGGAGAAGGAAATGGCAACCCACTCCAGTGTTCTTGCCTGGAGAATCCCAGGGATGGAGGAGCCTGGTGGGCTGCCATCTATGGGGTCGCACAGAGTCGGACACGACTAAAGCGACTCAGCAGCAGCAGCGAAGGAACAGGAGACAGCAGAGAGGAGCAGCTTAGGGGATGGCTTTGACGGGCCAGGGAACAGGCACCGGGAGAGCCTGAACTCTGTCATCAGCTTCCTTCCTGGCTCTGCTCTAGACCTGGGCCTCCCCTCCAGGGAAGTCCCTACCTCTCTGTGTCATTCCTGTACCCGGGGAGGGCAGTGTCAGCCAATCTGCAGAGCACTTCAGGTAGTCACTTAGAACAAGCTACGGAACACTCTCAAATCACTCATTGCTACAGAAAAGCTACACAATAATGCTGCAAAATGCCATGGCAACAGAAAATATAGCTTGAGTGAAAATAGCAAAATGAAGGTAGGGTGCCCTGTAGGTTCATTTCTCTCTTCCTAGGGCCCTGCTTATCTCAGGACTATTAGGTGTGTCTTTGGTTTGTTTGTCTTTTAAATCTTCCCACTACCAGTTAAAAAGCACCTTTCTCCAACATTGATTTTGATCTTCTATTTCCAAAATTCTAGCTTGGCTGGCCTACTGCCGCTTTAATATATTTTACACTTTCTATCAATGATTAAGAGATTGTCTCATTTCATAATCAACTGTCTCCAAGTGAATGGGCTTATATGGAGGACTAAGCCTTCTCCTTTGTGTTGTATTCGTGGGATCCTAGAAGAGGGCTATGCACACAGTGAGCTCAAAGTTCCTCTTGTAAAGGCAATGGGAAAATGCCTCCATGGCCCAGCAAGAGCTAGACCAGGGTCAACACGGAGATGGTATCAGATACTCCCCAAAGAAAAACCGTGAGCGCAAGTCTCTGCCTCCAAGAAAAAGGATATTAATCTGTGGATCTGGAAACAGAGAAATATGCCACTGCATGGGGGTAGGAATGCTGGTTTATCAAAATGATGGAGTCACTCTTTCCTCCCCTGAAAAGAGACTCCAAGCTCCGAAACAGCACAGGTGGTTTTCACAATCTTGTAAAGGTATTTAAGGTACCAACTATCTCACCCACGGGCTCCCCTTGTGGCTCAATGGTAAAGAATCCTCCTGCCAGAGCGAGAGACGTGGGTTCGATCCCTGGGTTGGGAAGATCTCCTGGAGGAGGAAATGGCAACCCACTCCAGTACTCTTGCCTGGAAAATCCCATGGATGGAGGAGCCTGGTGGGCTGCCATCTATGGGGTTGCACAGAGTCAGACACGACTGAAGTGACTTAGCAGCAGCAGGAAATTCTCTAAGAGAATTTCTCTAAGAGTCTCTCTCTAAGAGAGACCCTCTACGTTTATGCCATATTTCACTTACCTTAGAAAATCTATGTGAACATGAGGAAAACTGCCTTATTTCCACATTAAAGTCTTCATCATTCGTGTCATCTTCTTCCTCGGTCTCCATATGATGGTACTTCTCTGACCGAGCTGCAGGGAAAGGTTTGAAAAGCAGTTTCAATTACTCAGAATTTCAGCTTTTAACTTAGCTATTTTAATTATGAGTTTCTCTATCAAGGCAACATTATGTTTCAGAACTCATGGGTTCAGGACTGAAAGGTACCTATCAAAAACAGAGCTGATTTTCCACAAAGAAAAGGCCAAATAATGTTTTATGTCAGATAATGCACGTACTATCAAAATAACTTGTGTCGTCTTCAGATTCCAGTTGGGGAATGAATTCTGCCTTCTGTCTCAGCAAACTGTTCCAGTCTAAGCATCGGAAGAATCGATGCTGTTTGACTTCATATGCACCACCTTAGGGGAGGGAGTGGAGGGAAAGAACAGAGGAAAAGTGTTCCGTTATCCTCCCGACAAAGGTAAGCATCAGTTTTTAAGAACAACAGAAAAAAAAAAAGTTCTATCAAGAGAGAACTAAAGAAATCAGGGAAATCTTTTTCAAGCTATAACCCAAAGCTCCAAAAATTTTCCCATAATTATCAGCAGGGGATTTGATTTTGCTAACAGCAGTTGCTATGGCACAGTTTTTCTTTGTTAATTTTTCCATGACTTCTTCCATTTTTCACAGGTTAATGACACAGCCACTTAAAATCTCATTATGCTGAACCTGGGGATGTGGACACACATTGGCCCAAAGCAGTCTTGCTGCTTATAACCCCCCTAAAATTCCAAGATGGTATAAAACGTGCTCATGGCAGTAACTCCTCTGAGGTAAGTTTTATTTTTTGGGGGGAGGGTACCTACCACAATTCACCTTTTTTTTTTTCTTTTTTAAAAATTATATATATATATCTAGGCTATTAGGGTCTCTGTTACTGCACACAGGCTTTCTCTAGCTGCAGCGAGTGGAGGTTACTCTCTAGTTGTGGCCTGCAGCCTCCAGGACATGCAGGTTCAGTCGATGACGCAGGCATGTGAAATATTCCCAGACCAGGAATCAAACCCATGTCCCCTGCACCGGCAGGCAGATTCTTAACCACTGAAACTTCAAATAAGTCCAAAAATTTTATTTTTAATTGAAGGATAATTGCTTTACAATATTGTGTTGGTTTCTGCCATATATCAAGATGAATCAGTCATAGGTATATGTATGAAGGTAAGATTTTAATAAAGATGATAACATATAACAGTTATCATTCAATTTTATTGGATTGTTCATTAACATTGGTAGGGATTAGGTTCTATTGCTTACAGAGTCTTAAATAAGAAACTGGCAAACTTGTTTGATAGATTTATAATACGTGTGATGAAAGCAATCACAATTCCTAAGTTTTAGGTTTCTTTTTGCCAAGTAAGCCTGATAGGACAATTCAGTGAATTGAATTAATATTTGTAAATCAGTTTATGATTTTATAGAGATTTTGAAGGGCAGACCCCATCAAAGTATTACACTGTCCCCCATGTAAAGGGACTTCCCCTGTGGCTCAGCTAGTCAAGAATCCACCTGCAATGTGGGAGACCTGGGTTCGACCTCTGGGTTGGGAAGATCCCCTGGAGAAGGGAAAGGCTACCCATTCTAGTATTCTGGCCTGAAGAATTCCATGGACTGTATAGTATACTTTTTTCCCTGATTGCTCAGTTGGTAAAGAATTCACCTGCAATGCAGGAGATCCTGGTTTGATTCCTGTGTTGGGAAGATCCTCTGGAGAAGAGATAGGTTATCCACTCCAGTATTCTTGGGCTTCCTTTGTGGTTCAGCTGGTAAAGAATCTGCCTGTAGTGTGGGAGACCTGGATTTGATCCTTGGGTTTGGAAGGTCCCCTGGAGAAGGGTAAGGTTACCCACTCCAGTATTCTGGCCTAGAGAATTCCATGGACTGTACAGTCCACAGGGTTGCAAAGAGTCAGACACAACTGAGCGACTTTCACTTTCCCATGTAAAGAGAAGGTACACATGTTATAAAAATCTCACCATGAGAATCACACCCCCATCCTACCACCAACATGCACACTGTTGATGGGGGAGATAAGGAAAATTCAATCTTGAAACAATTTCAGGAAGAGATACTTCTCCAAGACTAGTACCAGGATCTAATCCATCCCCCAACCAGGAGATGCCCCTCAACATGGGCTGCAAATGCCTCTTTAATGCAGTTGTTACCCATGCTTCTCATCCTGTCCTCCGTGGGGTAATAAAGGAATAGGGTGAGAAATGCCAGCTGAATGAAAAATCTCGGGGCAGGGGAGGTATCTGTAAAGTTCAAAGTCATTGTTCTGTCCCCACTGGGCCTCCCTTGAGCACAAGGAGCAGGTTGGCTAGGGCTCTGAACTAGCCAAGGGAAACCAATGTTTTGAAAACGATGGAATGAAGAGAAAAATGCCAAGTGAAAAAATCACCCCTCAAAAGGGAGAATGGGTTCTTTACAAGTATTTGATTAGAATCTTCATCTAGAATTCAGTAGGCTTTTCCCTTGTTTAGAGCACAATACTTAAGTCTGATGTTGAGCCCAACAGCAACAGCATCAGCAGCTGGGATTTGAGGGCCAACTTTGACAAGTATTGCACTAGAGACAAGAGGCAACTTGCTTTTTTTAATTAAACCACTGAAAGTAATGCCTCGTAGCAGGCATTGTCAGCTCCATTTTTTGGATGGGTAAAGCAAATAAGCAGTAAACCATACTGGGTCAAGATCATCCGGTGAGGAAGGGCTAGAGGGGCTGAGCTGAAGTCTGTCTAAAGACCACCGGTCCATCCTCAGTGCCACAGCACCACAGGCCATGCAAGGGGAGGCCTGGTTTAGTTTGGATCCTACCCTGCCCACTCTCTCGCATCAACTTTCAAATGAATTCACCATGTGGATATTGAGGAAGGGAGCCACACTCCCAGCTCCCCAGCATCTCTGCCTAGTCCAACTCCAGTCCTCCATGCATCCTGGTTCTCATCTACCCCAACAAACATCCCCAAACACAGCTGCCAGGGATATTTTCTTCCAGTGATCTTTGCTTGGAGATGATCAAAGGGCTTAAATATGCATAATTCAATTCCCTCACTGTGCCAGTGACACTGAGGTCCAAAGAGTCAGGCCCTACCTCGTGGCCTACCAAGCACTGTACAGCTGCCACTCTTGGGACCTCATCAAATGACAGCTCTGGAACATCCAGGCCACTCAACGTTACCCAGCAAAGCATAGTTCTCTGGACCCAGAGGCTCAAAAGACACTTCCAGACCATATCCAGATTGTTTGCTCCCTGACCTGTACCTTGGGACACATATCGGTGACAGCCTTCACTTGCTCTCTATAGAGAATGACAAATGGGCCCTCCCCAGGGAGCCCAGCCCACTGCTGACCCAGTGCCCAGGTCTCACCCATTGGCCTCTGTGCCCCACTGAGAAGCAGCTGCTTATCACTGAGCCCTGTTTTTCATGCACTTCTGGAGAGAGGGGGAACAAAAGAATCAAAAGGACATACCAGAGAAAAATTAACCTTGGGCTAACAACCTCAAACCTGGGGCTTCCCGGGTAGCTCAGCTGGTAAAGAATCCACCTGCAATGCAGGAGACCCCAGTTCAATTCCTGAGTCGGGGAGTCGGGAAGTCATCCCTAGAAAAGGTACGGACTATCTACTTCAGTATTCTTGGGCTTCCCTGGTGGCTCAGACAAAGAATCCGCCTGCAATGTGGGAGACCTGAGTTCGATCCCTGGGCTGGGAAGATCCCCTGGAAGAGGACATGGCAACCCACTCCAGTATTCTTGCTTGGAAAATCCCCACGGACATAGGAGTCTGGCAGGCTACAGTCCATGGGCTCACAGAGTTGGACAAAACTGAGCGACTAAGCACACAGCACAACCTCAAACCTAGAGACTGTGTTGAAAAGCAGAGACATTACTCTGCCGACGAAGGTCCTTGTGGGCTTCTCAGTGGTCACGTACAGTTGTGAAAGTTGGACCATAAAGAAGGCAGAATGCCAAAGAATTGATGCCTCCGAACTATAGTGCTGGAAAAGACTCCTGAAAGTCCCTTGGACAGCAAGGAGATCAAACCAGTCAATCTTAAGCGAGATCAACCCTGAATATTCACTGGAAGGACTGATGCGGAAACTCCAGTATTTTGGTCATCTGACGTGAAAAGACGATTCATTGGAAAAGTCCCTGATGCTACAAAAAGATGATTCATTGGAAAAGTCCCTGATGCTGGGAAAGATTGAGGGTAGAAGGAAAAGAGGGCATCAGAGGATGAGATGGCTGGATGGCATCACCGATGCAATGAACATGAACTTGGTCAAACTTGGGAGAGGGTGAGGGACAGGGAAGCCTGGCATACTACAGTCCATGGGCTCACAAAGAGGCAGAAAAGACTGGGCGACTGAACAACCACCTCTTGGAATAAAATAGATGGTGGCTTTATGAGCCAAATACAAATCATCAGACACAGGAGCTCATGCAAATGTCACTCTCACCATAAGAGTTCACCAGAAAGGTAAAGGAAGGGAAAGTGACCATTTCTTGAGCTCCTATTATGCACCAGATTAATGCAACCACATACCTCCTCCAGCGTGCCCACACTCAATCCTACAATAATCCCGTGAGGTGTGTAACATGCTTACTTCCATAGATTAGGAAACTCAGGCAATGAAGAAATGACTTACGACCTCCCAGCTGGCTCATGGGTGGGAGTCAGTCACATCTGAGCAGGTCTCAGGTCCAATGAGCCAGCTGCTCTCAATATTCTACAAGTTCAAAAGTCGAGTTCAAGTACTACAAGGTCCCAGATTGCAAGTTAGGGTTTGGCACTAGTGAGCTTTTCTCTCCTTTCACAGAATTTTCTTAAACATCCATTATGTTCTTCACACTCCTTTTCTCAGCCTCTCTAGTCTCTCGGGCAAATGTGCATTCACACATTTTCATGGTGCATTATTTTGCCCTCTTAATATGCATCAAATCCAAACACTGTCATTGGAAGCAGCACTGTCATTGAGGGCTTCTCAGACTCGCTCTCTGGGCCCTACTGGGACCCGTCACATTGGACCTGCCTGTTTGGCAAGCTCTCCTTGACAATGCTAAGAGCTTGGGCAGGGTCCTTTAAAGTCTCTTTCAAGCTTCTGCTAGAATATTTGTTTCTCAATCTGTCAAACCCTGAAAAGACTGAAAGCAGCAGTCAAGGAGAAAATGTGCAAAGATAAGTTGCAGCATCTAACGTATAGACGTGGATGTTCTGACCACCATCCATGGCCCTGTCTTGCTAAGTAAAGGCCAATCGAGAGCCCACACATTCCTAAGAGAGAGAAATGGGCAGAGTAAATAGGAAAACTCCCCAAAGTGATGCGCGAACACTGAAGAGAACTCTTTAGCAGGAGTGCTGATAATGATTCCTATACATTGTTAGCTCTACCTTAGAACAACACTTCCCCGGGACAGTTGATTAGACTATACAAACAGATATTTCTATTGTTGCAGGGCAATCTTAAAATGCCTCTGCTTCTCGTATTTGACTCAAGTGAGTAAAACCACCTCTCAAATCTCTGCACCACACAGAGCCTTGACTGCCATTCTTGGACAGCTATGCTAATCTCTTGAACCATAAAGCAAATCCAACTGTAGATCACAGACAGAGGGAAATAACCAGTTTGCTAGTCACTTCAGACAAAAGGAAATCCAAATAGGGTGACAAGAAAGATAAAGAATTCTGTTCAAAGAGTTCAATCAGCTCAAAGGTGGGAGCACCCTCACCATTCCTGTCTCATATGGCAAAGGGGAAAGCATGGGATGATACAAGCAAGAAAAACACGAAATGACACCACCAGCAGCAGCGTCACATCTGGTCCCAATGGACAGTGTTGATGATCTTTTATCCTCACAGTCATCCTGGGATGTAGACCTTCCATCAGCTCCACTTTACAGATAAGAGAGTGAGGCACAGAAAGGGAAGCAACCTGCTCGTGATCACACAGTTCAGATTTAAACCCAGGCAAGCTGACAACTGAGTTTATCCCTTTAGCTTCCATTATATCGCCTTTCCTAGTGAAAGGCCCACTTATCCACGGAAGAAAGCAAAAAGCACATGGTACTCTAGCATAAAGGCTTCCCAGGTGGCACCAGTGGTAAAGAATCTGCTTGCCAATGCAGGAGATGGAAGAGACGCAGTTCGATCCCTGGGTCGGGAAGGTCCCCAGGAGCAGGGCATGGCCATCCACTCCAGTTTTCTTGCCTGTAGAATCCCATAGACAGAGGAGCCTGGCAGGTTACAGTCCATATGGTCACAAAGTTGGGCATGAATGAAGTGACTTAGTATGCACGCAGGCACTCTAGTACAAAACTCAACTCAAATTAGTTTTCCTAGTTGAATTCTGATTTTAAAACTTCTTGGGAATTCCCTGGTGGTACAGTGGTTAGGACACTGGCTTTCACTCTCATTGACCTTGGTTCAGTCTCTGGTGGGGGAACTGAGATCCCACAAGCCTCGTAGTGTGGGCAAAAGAAAAAAAAAAACAAACAGTGAAAGCTTCTTGGATTCTCTAAGGCAAGGTCTTCAAGGTTTTTCTGCCAAGAGCCAGACAGTAGATGTTTTAGGACTTGTGGGCCATGGAGTCGGTCATGACTACTCAATTCAGCCAAGCAGCATGAAGACAGCCATAGATAATGTGCAAGTGAACAGCACTGCTGTGATTCAATAAAACTTTATTTACAAAATAAAGATTGGTCCATGGATTTTAACGCATCATCAGAAACTCTAGGTAGCATAGCATTCCATACTTAAGCAAAAGAGCTCTGCAACTGAGGAAGCTCTGAGCAAAAGTGGAACACAATATAAGATATATATACTTGGTGTTTTTGCAAATGATTTCTGTCTAGAAAAAACTGAGTGAGAGAATGATCTTATCAGCATTTTCTTATCTTTCTGGTAAAATGGGGTAGGACAAAACAGCTCAGAATAAACAACCGAGCAAGTCAACAATTGTCATGGATGAAAATTTTTATCAATACAAGTGTGTATGTGCAATGTGTGCTGTATGTGTGTGTGTACATGTGTGTACATTATGTGTATTTAATATTTAGACTCATCTAGGTAAATTCACATACTGGAGTTGGCTAGGACTGTATTGCAATCTCTGTCTATTAAGAATATAAGGAAGAAAAGGAAAAGGAGTTTGTAAAAACAAAAAACTGGTAGTAGAACAGTCAGAAAAAATAATCAGCAAGAAATAAATCTACTACCTCCTTTATCTTGAATGTTAATATTTTTTAATCCTCTTTCTTGGGCCATGGTGCTGATCACCATGACAGGATAGTATAGCTCAACCCAAGGCACTCGTTTCTAGTAATTAGTTCAAGTACTGATAACCTGTTTCAAAACTTGTAGATAGTAACTGCCGGGTCAAATCCTTCTAGAAGGAAAAAAAACTCTCCATACCCCTAATCTTCTGTTTCAAAATTTTAAGATTCATGCTTTTCAAGACAGAAGAGTTACATATGCCCTTTGCCCTTGAAGTTTTCTTCCAGAGAAATTTTACTGACTGAAACAGAGTACGAAAAATTTTTGCTTTCCAAAAAAGAAAAACAGCAAAAACAACAGCCACAAACCCTCATAGCATACATACTGCTCTGAATCAGAAGAAAAATTAAATATTGTTATACTGTATTGTAGTCATATTCTGCACCAATCAACAGATGTTTCCCATTCAAACAACAAAACAAAAATGCAAACCTCTGAGTGCTCTGCACTGACATTATTTCTTGCGTATCAGCAAAATTAAAACGTATGTGCTCTAACCTGTTCCCAGTCTCTCCAGGGGATTCTGCCTGAGGAGCAAGGTAATCAGATCCTGGGCATCAGGGGGTGGAGCCTCATCCTTTTCAGGCCAGTTGATCTCATCTAGAAGGAAGAAAAGTAGTTGATAGACTGTATTGCTCCAATGGTGGTCCACGTCCCAACACTATGGATAGCATCCAGGAGTCAGAAATGCAGAACTTCAAGTCCCACTCCACCAGCTGCATCGGAATCCACAGCTGATTCCTGCAGGTGATTCCTAGGATCAGTCAAGTCTGAGAAGCACTTGCACAAGATATGTATAGTACCGCTTTCAACAAGGCAGCATGAGAACATTTCAAATGAGTATCTCTCATTTACCTTTTTGATTCATTTTTCTTTGGTAGAACTGACACTGCAATTTAGTCTTCTCGATATTAAGAGGCCTCAATATAGTGGAAACTCTAAACTCCTATGTTTAATACAATCACCCACCCAGGGATCATGGGGTATCAGATTTTCTCTTCTACTATCATACTTAACTGAGAATCTGGCCACAGCTCTAGAGTTCTTCTGCTTTGAGGAGTAAAAAATAAGTTTAATGCAATCACCCACCCAGGGATCATGGGGTATCAGATTTTCTCTTCTACTATCATACTTAACTGAGAATCTGGCCACAGCTCTAGAGTTCTTCTGCTTTGAGGAGTAAAAAATAATTTTGTGAAAATAACTATTTCCAGAGACGAAGGAAAGGTTAAAATGCTAAGACTGAAGAAGAAGAAGAAGAAAAGAACCCAAAGAAATAGTAGTAATAGAAGTATTTAAAATCTGCCATAAATATTAGAATAGGGTCTATATTCTCAAGGAGTTGGCCTGAAGATAGGTGTGCATGCTTGTGTGTATGGAAATGCAATAAAAACATGAGTTATTTCTCTGTGTGCCTGCCTCTAGCTTCCTCTGCTGCAGTTTAAATCTGATTTGGAAAATAAAACATGAATATGCATCTGAGCCGCAAGGCATTGAGAAAACAAAGCCAGCATTTGCTGCTTGTGTTAATTAAACAGTTGATTCCTCTTGCCACTCAGGCTTTGGTATATCAGAAGACAGTCTAGTTATAAATCCATAAAGAGCTCAGATATTGTATAAAAGGGTTATACACTGCAGGCAACTCACAAATCTACTTTGTTCAAGTTTACAAAGATGCCTGGCTTGCAAAGTCAGTGACAGAAAATAATGCTGTGATTAAAAGGCTCCTTATACCAAAAGGAATTATCCCCCTATTTCCACCATTGGGCCTTCTAAGTACAGTCCAGAAGGGACCAGAGGTGGGTGAAGATTTGAGTGATGACTAACAGACTTAGAGTAAGAGAGGCCTTTCTGATCTCTGCCTCAGGAACATTTATAAAAACAGCAGGTAGGGTAGTAATAGGCCTATTTAATTATCATTTAGTTTTGCCACAAGCCACATAACAATAGTTAGGGTCAGCTTGCAGGTTACGATCTAAAGGTTATTGAATTTAAATGAAAGATGAACAGCTGTTAAGAAATAACATTACACCATAACAACTACCAATGAAATCATTAACAATCTGTGGATTAAATTTGCTTCCTCCCCATTCTCATTATTTATTATTTGGTAGACATTTGTTTTAGGGTTTATTACATTTTTGCTAATTTCTTCACTGTGCCAATAGCCATTTTCCCCATTTATGCAAATGTTACTCACATTAACCTTTTCTTCCCTGGTGCAACTTTCCTATTATGGAAAGGAACACTGGACAGCAGTGAAATCATTTGCAAATCCCACACCAATGTCTTTTGCAGATAAAGCACGCCATAAAAATCAGTTACATGACTAGTACTAAATTCCACGTTAACAAAACTTCTTCAGATCAATTTCCAACACAAATGGCTCTGTTGAGATTGTGAAAGTCAATTTCATGCTATGATGAGTGAGTTCTTTTAATTTGTTGGCTAAACCATTTGATAAAGGTTAACATTTTAGTAGTAAAAACAGTAATACTCCCCAGAATTACATTAAAAAGCTGCTTCCCAATGGTAGCCTAGAGATAACTCCTGACAATATTTACCACTGATGACTTGTCCAAATAGCTCTTCTGGAGTGTCCCCAAAGAATGGCACGCATCCAACCAGAAATTCATAGAGGATAATCCCCATGGCCCACCAGTCCACTGGCTTCCCGTAGCCCTGCCTCAGAATCACTTCTGGTGCAATGTATTCAGGTGTGCCACAGACCTAAAAGATGATTGCAATATTAGAATAATTGGAATATTAGATACAAATTAAAATGAGCAAGATGGCTCAATATCAATTACTTTGCCTAGAGTGCACCTGCTCAACCGCATGGACAAAGAACTTAAGACCAGCGATTCTAAATCATTATCTATCATACCAAAGGCAATGAATTACTTAAATACCAAAAAAAAAAAAAANAAAAAAAAAAAAAAAAAAAAAGCAAAGCTTAAAATGCTCCTTTAACAGAAAATTGTGTGTAATATCTAATTTCAAATTTGAATAGCTTTACTTACTTTGCAAAAAATTTGTAATCCCTGAAATTTAAAATAATACTGCATTTTTTTTTCATCTGTCACTCTCAGGGAGTTTTAGTATTTATACAACCGAAATATATTCACATCCTGGTTACTTCATAAAAGCCTGATGGTTGAGACATGTTCACCTTAAGTAACTGTACAATGAACAGATTGTGGGCACATGGTAATGAGGCGTGCTTAAAGAGAAATGGTCCATGGCTCGGAGTTTAGCACCCATGATTGTACGACGCATCATGAGTTTCATGAGGACTCTACTGAGGCTCCCGAATTTCTTACAAGAACAGTTTTCCATTTGTCTCTCACACTCTCACTTGTGAGCAATTACATCGTTCGTCTTACTAATAGAGCATAATGCTGGGGGAGGAATGTGGAGGGACCTATAATAGTTCAAAGAGGTCCTGGGAGAAAAATGGGAGCAATTTGCACTTTATTAAATGTAAGGTCTATCAAGACATCTAAAGCCCCAGCGCTAATATGAAAACAGCCTAGGCAAGTTTTGGTTCTGAATCTCATTGGCAATGCTGTACTTTGTATTAGAAATGATAACCCACTCCAGTATTCCTGCCTGGAGAATCCCATGGACAGAGAACTGGTGGGCTACAGTCCATGGGGTCGCAAAGAGTCAGACCCGACCACGGGACCAACGCTTACTAGAACTGAGCAGCATGTGACCTTACCTGCTTGTCCAGGAACTCTCGGGCATCCTTCTCAATATGACCCTCGTAAAGATTGGTAGTCATGCTCATGAGTCCCACCTTGGATAATCCAAAATCCGTCAGCTTTATGTGCCCCATGGAGGTGACCAACAAACTGTGAAGCAGAAGAACATATATGACAGTACTCCTTTGAAGCTCATTTTTTTGTTTTTACTTTTCTCCCTTCCACTGACAGTTTTTAAGGCTATGTAGTATAGAGGTATCAGTCTTATTATAAAATCCAGCCTGCAAAGAGATGAAGTCACACAAAAATGTTAAATATATTAATGTGTATCTGGCAGCTGAGTGTAATCCACAACGGAGGGCTGGAGATTGGACCTGCTCGTCTTCCCTGGAGCATCTACATACAGCATCACTTACAACTTGCAACTCAGAAAAATTCAAGTATGGAACTCTGACACCTTTGAATTTTCAGAATAAAAAAATAACTGAGAAAGGGCTACCGATAATGCTGTGTTACACATCAGCAACTAAGATAAGCTACCAATCTGTGATTCAAATAAGATAAAGAACTTGGAAGAAAAATGTAGTATTGTTTCAGATTTTAACTTCTGGCTCAAACTTAAGTTTCTACTCACTAAGGACAAGACCTACATCTCTCATACATGCAAAGAATGCACATTTGAAAGCTTTATGAATTTAAATTTTTTTTCATTTTAAGTGGCATAGGAAATTTTAATAACTTAAAAAAGTAAAAGAGGAGTCTAAAAACTAAAGCTATCGGAAGGATATATGCTGAAATTCTAATAGTTGTGTTTGGTAATATTGTAAATGAATTTTTTTTTTGTACTTCCCAAATCTTCTGGAATGAGCATGAGTTAATTTTATCATGAAGTTTTCAGCACACTGAAAAACTACTTCTAGAGGCATCTCAAATTAGTGGAGAAAGCATGAAACATTTTAATAAATGGTGTCAAGAAGGATACCTAGACTTTGGTGGGAAAACAGTGTATCTGTATCTCAAATCAGACAACAAAATGAACTCTACATAGATTAAAAATTAAATAATAAATTATGAATAAAATAGAATAGATTCTATAAGAATATCATCTTGGAGGAGAAAAGAATTATCTAAATATGTTTCTAAATGCAAAACCTATCCAGAAAACAACTCATGGCATTCTATGTACCTATTATTTACATAATAAAAAACTTAAAAAAAATATAAATTAACTCTGGCTTTATGCTCTTTTGTTTCTTATAAGCTATCATTATAAACATCATAGCCTTTAAAAAGATTAAACAAAAATTATAAATGCTGCTAAAAATAACTTTGGAGAACATTATGGGAGAATTTTAAAATGTGCAAAGCAGTGTTACAAGAAAACATTTTTTAAAGACAAAAATTTGTATTATGTGAAAAATAGACATATTGCATCAGTGTACATACTTGTCTGGTTTCAAATCCCTATGTACAATTCCATAATTATGTAGATATTCCAAGGCCAGGACCGTCTCAGCAAAGTACATCCTGGCCATATCAACGGGGAGAGGACCCATGTTCTTCATTAAGGTAGCGCAGTCACCCCCTATAAAACACAAGAAAAAGACTTAGCAAGTACTATATCAGCTCGGATTAAAGACCATCAGTTTAGATTACAGAATTTCAAAACAGAATGGCCTCTAACCACAAAGTCCACCATGTTCCTAAATGGAGACTGCGTTAGGTAATCATGTTTCCACTTAAGATGTACTGTGAAGAAAATACAGACTTCTATTTAAGAAGCACTGCTCATGAGGGAGCAGATTTGACCTGAAGTGAAACAAAAAGTTGAAGAACTAATGATGTGTTTTAGGAACAGTGTGACAATTTAAAATATAATAATACCCATGGCTGATTCATGTCAATGTATGGCAAAACCCACTACAATATTGTAAAGTAATTAGCCTCCAATTAAAATATATAATTTAAAAATATATAATAAACCATTTTAAAACATGGATTCTGGAATCAGGCTGCCTGAGTTCAAATTCCAGCTCTGATTCTTATAGGTGGGGACATCTTAGGCAAACTGGTCTTGGTCCTTTTGTCTGTTATGTCAGGATATGAACAACGTCATCCCTTTTATTGTGAGGATTAAATGAAGTAATCTATGTAAAGAATTCAGGATGCTGTCAACACATATTAAACATGTGATAAACATTAATGATTGTTGTTAAAATAACCTCAGCAAAAGTTAATAAAGTACTGGTGTGGTGAAATAACACTGGGTAGAAATCATACAAGTTATGTTTTCGTCTTGTATCTACCACTAAGTATCTAGTGAAACTTGGGTTTCAGTTCATTCATCTGCAAAATGAAAATGCTATTTAATGTTTCTTCAAATTGTAAAGTTTTGGGATTCTGTTCAAATAATTACAAGGGCTTAAATCAGATGCTTTGAAAACTGTTTTGCCCTTGCTTACCTATTCATTTTATAGTTTTGTTTATGTTAATAAGTCATGGCTACTGAAACAAACAATTCATGTAAAATTGATGGAAATAACATTACTTGGAGCATTTAAAAGACAGACCATGAACTTCCAAAAGAAAAACAAGCTTTTTAAAATTAAACTGTAGTTGATTTATAATATTGTTAGCTTCAGGTGTACAGCTTCTAATTCTTTCCATTGATAGGTTATTAAAAGATACTGAATACAGTTCCATGTGCTATACACTAAATCCTTTTTATCTATTTTATATATAGTGGTGTATATCTGTTAACCCCATAGTCCTAATTTATTCCCCCTCCTCTTTTCCCTTTGAAAACCTGAAATTTGTTTTCTGTCTGTGAGTATATTTCACTTTTGTAAATAAGTTGATTTGCCCTTTTTTTAGAAGTTAGATTTTCTTGAATGTTTCTTTCTTCTGACTCACTTTTAATTTCATACCATAGACTGAAAAGGACATATTTTTAATACATTCTTTAAGAGGATCCACTGTAATGAATGATTTTATGATACGTGATAAAAATAAGTAGGAAAAATCCCATCACCTATATTCTAACTTTAATGACCAATCGAGAGGAGGTACTCAGGATGAAAGGCTATTTAAAAAGGAAAACAACCTTTTTTTCAAATAGCACTAATTTTCCCTTTGTTATAATAGAGCTGGCACTTTACAGGCAATTATCAGAAGATAATGACTGGGAATACAGCCATTTCATTGCCCAGCCTCGGTTCCTCTGCGGATACAACCACTGTGAAGCACAAGTACAGAAAACATCAGCCACACAAAGATAGTCACCTTCCACATATTCCATGACCATGCACAAGTGGCGCCTGGTCTCAAAGGAGCAATACATGCTGACAACAAAAGGGTTTTCTGCAAAAGTCAGGATATCCCGCTCCACAAAGGCCTGCTGGATCTGGTTGCGGAGGATGAGGTTCTGCTTATTAATCTTCTTCATGGCAAACCTCTGCCGGGATTCCTTGTGCCGAACGAAATAGACTGCCCTGAAAAGGAGCACAAGGAGTTGGGGTTCAAAGGAAGAGGGGATGTTTCTGGGTACAATAAGCCATGTAGGTGGATGTGATCATCCACTTTTTTTTTTTTAAGTTCACATGACAGCTGGGATTCAGCCCACATTAGCTATGCTGGCAACTATCAACATCTAATTTCAGGTCAAAGTCCTTTGGCTAGATTGATTTTTTTTTTTATCGTTTCAATAAAGGTTACAGGTCACACATAAGACATCAAATTCATTTCACTGCTGAAGGATATGGACAGTCTCCAGAGTGAGCTATTTTCCAATAGCTAGCTGTTGTTTTCAGTTTTTTCATAAATAGAACAAAATCCAATAGATAAGTTAGAACAAGAAAACAATGAAAAAAGGACACACATATTCTGAGCTAAAGCCTTTCTAGCACTAGATATCTATTAGGCATTTTTTCAGAGAAGGTAATGGCACCCCACTCCAGTACTCTTGCCTCGAAAATCCCATGGACAGAGGAGCCTGGTGGGCTGCAGTCCATGGGGTCGCTAAGAGTCGGACACGACTGAGCAACTTCCCTTTCACTTTTCACTTTCATGCATTGGAGAAGGAAATGGCAACCCACTCCAGTGTCCTTGCCTGGAGAAGCCCAGGGATGGGGGAGCCTGGTGGGCTGCCATCTATGGGGTCGCACAGAGTCGGACACGACTGAAGCGACTCAGCAGCAGCAGCAGCAGGCATTTTTTCACAACTGACTAAAGCAATAATTTTTTATATGATACACATGATATCTACAAAAAGAGACCATAGATTATAGCTTCTTAATGTAGCTGACTTCCAACTTGAGAGTAATTTACTTCACATTAGCGTTCATAGGGCTTCTCAAGTGGCGCTAATGGTAAAGAACCCGCCTGTCAATGCAAGGGACAGAAGAGATGCCGGTTCAATCTCTGGACTGGGAAGATCCCTTGGAGAAGGGCATGGCAACCCACTCCAGTATTCTTGCCTGGAGAATCCCATGGACAGAGAAGCCTGGCGGGCTATAGTCCATAGGGTTGCAAAGAATTGGACATGACTGAAGTGACTTAGCATATACACATAAATTTCTAGATAAATATGAAGTATATAATAGGTCATAGGGGGCTGCCCACCCTGCTACAAAGAGAAGCATATTTCTTCACTACAGACCTCGGCATGAGTTACACCTATGCCTGTTTCAACAGGAAATGCATTTCTCAACTGAAAAGGGGTCCAGAGTATATGGCATTTCTGGTGCATCTGACCCACAGGTGAGGTGACCAGCAACTTTACCCTAAAATGAGCAGGTTGCATTGAATTTCTGCCAGATGCCTCACCCAGATACTCTACAGAACCAGTTCTGTCTGGGAAAAGACAATGGACTCCTTGGAGCTTCAAATGATGTACAGAAATGAAGTAATCAGGAGGAAGATCTTTCAAACGCCAGCTGGAAATAATGAGCAATGAGGAAAATGTCTTGGACAGGCTCCTTTTCTCATAAGTTACTCCTCACTTATCTCATTATTGAGGGAGAACAGATCTGAACTCAGGTGAGGCAATGTGCAAATACTTAATAATTTACCCAAGAAGCCATCATCATTAGAAGTGTGTAATAGGTTATACGAGGCTGCCCTGAAACAAACGCAATGATAAACTAAGGAATAATTTACCTAAGAAGCTATCAGTCACAGTCAACTCTACCCAGTAGGATGCTTCCTAAACAAAGGGTTATCTGAGATTCATTTCCCACTTGTGATTTTCATTGTCCCTGAAAAAATGAACACAAAGGGATCTAGGACACCCTATATGCCTGCTGAACCAAAATGTCAGCGTGATCCACTGATGTAAATCTTAAGTATATCCAATATCAATTTAATCAACGTTCACATCTTCCTCTTAAGTGCTCAACTAGGAATTCATCTTTCTATCAAATGTGTACATCTTTGTCTTCTTATTATATCCATATTTTGCCTTGACTCACAAAATCACACAAGCTGTCTGAAGCACACTCCACAGAGCCAACTGGACGAATAACCTGGTGTTCCTATTTCCACTGTACGATAAACTGGCACAGGGGCTGGCCAGCTGGGTGCTCCCTACTTTCCATGTGGGCTTGGTGTCCTCTTCAGGATGCCCAGACACTTGGGCTTCCACCAGCTGGGTTTACTTCTACACCTGTTCTCCTCACTAGGCTTGATACCATAACTGACTAATTTAAACAAATATTTAAACTGATGGAAAGTGAGTGTGAAAAAAGAAAACATCCTTGTTTATAAGAAAACTGAATGGAATACTTGGGTAAGTACAGATATATATAAGTAACTAATTAAATTCCCATCAATTCAGTAAAGTGAAAAGATTCTAAATGTTAAGAAAATAATACAAATCTAGACACAGATTGATTTCAGTTTTTGCTTCACCTATAAAGAAGCTAAAGATGGGAAACAAACAACATAATACAGTCAGTGCTACGTATCCCTGTCTTCTGTACATCCTTAGATTCAACCAACTGAGGACTGAAAACATTAAAAAAAATTCCAGGAACTCGATAAAGCAAAACTTGAATTTGCCACACTGACAACTATTTATAAAGCATTTACATTGTACTGGGCTTCACTGGTGGCTCAGCTGGTAAAGAATCTGCCTGCAGTGCGGGAGACTTGGGTTCGATCCCTGGGTTGGGAAGATCCCCTGGAGAAGGGGATGGCAACCCACTCCAGTATTCTGGCCTGGAGAATTCCAAGGACTGTTCCATAGGGTTGCAAAGAGACACAACTGAGCGACTTTCACTACACTGTATTAGGAATTATAAGCAGTCCACAGGTGATTTAAACTATACGAGGGGATGCCATTTTATTTAAGAGACTTGAGGATCTGTGGATTTTAGTATCCAAGGGAGGTAATGCCAAAGAATGACAATGTAACTATGGTTTATATTAGCTGTCTTCTAAAGGTCTTACATCAAAAGACTGGTCAATTCACATATATTTAAGTTAAATTAAAATGTTTAAAGTACATATCATTTTTTGGCGATTTCCTACTTTGACTTTTTCATTAACCAACTTAACTCATTCTTTCTGAATCAAACACTTTGACCAGTTCTCCCCTTTTTCCAATTACTAATTGGATAGAGTAGAACAAAAGATTCAAAAACACTTGAGCTTCTCCTAATCAGAAGCTGATAGTAGAACAGACATACTCAAAGGGAGCACAGACAAGAACTTGGCCTCGGCTTAGATATGAGACAAGCATTGGCAGATATTGTCATGAAGAGGGATTTCTGCAATGCAAAATCTGCTTTTTAAAATAAGTCTCAGAACTGAAAATGTTGAAAAGAAAAAGCCAGTATCTTTATATAAGCACTTGCCCAGTCTTGAGAGTCAGCTGGAGTACAGCTCAGTTAGTTACTATCTCTTCTTTCCGTGTTTAACATTAACTAGGTTTAGTGCTAGGATCTCCAGACATATGACATTGAGAATTTCACTTTTAGACTATCAGTAGGTTGCCATTTTCCCCCCCCTGTTATATCTTTCTTTTCTTTTCTGGCCATGCCACAAGGCATGCGGGATCTTAGTTCCCTGACCAGGGACTGAACTCATACCCTCTCCTATGGAAGCACAGAACTCTAACCACTGGACTGCCAGGGAATTCCCTAGGTCACCAATTTGATTTTCAACCAAGCACCACCATTTCTTACATAAATAACTGCAAAAAAAATTCAGTATGTGTGAAGACAACAGGAAGTGAAGGAAAAAAGGATTACACATGACTTTATGAAAGAACAAAAGAGAAAGAAGCCTCAGGCTCAATTTGACCAGCACTTAAACCAGGTACAGTGTTAACAAAGGCCTTCAATCTTTGTCCTCAGATTTTCAGTTCATAAAATTTGATTTGATTTTCTGCTTCCCCTTGCTATTTTAAAACAATCAGGTAATCCTCAGGAATTAATTGAAATTAATTTCAGTTGAAATTAATCCTATAGGTAGCCTGAGATACCATTTCCTCAGGACAAACATATCTCATTCAAGTTGCAGAAGTCAACTTAGACTTAATTAGAATCCCCTGCAGCTGGGCTTGTTTTGTTTATGTTCTTGCATTTCGGTACTGCTTTGGGAATATTATTTCTCATGCTGAAATTTGTTTTTTTAGTAGTAAATGTACTATCACATACTCCTTTCCTCCCTTCCTGTAAATCAGTGTTCAAAATCTACTCAAGTCAGCAGAGAGAGAGAGGGGAGAGAGAGAGAGAGAGAGAGGGAGGGAGAGGCTGAAAAAGAGAAATAGAGACAAACAGCAGTGGGACAGACAGACATCTAACACTTCGAGGCAGAGTTGCAAACCGCCCAAGTCTAGTTATAAAACTAGACTGAACTGATTTGGCTCCCATTTCTCTGCTTTCTGTCCCGAAGGGTTGCTTTCTTTGAAAAGGCCTCTGTGTCTCTTTTCCTATACTGACTCCTCTGTGAAACAGGAAGCCTCAAGGATGGGAGGTGATGCGTCGGGAGGGGCAACCTGCTGAGCCAAGCATCACTCCACTCAAGCAGAACTGAGGTGGGGCGGGGAGAAGCAGAATGGGAAGCGGGCAGGATCTAGAGCAGAATGAATCAGTCCTATGGGGAGTGTGAATGTCTCATGCATATACAATTACTCATGAATCTGAGAGCCTGATACACGAATCCCCGTGGGCAGAGCCTCACGTGGGAAGGAGAGTGCATGTGTTGTCGAGACGCTGAGAGGAAAGGCTATCAAGAGGGGGCATCTGTCAGCTTGCACACCTGGTCTCTCAGGTAAATGACGCTGTCCTTTGAGGGTGAAAAAAAGAAAGGGCAGCAAGGAAAGAAAGGAATGTGAAGTGGAGAAGAGCTGTGCCTCTCAGATCCAGTTTACTTATTTTATTTTTCACTTTACTTACTTTAAAAAATTTTAGATTAGTTTTATTCTTTCACTTTGAAAACACTCAAAATTGTTATCTAAAAATCTAGGTGGAGGGAATTTCCCGGCTGTCCAGTGATTAAGACTTTATGCTCTTACTGACAAGGGCCCAGGTTTGATTCCTGGTCAAGGAACTAGGCTCTCACAAGCCTCGTGGCCAAAAATATTTAAAAATAAATAAATAAAAACAAAATCTAGGTGGATGTACTCAATGGAAGAAGGATTTCTATACCCCAATTGAGATGACTGAAAGTTATAAACAAAATATAAAGAGAGACAAGAACTCTGCTTGCAGTCAGTGTACGTGTGACCAGGCCTGGAAGCCTCTTTCCCCACATCAACACCTCAAAGGGTCTTGTGAGAAGAGGACATATATAAAGAGACTAGTCCAATGCCTGGCACACAGTAGGTCTTGTGAGAAGAGGACATATATAAAGAGACTAGTCCAATGCCTGGCATACAGTAGGTGTTCACTTCCTACAAAGTGCTAAGTTTGGCTTGAAGGAAGTTTCAGCTTCCAGGCAGGGATCTGAAACCTGCTAACAGAGAAGGAAATTCAGTGCTTATCAAATTGGTAAAATGCCTCATGCCATGTGAAAGTGAAAGCGTTAGTCGCTCAGTCTTGTCTGACTCCGACCCCACGGACCATAGCCCGCCAGGCTCCTCTGTCCATTAGATTCTCCAGGCAGGAATACTGCAATGGGTAGCCACTCTCTTCTCCAGGGGATCTTCCTGACCTAGGGACTGAACCCGGGTCTCCTGCATTGCAGGCAGATTCTTTACCATCTGAGCCAACAGGGAAGTCCCTTCATGCCATGAACTGTCACTAAGTAAGGATGTTGAGAAAATCCTGACCTGTTACAGCTCTCTCTAAGGAAAGGGTTAGTTTCCAGCATAACCAGTTTTTGAAAATCAAAGAACAGGTCACTGATGTGAGCAGGGGATTTGGCTACATAGATGCCCAAGAGAGCCTTGAACGGCTTCAATTCATGGTCCACAAGGGATCCATCTGTTCAGCCAGTTCACAGAATCCCACCATAGCATCCTGATAGGGTGTGGCTCGATTCAAACTTTAAGTTCAAAATAATTAAATCTTAGAGGAAATCTTTCAGAAACATAGCGAGAGATTAACTTGGAGAAGAGTAAAAGAGAAAAAAAGTTTTGGCTGATCAGCAGAGGCTCCCGCAGGCAGCTCGTAAGCCCATTAATGACTTGGCCTGCGTCCTGGGTGTTTACGGATTCACAGCTTGTTTAACTTCTTGTATATTCCCAACCATTCCCCAAAGTGTGATATACCTCATTTACTATACAGTGGTTTAATTGCACTACAAATGAGTTTACTCAACCAATTAGAACTCCATATACAGCTAAGATATTTGCTCAAATTTTATAATTTATAAAAGTGCTTCACTGACAATCCTATGCCAGAATTTCACTTCCAATATAATCAAGCAGTGCTCATACCCACAGATCCCTTAAATCAAAGTTCAGTCTTCTTTCTAATCAAAGAAGAAATCCTCAGAGGATCCCCAGGATGAAAGTGGACTAAAAGCCAACAATATATAAACAAAACCCACAAACAACCACATGCTAAAAACGATCTTCTTAGGCAGAAGAGTTTCAGTGAGGTCCTTGGAAAAAACAAAACATTGCAAACAAACAAACAAAAAGAACATCAAACATCAGAAAGCATTTATAAGCCACATCAGGAAGTATGCCATTTGACATAATCCTGAAAACAAATCAGTGAAGCATAGAAAGGACTCACAAATATTTAAGTTCTTCACTAAGTTAATGGTGTGGAAAATATTAGAGGTGAAAAAAATTGTAAGAAGAAACATCCCTTGTGGCATAACAAAAATCGTTTCTATCTCATCTGCTCATGTGTGTGATAAACGGCAATAAATGTCTACAGGATGGTTTATTGCCTTCCACCTACAGATGGAATTGGGATTAATACTTAATTAAACTAGAGTTCTGGGCTGTCTAAAGTGGATCAGGACACAGTTTGTGTATGAATTATCCTTCCCAATTATTAGTAACTCAAGACGGATCTTGTCAGTATTGACCTTATGCCATGAGAAAGAAACTCTGTGTCTATAAAACTGAGTCAAGGAAGGGGCACCACTAATATGATCAGACTATAGCGTACAGGGCAATTGAAAAAAAAAATTCTGGTGTAACAGAAAGACAAAGAATTGTATTACTTTATATTTTCAATCAGCCTTCTTATTTAAGTTCTTCTCTTCCAATGCTGACTGCTGGTCAGGCAAGAAATATTGGCTAATTCTCAAGAAGAAATGCTGTAAATGAATTTATATATATTCAAATATATATATACATAAATATACAGCCAGATGTGTATATGTATCTATCTACACAGAAACAGGCATATGCAAAAATGTTCCCTTACTTTAGAAATTTTTGCTTTCTAAAGTCTTTCTCTCCAACCCTCTACAATAATTCCCACCCATGTCACTGGAAATATTTTCTGATGAAGTATCCAATGAAAAATGATTTGGGCTTCACCTTATACCCATTAATGAAGGAGCAGTGATCTGAAAACTAAAGTCCCCAACAATATATATTTGGCATAAGATCAATGTGAAGAATATATTTCTTAGATGTGTTAAAACACAATAGTTTTCTTGAATTACTCACCCATAGGCTCCGTTGCTGATCAATTTAATCGTTTCAAAATCACTTTCCCGAGGTTTCCTTCGAAGTTTCAGGGAAGCATTAGAGCTCTTGGAGACAAAATATAGATGTTAAAAAAAAAAGCACAGAATTTAAGAAAATGATTTTAGCAGCAAAATAACTAATATCTGAATTAGATGCTCTCTTGTTTAATATGTTAAAGTGCAGTATTACAGCCAAAGGAACCTGGGGGACAACTTTAAAGACCAATCTTCCAGAGCAGTGCTGATAAACTATTCCTCAGGACAGTGGCTCAGTTTCACTGAAGCGAACCTCATTTCTGGGAGACAGAGGCACCAAGGTTTTGAAAATTTCTGATTTTAATTTACCTCTGTAAAGTATTCAGGTGAACCTCATCCTAGTCTTTTAAAGTCTTTAAAGTCATCTTAAAGTTTTAAGATGTTAAGTCCAAATTGCCAAAGCTTAATTTTGCTTTTAGTCAATCAGAATAGAATGGGCTGGAGTGGCTCTATGCAGGCTAGCGGGTCACGTGACTTCTCTGCCCCTGACCCAGAGCATGTCTATTTCAGTCCTATGGCAACCTTTCCTGTCTGGAGAGGGTAGCTGGCAATGACTGGGATGGCCAAGCAGAGCATGCCTGTCTTTCTTTACTCCCATTCACTGTAAGTCTTACCATGGTTTAGATACCAATTTTCAAAAAGACAGCCCTTTTAAAAGTTCAGCTCAAAGAATAAACAGTGTTTTGTTTTTCTACAAAATCATCTCACGCTCCATGCATCTTAGCACTGAGAGGGAGTTAACAGTCATTTTGCTTCCTCTGCAGAGACCAGAACCCCCTCCTCATAACTTTGGAAGAACCTCCATGACTCTGAGGAATCCTCCCCCGCTCAGAGATGGCACCCGCTGACCTGCTGCCCACCATCCTTGGAAGACTTAGACTGACCTCCCCACCTTCCTCAACCCGAGGTTCTCTCACCATCCTGGATGACTTGAGCATCTACACAGAGAGCTCACCAAACAACCTCGTCCGGGCCTACCTGGCCTCCTCATCTCAAACAGCTCCCTTCTCTACTTCTCCCTGGCCTCTGGTCACAGGACCTGGGTGTACTCATCCCTGCCGGCACTCTACCTCAGGAAACATAATCCAAGGCTGGGACCACTTACTTGTTCAGCCACCCAACTCTGACTGCTCTCCACAGTTCGGGCTGCAAAGACCCTGAACCAATCTCTTGTCTCATTAATTCTTCCTCACCTACTCCCGTGAATGACTCCTAAGCCATGTAGACCATCCACCAGAAACTCTCCCTCTGAGGGCTGCAAGATCCCGCATCTTACAAACAACTGCCTGCTTGATGGCTCAAAGGAACTTCAGCTTTAGTGCATTCAAAATTCTGGCAGTTATAATGAAACTAATTAAAAAGTTGCCTTTATTTAGCATTTACTACATGACGCTGTCCTAACCATTTCACACAGACTACCTCAGTTAATTTTTCATATATATTTTATAGATGAGGAAACTGAGGTATAGAGAGATTCCCACAGCTAGTGAGAAGTGAAGGCAGGCTTGAAATCTAGCAACCTGATTCCAGAGTCTGGGCTTTTCATCCCCCAGGCTACACAGCTGCCCCTCTCTCCTCACCACCCCTGACACCTGGGGGTGGCTCATCCTGGCTCCTCTTCCTCTGTTCACAAATAGGAAAGATGGCATCAGCATGAGGACCTCTCACCTGTGCCGCTGCTGCAGCCTTTCAGAGGGCTTCCCCAGGGTCCCCACTGCCTGCTCCCTTCACCCCATCTATTTCCTGCACTGCGACGAGTGTGACTTTCTTCCTGCTATAACTATTAGGGTCATCTCCTTATCTACTTGTCCCCACCCTACCCCCCACGCCACAACACACACACACCTTTCCTCCACAGCAACACAGCTTCCCATGGAGAGAAATGATTTGACACAGATGGACAGCAAGGATGTCTGTGTCTAGTTTTAAGCAGAGCTGGAGAGTTTTAACATGAAGCTGAAGGCTACACGGTCACCGCCACTCTAAAGCCCTCAGAAGCACTCTCCTATCATGTGTCTCCTGATGTTTCCTTGGCCTGGAATATTCCCTCTGCCCCTTCTCATCCTAGTAACTCCTCACATGCCAACCATCCCTTCTTTGGGAGATCTTTCTGGACTGGCAAGATGAAGGTAAATCTCTTTATGTTATGTTCCAGGAACACGTGGCCCTTTTTCTTCATCGATCTCCTTCAAGTTTCTCATTTTGATCTTTTCGTGCATGATTTCCTTGTATTAATTTGTTTCTCTTTGAAGAGAGGAGCTAAAGTTGTACACCTAGTGCCTTGCCTATAGAAGCACAATAAATATGTATTGAACAAATAATGTAATTAACACAGCCAAAATCTCCAGATGCTCATAAACAGAAAAACCAACATCATGCTTCATCAAGAAAGATACTTACACTCACTGATTCATCTGTTTCTGGTGTTTCTGCTGTCCCACTATCATAGTTTCCCAGTTGAGCCATTTCTAAATTGGAAAAAAAGAAAAAGCAAGATTTAAGAGAAATAGGACTATTGCGATTGGACAGGAGAAACACCCTGATGCTGGGAGGGATTGGGGGCAGGAGGAGAAGGGGATGACAGAGGATGAGACGGCTGGATGGCATCACTGACTCCATGGACACGAGTTTGGGTGAACTCTGGGAGTTGGTGATGGACAGGGAGGCCTGGGGGGCTGTGATTCATGGGGTTGCAAAGAGTTGGACACAACTGAGCAACTGAACTGAACTGAACGATGCTATTAACAAAACTAAAGAAAAATTATTTTCTTTAATATTAAAAAAAGAAAAATTTACTCTATACTACAAAGGACACATGGGGAAACCTTAAATCCAAAATGGCAAGAACCAACAACTGATATTTTGAAACTGTTCATTACATGCCCTTTTCCCAAGCACCGCATTCCTTATGAACACTTAGACATAGTCCTACTCAGACGTGGGCCTCTGCTCATGCTGGCAGGATTCTCTAGCAGGTTGACACAATCACCACAGCGTGGAAGGGGTTTAGAGGGTTCAATGACTATGCGTGTACACAGATACTCAAGAGAGGCAAGTTTCCTAGGCTCTGATGGGCATCAGAGATATATTGACTGTAGCTCAGAGACTGAGTCTCAAGTTGTGATGAGCCACCCTTTGCTCCATTCCTTCACATGCACCGAGAGCAAGCATTCTTAGTACATAAGAATTTGCAATTTGTCAGAAAGGAAGCAACAGTAATTGTTAAGAAGAGTTTGGAGTTGAAATGACTTCAGCTACCACCACTAAGAGCACTGACTAGTGAGTTTTTAACCCTGGGCTCTTTCTCTGTAGGATGGAAACAATACTGTTTATCTCAGTTTTTTATGAGTATGACAAGTGATATGCAGGTAAAGCTCTTAGCAGGTTGACTAACAAAAATTAAGTGCTTATTGAATGTTGATTGTTATTTATTACTATTAATTATATCATATAAAGTAGTCAGTTCTGGGCTGGATGCCACATGCTTGACACCAGTCTAAATTCCACCCTAGTGGTCTAGTTAAGAGACAAAGCATTTAATTGCTTAACCAATACTGGAATGCATCCCTGAGTTTATATAAGTAAATGAGACAACCTAACTCATTTTATGGTTTGTTTTGATTGTTATACTTAAGAAGAAAAAAATGAAACATGCTTTATTAAAAAAAAGAACATGAAAGAATTTTCTCCAAAACTTTGATAGGGGGTTATCTCTAAGTGGCAGGATCACAAATAATTTGAATTTTCTAATTTTAAAAAATCAAACAAGTGTAATAAAAAGTTATAATATTTAGTTACATATTTTTGTGTGTATCTAATATTATTTCTTATGCTCTCAGAATTTCATGTATTCATGTTCTTATAAATATAACCATCCTTTTCTTGGGAGAGATTACACATAAAAGATATGAAGCAAAGCAACACTAGAGTGTTGCCTTTAGAGAAAAATTAACTCTAGAAATTAAAATAACTGGAGATTGACACTATACCAGGTTACTTATAGAGGGAATCCAGGAATTAAAAATGAGCTCAGTAAAAACTGTGTGCTTTCTTCGTCTCATTCAAATGAGTCAACATCCTATGTGGTTAGCACTGTGAATTTATGGACTAGGAGTTAAATTATAATGTATTCAGTTGGAGGGGCTCAAAGTATATATTTGTGTGTCATGTGTGACCGTCTGCAATCCTATGGACTGTACGCCGCCAGGCTGCTCTATCTGTGGAATTCTCCAGGCAAGAATACTGGAGTGAGTAGCCATTCCCTTCTCCAGGGGATCTTCCCAACCCAGGGATCGAAACTGGGTCTCCCGCACTGCAGGCAGATTCTTTATCGTCTGAATCATTAGGGAAGCCTCAAAAAAGCAACAGCAGCTCACTCTTATTAAGCATTATTATATATCTTGGGTGCAAAGGTGAACTCATATAATCCTAAAACAACTGTATGAAGAGATGCCATTATTCAGTTTTTCGGGAAAGCACTGAGGCACGAGGACACTCATCATAGCATGATCAGGGTGATACAGTGCTGACACTCTGGGCAGTCCCAGACAGACCCTCACTCCTAAGCCTCAAAAGCCAAGCTTTAGGTCTGCCAGTGTCCAGGAGGACAAGAAGGCAAACATACATAGATCAGAGTTTGCAATAATCATGTTTCAAGTGATTATGGCAAACAGATTAAAAACTATCCTTGGATCTGAATCCAGAAAATTAAAAAGTTAAAAACACAACACCTAGTGATAAATTTGTATAACTAAACATGAAACTTGTCAAAAATCAGTGTTAAACATTTTTTAAGACTATAAGGGTATATAAATGGGCCTCAGATTATCACCCTACCAAAGGTTAAGTCTACAGTGATATTTCCTACCAGGTAAGAAAACTGTGAAGAGCTCACTCAGTCTACAATTCAAGGGCTGACCTTAACTCTACCAGCGTGAAGACTCACTATAATGCACTCTGACAGCCTCCCCCACTCCAATTATTTTCATAAAAAAAACAAATTAAAAGATGGTTCTGTTTTAAATAGAGTTGCTGCTAAATAACTATTATCTGGGAAATACATATTATTTGTAAGCAGTGGGTAGTAATGGAATGGAACCAAGAGTCAGCTTTTGAAGCAGGAAGCTAAGGCATCATTTTGTAATGCCTGAAGAGATTTTTAAAACTCATCTAAATACCATTAAACATCTGCCCTTTTTATTTCATTGATTTAAACCATTTCTGAAGACTCATGATTCAAAAAGGTAAAGATGGTAATTTAAAAGCCATGGGGAAAAATCTCTCCCCAGGGAACTTTTCAGAAAAGCAGCCACCAGTCTCCGATAAGTGATGAATCTGTTGTGGTATTGCTTTCAGTACAGTATAAATTTATCTGGCATTATCTCCCTGTAATGCATGCATCATTTCACTGGAAGCAAAGATTCGATGGCCATAAGAGCAGACAAAGCGGGGGAAATAGGAGAGCAGGCAGAGAGCAGCAGGTTCCCAGGCTGTAGATGGGAACATATCTGTGCCAACAGTTAGCATCATCACAAACAATTTAGCAAGATAAACACTGTTTGCAAAATCAATTTAATGAACCAGGAAGACAATTTTGAATAAAGGAGTCTATGATTGTTTTTGAGTCTTTTCAGGCAGTATATAACCTAAGTGTTTTAAATGACAATCCCAAACAATAATGAACAGGAAAAGGTGGTGACAGGGGTGGTTTGCCAGTATCAGATTTGGAAAAAAACAAAAAACAACCCACTAACAGGGTGCTTCCCCTCCTCTGCATTTAATAGCAGTAGACTTTCTTTTTTTTAATCAAGCAGAAATCCTTGCTTAAGTTCTAGAAAGCCTCTTCTCTCCAGCTGGCTCCCCAGTATATATATAATAATATATATATTACTATTTTTCATACTTTTCTGAGACAGGTAAGTAAAAATAGATTTATGAACACTGCACCTTACTTAAAGTTAATTACCAGTGATTAGTTACCTTACTCAGTTACATTGCAATGTCACTTTTAAATTAAATGTAATTAATTTCTTTACCAACATTTTAAAAATGTGCACCCCTGAGAATAATCAAGTAGTGCTTTGCAGGAGAAAAAACACCCAGAGAAGATGGAAATCTAACTCTTCCTAGAAATAAGTTTCAGGCTGAGAAGCCTTCAGGATTTCAAGGTCTCTTCCCCACCTTAGGTAAACACAAAATTCGATTTAGAGCTCTTTCTTTTGGATCACAATTGGCCCCTAGATTTGGCCTTTTCACCAGATAGAGCCAAAACATGAAGAAAAAGGAAACATTTGCCACTAAGTTCTTCAATGAGGCCACGATGCTTAAGCAGGTAAAAGGTCAACCCAACCAGGTACTACTCACCTTCCAGAGGATCTTTATTGAGGCCAAGCTGGCTAATGATGTACCTGGGAATGTCAGTTTTAATACCCTGTCCTTCTTTGGCATGGCCTTCTGCTGCTTCCAATAGGTAGTAAAATTCTTCAGGATCAAATTCCTAACAGAAGACAAACACAGATGTATACCTCTTTGAGCCAAAATTGTCTAATGTTTTATTACATAAACCCCATTCACGGTGAAATTGCTGGATACATATGGTTATAAGTTATTTATACTGAAAGAAGGTAAAATGATTACTTCATTTAAAAAGCATATAATTTTCAGGTTATATTCAAAGACTAATCATATTGTAAGACATTTAAATACTTGGTAACCTAAAGGTAACTTCCATTTCCAATTTCCTTGTAATGTGACTTTGAAGGTACCAGGCTTCACTTAAGCTATCTATCCTACTGAAAATGAACAGGTCTGAATTTTTAATTGTGCCATTTTAGAAAAGCTTTAAAAAGCCATGAATCTCTTCCAAAGAGATTCAGTTTCTCTCTCTGCACAAAGAACCTAAGAAGAAGCAATATGAGAATGCATTTTTCTGAAAAGTTTTGCAGGAAACTCCTTTAGTATAGAGGTGCCCAAAAATATTACAAAGAAAAATCTCAAAATTACCACTCCTATCATTGAACTCTAAAATTATGGTATTAATATTCACATGATATGAACATTATTAAGAAAGAAAATTACAAAACTTGTACTTCCAGTTACCTCTTTGTAAAAATTTGGTAACATTCTCTTAAGTAGTTTACCTTTGGCTGGCTGTTGCTTCTAAGTGAAAAAGCATACTACAGATGGAATAAAGCCAAACCAACGTCCACACTTAGTACCCTTTACAGAAACCTAGAACCAGAGGCAAGGCAAGATTGGAACTACAGGCCTAAGATGAATAGCTGGGAGAAATAGTCCCTAAAATTCTCAAACTCCAGTTTCATCTGAGCTTTAAACAGCCCAGAAAGCAGCTCACTTGTTTCTATCTTTGATAGGCTACATGGACCTTCACCGTTTCTCTTCTGATTAAGATTGATTACTGTAAAAAAGTCATTTCCTCTTTGAAGGCAACATCTCTCTTCGCATGTCTGCTCCTGTCCAGAAAAGCAACAAATTTCAGTGCTAAATGGTATTTCCCCCAAAACTGAACAACTGCAGGAAGTACAAGCCTGTGGTGCACAATTCAAAAGGTACAACACAAAGAACAGGGAAAAACCAGTCTTCCTTCTGCCCGGTATCTGGCAGTCACATGGCTCTCCTCCCCAGAGGCATCCGGAGTATTTTGCTTTCCCTTTATTCTTCCAGAGACACTCAAATGCTGAGTGGTGCTTTTGAGTCTAGGACTCTAAGAGTCCCTGCGTTGATGGAAAGACTTCCTCCACCATACGCCTACCTTTCTCCTCTAGACTTACCCCCTACCCTCACTATGCGCTGGTATAAATTTATGAGGCTGTAAACATTTCACTGGTACAAAAAAACCACAAATCTTAATTACAATAAGAGTAAAACCAAAATAATATCACCCAGTATGTATATGTGTGTACATGTAAAATTATGAAAAACTGTATTGTACGCAGTGTTATAAATATCAATACTCTAATGGCTTGTGAACTTAAAAGTGAGTTTCGATACTACTTGAAGCCCCATGAAACTATTCTTTTATTTGAACCCTCATCTTTGTTCACAGTGTTGACTGACATTTCAATAAAACAACATAAAGATTTTCAAACAGGAAAATAGTCACTGAATAAAGAAAGTATAATTGATAAAACAAACTAATTGTGGAAAGTCTCATTCCTTGAGGTCTGGATAAGGCCCTACTGTATTCTCCAAATGCGTTGCTGCTAAGCCCTTATTTCAAACATGCAACGCTTCAAAAGTAAGAGTTATAACCACAGGTTACCATTTATCCTACCTCTGATTTCCCTTTCTCTGCATCTTGGCATCTTTAGAAAAGTGAGGCACAGTGAATGTCTTGAATGAGCCCGAACACAGAAATTATGCTAAAGTCAAGTGCATTATTTCATGATCAGGTTTTTAGGTTTGACCAGAATGTGATAACGACCATCTCTTAATGCAACACAAGTCCTAGAATTTTACCGAAAACCAGAGAAAGAAAGCACAGATGCTGTCATCAGCATTCCTGAGTTGCTGTTCCTCTTGACCCTTTCTTGGGCTTCTCTGGTGGCTTAGACTGTAAAGAGTACGCCTGCAATGTGGGAGACCTGGGTTTGATCCCTGGGTTTAGAAGATCCCCTGGAGAAGGAAGTGGCAACCCATTCTAGTATTTTTGCCTGGCAAATCCATGGAAGGAGGAGCCTGGCAGGCTACAGTCCATGGGGTCTCAAAGAGTCAGATACGACTGAGTGACTTCACTTTCTCTTTCTTTCTTGACTCTCCATTTAGCTCTGCCTCTGAAGCCAAATGCAACTGGAGCTTCCGGGTGGTCCCTGATTTCCCACAGTTAACAATAAATAACAAAGTCACCTCAAGGGACAACTCACCAGGCACTCTAATAAGCGAGCAGGGCGGGCAATAACAATCAGGATCTTTCGAACCAGTTGTTTAATAAATGCCAGCTCTCCACTTTCCGAACGATTGTGAGCCTATGAGGAAGCAGTGAAAAGAATGATGCGAGAGTTGCTCCATTAAATGGGAAAGAAAATCAGCAAAGCATGCTAATTAGATAACTGAAAATATTCAAAAACTAAGTGACTTAGAAAATACTTCTAGAAGATTGATAAGCAGGCATTATCTCTACATAAACGGACACTACTAAGCATCTAGATCTACAAAATGGCTCCATTAGCTACATTTTAATTGCAGAACGTTGATTTATTCTCTGCGTTAAAAATCAAACATTAGGGCTCTTAATGTGAGCCATGAATGAAGGAGACATTAAAGGTTTATGACACATCAAGTACATGATACAAACAGAGTGGATGGTTGACGAGGAACCTTGATTCTCCAGATGTAACGGGAGAAGCTGTATGCTGCTTATGTCAAATGCTAGGTGAATAATTAAATCAAAGGCAACTTTCCAAAATGTAGGTAGAAAAACTATATACAAGCAGAAACAAAACAGTTAACATTTAAAAGAAAAAACCAGAGAAAACGACCACTAGAGAATGATTATAAAATAAAATGTTTAAAGACAACCAACTGGCAAATATAGATTCTGATGATGCTCTTTATGTTACCCGTATACATACTCCTCTGCCCAAGAGAAAAATTTCTCTAAAAGTCAACAGTTAATCTATTCTATGGTGCATTCAGATGGTTTTTTGAAACCCTAAGATTTTTTTCTAACTGCCATGAAATGGCTTTCCAAGTCTATCATATAGAAACAACATTAAGTGGGGTATTTCAATACAAATAGCTTCGGCTATGGATTCAAGCCTTCACAGAGAACGCCTGTGAAGGAATGAACCACAGAACTTAACTGCTAATTACAATAATATCTTGATAGAGAACTGAGAAATTAAGGAAAAAATATCTCACAGAGGTAAATACATTTTTATCGTAATTTATAGTAGAATTGGTCTATGACACATTGGAAACTGACAATAAAACCCCAGAATACAGTGTCTACACAAAGACAGTCTGAGAAAAACTGCCTCTGTGGGCTACAAAAGGTTGAAATGTGAGAAATGGGGACAGAGCACAGACCTCTGTTGGGAGGTTTAAATGGGAAAGGGAAGAAAAATAGTGGCTGCCTGTCAGAGAGGACTGTCTCATCTTGCCACAACTAAATTCCGTATGAGCAAGGACAGATGGATTCCTAGAAAACTAGGATGCCAATATTTTCATTCAGTTCCATGCAATTATTTACATAATCATCCTTAGAGAAAACCACCTACGGTTTTATTTACACGGGCATAATGTATGCCGATGGGATACAAAAATACAATATATCCAAATATATAGGCTAAATAGGTTTTACTTGTAGGCTGGGGATGATCAATTTCAATCAGGACAGCAATATTATGCACTAATTCCATCCCACCATGCACACTCCCTTCCTGTCTTGGGTGTTATCAGGAGCTAGGCATGCAAGTGTTAGGCCTGGAAGGGGCCTGTGTTTATCTATCATTTTAGAAATTGAATATTTTGTTAGAAGAAATATTGACACCAGTGAAAATGTAAGTTGCCATTTACTACCCAGTACCACATGCAGGTTAATTAACAGGACACATGGCCTGAAAGAAGCCAGCGATTTTCCATTTAGCTTTCCCAGATATTAGAACTAGATAGCACCATCAAATAATGCACATACATTCAGGCAATTTATAACTTTATGGTTAAAGAGGGAGAAAAAAAATCACTGCTTCAGAATCCTTCACAATCCACTTCTGGGTCCCAAGGTTCCTGTAAAGGTTATTACATTAACTTTCTATTACTCTAAATGTTGACTGGAATCAATTTATAGCAAGTAGCAATCAATTTTTTTCTTCTTCTTTGCTTCTCTGTAACATGAACTCCATCTCATGGTTAAAACTTGTTAGGCATACGCACTCATAAAATTTGTCTTTTTTCTGGGTAAAAGCAAAACAAATCAAAAAGCTTTATAAGGTCCATACCTCCTGTAGTAACTTATCTAATTTGTGCTGTAATTCAAGGAAGTATCGTGAGGTGATGAGACCCTGGTGGGATTTATCCAAACAATCACGAGCCAGTTCAATAATCTGATGGTGAGTGAAGCTGAGCACTCCATCTGCAAGGGGGAGAACGTGGTCTGGAGAGTAGCTGGTGATGATTTCCTTTAGGCGCTCTTCCATCTGAGCTGTAGCCTGTTCACAGAAGACATGCATACACAGACATAATACAAGGAAACACAAATAGGTAAACAGCACAATCATCACATTTATCTAGTATTTTTGGAGACCTCTATAAGTTATCAAATAGAATTCTGGAAATTAAATTTAAAAGAAGCCTCACTTCTGTATGATACTTAAAATGCTACATACATAAATGTCATTATACGTGTGTCAAAACCCAAAGAATATACAATACAGGAGTGAACCCTAATGTAAACTATGGACTTGATTACAATGTGTCATTATTGGTTTGTCAGTGATAACAAATGGACCACTTTGGGACTAGGGGTGTGTGTAGGGGGTTGTTGATAAGAGAGGGTTGTGTATGTATGGGGTCAGGGAGCATTTGGGAACTCTCCGTACTTTCTGTTCAACTTTGCCATGAATCTAAAACTGCCTTAAAAATATAAAGTCTATTTGAAAAAAAAAAAAGGAAGAAGAAGAAGAAGAAGCCTTACCAAGTGGAAAAAGAGGTATATATGAGAAACTGAATCTCCCAGGGTGATAATTACTTATTTTCTAGGCCTTATCAAATGTAAAATGGTCCATGTAAGATTCTCCAAATAACTCAGTATCTGTGAATTGCTGTGCTGTCATTTCAGACCTTGGGGTCTTTCAAGTAGTTTGCTGAAAATATCAAATACTTACAGCTCTGTTTTTACCTATTCAAAAATCAGAACTGAAGTTAAGAGTTCCATAGGATGGGCCAACAGTTTGCTCTCTTGACTGTATTTTAATGTATGAGGAACAAGCATCTCATACCATCAATATCCTTTCCTCAAAAAGCTACATCTTGGGCAAAAGGTCAAAGGGATTCCCTTGCCAACATAAGTCTAAAATTTCCTTCTCAGTTTTTATTTCATTCTCTGGGATCCCCGATTGCCTAATCAATATTCCTTGCTTGCATTTATTGTATATCCTGGGAGATTCCCTCTGTCTCCTATTCCTTTCTAAAATCCTAACCAGTATTAACTAGTAAAGTCAGGATCTGTTTCCCTGGTGAACAAGTGACATGTGATAAATGGCTAAAACGAACGTAATCAATGATATCAATGTTGGGTTCATTACAAATAATAAGTACTCTACTCCTGATTTATGAAGCCGAGGATTTCCTTTGGCTCTCTTGCCTAGGGTGGTAAGGGGAGGAATGGGGACGGAATGGACCGACTGTTTCTCCCAAATGTGTAGAAGCATGCTGGTGGAAAAGCCATGGAGACTAGGTGATAGGGACTGGCAGACAGCAGCTCTTTGCAGCGGGGCAACTGGCATCAACTCGCCTCCAAAGGCTCTCTGGTTCAGTCCAAATTCTACTGGCCCATCTAATGGGGAACACTGCAACTGGACTCTCCTTCTGAATAAAGAGGATTAGACTTATAATTGCTGAAGAGATTGGAAACCACAGAAAAGAAAACTTAGGTGAAAAAAGTAAAAGACTTTTGTGACATAGACCAATCTACAGGCTTCTGAGGAAGCTGAACAGTCTCTGCTGGACCAAACTGCAGCAGGCCCAGAATGGGCAGAAGGAGCCCCAGGGGGACCTCAGAGTCTAGCAGCCTTTCAAAGCAGACACCCACGGAGCATCTCACCAGCAACCCCACCTCCAGCTCGTCACAGCGGGCAGGTGAACCAAGGGGATTTACTTTACAGCCATTTCAGTCCACAGAATGTGTGGCTAATTCTCAGCAGCTTTTAAAAATGCTTAGTGATTTTACCTTTCTAAAGAAGGTTACAGTGCTATTTTATGCGCGTCATGACTGGCCTAGACCATTACTTCCCTCAACAAAACCGCCTTACAGTCGCTAAGCCTGTGCCGCCTGTTCGTTTAGATGCTAGACATCTTCAATTCAATTCATTACCTTTGGGAACCTTTCTTTGTAGACATGGTTCATCATAATTATTTCATGGTCACAGCAGGCGGGAGAACGTCCAGGGCTGCAAGCAAAGCAAATTACCCTTTTAAACTTGCCACAGCATGAAATGAAAATGTTTTTTATTTATAAACAATGGGTTGCAACAAAAGTACTATGCAGCCACTGTAAGAAAAGTATATTAGGTAATAAACTACAAAATCAGTCATTAGCACGCGCACACACACACACACACACACTCACACTCACAAACACAGAGAAACACTGAATACCATTCAAAAAGAAAGCTCCAGAAGTAGAATGCTGAAAATTATCTACAGGTACAATATAAAAGTTCATCAGTTCAGTTCAGTTGCTCAGTCGTGTCCGACTCTTTGCGGCCCCATGAATCGCAGCACGCCAGGCCTCCCTGTCCATCACCAACTCCTGGAGTTCACTCAGACTCGCGTCCATCAAGTCAGTGATGCCATCCAGCCATCTCATCCTCTGTCGTCCCCTTCTCCTCCTGCCCCCAATCCCTCCCAGCATCAGAGTCTTTCCCAGTGAGTCAACTCTTCACATAAGGTGGCCAAAGTACTGGAGTTTCAGCTTTAGCATCATTCCCTCCAAAGAAATTCCTGGGCTGATCTCCTTCAGAATGGACTGGTTGGATCTCCTTGCAGTCCAAGGGACTCTGAAGAGTCTTCTCCAACACCCCAGTTCCAAAGCATCAATTCTTCAGCGCTCAGCCTTCTTCACAGTCCAACTCTCACATCCATACACGACCATAAAACATTATTAAACTGCAATTACATTTTGTATGTAGCATGTACTTATGTGGTTCCAGAAACCAATGAATGAACTGGGATATAAAAGAGTACAAACAGCAGTGTCCAGGGCACGCTGCACTGTCTAATTTCACACTGTTACCATGCCCCTGCACTCTGCCACGCGCCACTGAAGAGATTCAAGAGCTTTCCACAGCACAGGCGTCACCACCGAAACCCATTTTCTAGCTGGGGTTGGGATGCTGAGGCAGGCACCGTGTGCAGTATGAAACAGAGGCACCCACTCTGAGGTTTCCTTTTTATTTCAATAGTAGGCTCCTGCTCCTTCCTAGTGGCAACACGGTTGGGCGACTGCAGTGTGGCCTTATGTATTCCTGAGAAGATATAGCTGCTTGCACTAGCTATCCTGTGAACTCCTTTCATAATACCAAAAATGGCACCCATGTGGTAAAATACAATGGCTCTAAATGAATTCATAACATTTTATTCCATATCTCAAAATAAACTAACACGATTATACCACGTGGCTATGTTTACTATACAACACTAAGCAGTTACAAGGGAAAAAAAAAAAAAAAAACAACCCTTTTCAGCAAACTCTGATGTTCAACTGAACACCTGTGAAACTAGGTTTCATAATAAACCTTCCTATCAAAGTAGCCAGTTCTATACACCATGGCGCTCTCATATTCTGGAGGACCCAGAGATGGACTACCCTGCTCCCCCTGCAGAGAAGGACCTGTTGTCTCAGCTGCTGGGGCTGTAGAAGCCTTCAGCCGTCAGTCCCCTTGGACATGGCCTCAGACGCAGAGTCCCCTCAGGCTTCCCCAGTGGCTCCATGGTAAAGAATCCACCTGCAAGGCAGGGGCCACAGCAGACAGGTTCGATCCCTGGGTCGGGAAGGTCCCCAGAAGAAGGGAATGGCTACCCACCCCAGTATTCTGTCCTGGAGAGTTCCATGGACAGAGGAGCCTAGTGGGCTATAGTCCATGGGGTTGCAAAGAGTCAGACACCACTGAAGCAACTTGGCATGCATACAGAGACCCCTCATCCAAGGCCAAGTCCTTCCCAGGGTACTACATCCCAGGACTGAGTGGAGATAGAAAGGAAGGGTCATTTGGTCCAGAGGGACAGCTCTGATGGGTCATGTCATCCCCAGAACTCCCTATGGAGTTGGTTGTGGCTGTCAGGCCTGTACTGCAGCTGGACTTCTCTTCTGCTCAATCCCACTACCCACTCCTTCCCCACAGCGGGTGTAATTCCTAAGCACTCCTTAATAAATAGCTTCGTCTCTCTGTTAGAGTCACTCTCAGAGGAACCGAACAGTGACATCGATTATTTTCTGAGACAAGGCCAAAATAAAACCAGCCCTATTCAATGTCAAATGGACTACATTTGGCATTGAGAAAATACAAGGGACACAAACTCCTAACGGCTCACTCATAATCCTGGAGAAACTAAGACTTGTGATGAGAAGGAAAGATCTAAGGCCTGGGTGGATTTTCGTGAAAAGGAGTCTGAATTCCAAATGTGAACCTGAACATGCTGCCCTTCCTTTTTAGCCAAGCTTCTTTGTAAAATATTAATTGATGTAGCACCATAATTAGATGGTCTTGAAATTTCCAATGGCTAGAAGTTTCTCGGTGGTCCTTGCAGTCCACTAGGTTTCTGTTACCACAGCAATTAGCAACTTGTAAGAATTTAAAAGAAAAATAGTAAGAGGCCTTTCAATGGCAATTTACTATATCATGCGTAGATGCAAAAAATAATCACACTACATCTATAGTAGTTCATAAACCAATTGACACATATATGATTTAGAGAACCAAAAGTCTTTCCCTGAAATGGCTGAAAAGAGGTTATCCAACTAATAAAAAATTTCAATCAGGTCTACATACCTCAAACTTCGGGAACGGGGGCGCATGGGTGTGTTTCTGCACCTGTTCTCTGTGGTGATGCTTTCGGTGGTACAAAAATGTTTTGATAAGAAGTGTAATTCATCTGGTGTCGGTTGATATGGTAACTGATGCAACTTCTCCTGGGAGGAACAGGATGACTACAACAAACCAAAGTGAGGTTTAATGACTATCTCAAAGAGAAATGCTTTAAATGAATATTAGGTCACAGCACTAAATTTTGTTATATCACCATTTTATACTGCATCCTTTCCATGTTATAATGACAATGAAAGAGAAAAGTGAAGTCACTCAGTCTTGTCTGACTTTTTGCCGACTCCTGGACGGTATATATACCTTGATGTGGTCTCCAGAGGTCCAGATGGCTACCATATTTTATCTCGCTTGTCTACAATTTCCTCAAAAATAGTTTACTCTCTGAAGAAAAACCCGGGTCTGAAAATGGATGGGACCCAGTCAAAACCAGAGCAAGAAAGTGGCAACTGGAGTAAGAATTTGGGTGCAATAGATGACAGATTAGTTCTCAGCTGAGTGTGACATCCTCACTTCTAACACTTGCTATTTGGGTAAGTAACATAAAATTAATTCTATGATGTATAATCGTAAATGAACTCTATGATGTATAATCATAAATAAAGTAATAAGGTAATGAGATCTGTCTTTACAAAGCATGCTATCCTTTGATGCAATTATCATCAGTATGAGTCCTGGGTAAAAAGGGGATGGGAAAAGAAAATACTTGTCTCACTAATGCCATTGTTTTAAAAAGTGGGAATTGGAAATTTTTTCTGTGTTCTCTGACAAGGCTATTTTTTTTTAACAGCTTCAGTGGTGTTGAGTTTTTTAATCTCTTGAACCTAGATGTGCTCTTTGAAAATCACTCAGCACTTAGAGAAAAGTAAGGTAGAAAAGGTGAATGGCTAAACAACACTGCTTTTAATCAATCTGAGAAATATAACTATTAATGTGATTTTTTTTTTTGTTTTTATTGAGAGGTAAACTCTTTAAGTGATTCTAACAAAAGAAATCAGAAATGTTTGAGTAATGGAAACACAGGTAGAATAAGCATATTTAGAAAGATACCACTCATTTGAATATTCCATTCAAGCAGGTTTTTTTTTTTTAATTAAAAAAAAACTACCACATCAAGAGCACACTTCATAAACGCTGCAGCACTACACTGCAGTAACTAGGAATTAACAGACTAAAGCTTCAAAATATCCTTATACCTTGAAGTTACAAAATACTTTCTAAGTATATACTAAGACAAAGAGTAATTTTTACAATGTAATGAGATTATTTTATAAACTATAAAAATGAGAACACTGCTAGAAAGACTTCTAAGGTAAACCAAAGCTCTAGTCATAAACCACAAGTAAAGTCATAAATACTGTCACTATGAAAACAGAAACAAAACACACAAAGTCAACTCAAGACATCAGCAAAAGAGTAAGAAAAATCAATGCCAGCAGGAGAGAAGCAGCTGCCATAAGAGCAAAGATGATGAAATTAGCAAATGGAAAACTGAAATTAAGAATTTGTATATATGTCTCAAAGGTAAATCAATGTACACAATTCTGTAGCCAAGATTCAAAAACCCAGATGTCTATTCATAAATTCCCAGTAATAACTGTTTGGTGGCAAACCATCAATTAAACTGATGGAAAGTCATTTAAAATATGCATTTAATCCACTTGATGTGAATGTTAATTCAGCTTTGCCACAGAAATATTAATGTATTTGATTCTGAGTTGCTGGCCCAGTTGCTGCTGGGCTGTTATGTACAGTACAGGGAGGATCATGTTAACTTTGTATAATGTGAAAATTAATTCCAGAACCACACCAGACTTAAAGAGTTTCCCATAAGGCATTATGAACCTGTGTTGCATGAGAAGGACACAAGTGACTTTAGGGAGTGATTCCCTCTGAGGAGGAGGGAAGACAAAAGGCCTGTGCAGGAAGGGCTTTATTTCCACTTTAATATTTTATGTGTTAATCAAAATAAAAGTTTATGTTAAAAATAGCTGTAGCAAATGTAATAAAATGTTTACAGGTGCTAACTTCAACAGGAAAACTTTGTGGTTATACCATATATATAACCATGTGACTGAACACCACAGCAACGTGCCCAGCTTACTGATGGGGAATGAATGATGAGGTGGGAAAAGTATTACAGAAGTGAAAGGCGAAGGGCTTCTCTGGGGAGACAGCAGCCCTCCTCTCAGTTGGGACAAACGAGGTGTGAATGGGAAAAGAATGACACTATCCGAGTGACACCGGATGAGTTTATGGAACAGGGAACAACTGGAGGCTCTCCAAACAGCCTGGGAATTCAAAAGGTATCAAACAGGGCCCCCCAGAGTGAGTCTAACGGACAACAGAGGGTCAGTCCAGGAGTCAGTTCCAGCAAAGATCAGGGACCCAGAGGAGGACCGTGGCAGAGGCTGCAAGCGCTGTCCCTAGGACTGCACAAGCTTACTGAAGAGATACCTCTGCTGGTCAATACATCCTTGCAACGGCACTTTTACTAGAGTTTCAAGAATTAGTTTGGAATTCCTCAATAAATTAAGTCCCATGACTTTATATTTCTAGCATGCTCTCTAAATGTGGTGCCAATAAGTCTCATCACCCAACTAGTTTGCATATATAACTTCTGACTACATCATAAATCAAATCCACTTTCAAAGAGTGAAGATTTACAAAAAGAACTGTGTTTCTAGTTATCAAGGGAATTAGAAGAGTTTCCCCCAAATCTTGTGAGTAATGATATCATTCAAATCAACTAGTTTCCCAAGATAAGCATTTTGCAAAGGACAGTATTCATATGTACGTGTAGTCTTCCACTCAAAGTAATATTATTTTACAGTCAGACCTCATATTTATAAGTATTTATACTCTTATTTTTATTCTTTCCCCCAGCAGAAAATAATTTATCTGTGAGAAATATATGGGAGATGTCTTCTGCTATAATTCCATATTACTTATTTTAAAATTAAAAATTATAATCTGAATATTACTTTGGAAAAGCTTCTCAAATTAATTTTAACTACAAAACTTGAAATTAAGAGAAGCCGCAATACTAAATATCCTGAGGAAGGACTGATTAACTTCATATGACCAAATCTTTTCAATTTCAGAATGAAGCATTTTAACACTTGGGAATTTTGCAGTTTCTATCATAGCCAAAGGACATGGTATTTACATTTTAGCATTAGTAACTTTGGAATTTGGCTAACAACAAACATCTGTAAAACTTAAGCTGTATTTTCAAAGTGTTTGTGATTTTATCCATATATATTCTGTATTTTTATTTAAAAAATAACCAAAATCTTTTCTAATTAACTTAATCACAACCAGTTAACCCAGAAAATGAGACTCTAAAAGTGATTCAGGTTAGACTTAGAAAAGAAAAAAATGCAACTCCTGAGCAGCTTTGCACATTTTTTTGTCCTAACATTTAAAGGGCAAGAACATAAAGAAACTGAAGAAAATGAGAAGCAGCATTTCAAATTTTCAATTATCATTTTTATCAATAGCCAATAAGGAGGAAAAAATAACTGAACTTGTTAGAGCACCTACATTTCAAAAATCTACTTGCAATGTATTTTCAAAAATACATTTCAAAATGACTATCATTTTGAAAGTTACAACTTGATTTTGAAGGGGAAAAGAGGAATGTGAGATCCACAATTATATGATACCACCTTCTCCAATGAGATGGCTGGATGGCATCACGGACTCGATGGACGTGAGTCTGAGTGAACTCCGGGAGTTGGTGATGGACAGGGAGGCCTGGCATGCTGCGATTCATGGGGTCACAAAGAGTTGGACACAACTGAGCGACTGAACTGACTGACTGATGGACCTTCTCCAATAAAATAAACACCTAAGAGAAAAGCTGCCTTACCTCTGGGTGGAAGCTGTTAGAAACATATAATACATGTGTGTGACTAAAAGTTGTTTCAGATAGCTTCTTCAGGCATACACATAAGTCAGGGACAGCAATGACATCATGACAGATGGGCAGGTGAGATTTATTAATTATCAAGTTTGGTTTAAGCAATACCTTGTGAATTCCTTTTTTAAAAAGTCAAGTGCCCAGGGTTGAGAAGCTTACTGTATTCTTATTGCTACAACACAGGGGTTACTAAACAGCCCCTCAGTTCATTCATTCTCTGTGCCTCAGAGCTTTGAGCCATAAAACGATGAAAACAATGGCAACTACATTATAAAGTATGTTTTTACAAATAAATGAGACAATTAAACAAGTCAATTAAATTTTACAATTTATATTTTTTTCATTTTTTTTCAAATTTTTCATTTACAATTAAATGAGCCAATGCATTGTAAACAGTGAGACTAGTACCTAGCACATAATAAGCGTTTATAAAAATATTTCTAAAGTACTTTGTACCAAATGGGCTCCATGTCTATGTAGCTCACCCTCACTTTTTAGATTCACTTTTAAAAATGACATATGATTTACTAGCTAGAGACAGAAAGAAGAAAGATCCTGCATGCTCCCCTGTTTTTCTTGCAAAAGAGAAACTTCTATATCCAAACTATAATAAGACTTGATGGCAGGGCAAAGCAAGGTGACATAGTTAAAATAAAAAGGATTTGAAGTCAAGAAAGAAGATACAAATCTGGGGCATGGGGGTGATTCAATGAGAGAATGTAGGAGAATGGGAGAAGTGCTCTGTTTACTGGTGGTTGGCTTCTAACTGGAGATGCTCACAAGTCTAGGGAAGAATAAATTCTTATTCTTTTTTTGCTTTCTGGTCAATCGGTTTCAGCAATCATTTTCACAGTGTGGTAGCCAATGCTTTCAAGATCTAAAACATGGGCTAATGAGAAACAATGATGCTTACTGACACACAAAAAACAAAGCTGACTTTGTTTACCGTTATTTGGTGACAATTCTATCCACTGAAGCCACTCAAGAGTTTTGAATATCCTTTCCTGAATGTGAGGCTGAAGTGCCACTGAAACTGTTCAAGGTTGTCAGGATGTTTCACAAAAACGATCTAAATGGACAATTAACCCACATACCACAACACAATGGAATAATGGATAGGAAAATAAATTATTGCTCCTCAATAAAATATTATAAGAAGATGGTAAAAACAATCCAACAGGCCAGTGTTTTGCTCTAGAAAACCCATGTTGCATTGCATCTGGAACTCTAGAAACATAAAATATAAGGCACTGGTGATATCAATTAAAGTTTATACATTTAATCACAGTTTCTTTTCAATTCACCGATATTAAGTGTGAATCTATATGCTTAGCACAATGCTGGGGTTTATGGGGGAGGGGAAAGATAGATACCCCTTTGCGATAAACCAAAGATTTTGACAAAATGAAGATGAGAATGACTCAGAAGCAGCTCTAAAACCATCAGGTCCACGTTCCTGGCTGGTACAAGAGCTTTCAGACTGCTCCATTAGGAACTTATTGATTGACCGATACCATATCCTAGGTCCTTCTAAATGACCACCAGCTTCTAAATCTCTGTAGAAGCTCTGTAGAAGGGGAGGGAGGGAGGGATGGATCGGGAGTCTGGGGTTTAGCAGATGCAAACTATGATATAAAGAATGGATAAACAACAAGGTCCTACAGTATAGCCCAGGGAACTGTGTTCAGTTTCCTGGAATATATCATAATGGAAAGGAACATAAAAAAGAATGTATATATGTGTATGTGTATAACTGAATCACTTAGCTGTACAGCAGAAATTAACACAATATCGTAAATCGACGATACTTCAATATAAAAAGTAAAGTAAAAAAATAAAGCTCTGTAGAGACAAATATCCCACAATATCACTAATTTAAATGGAGAAGGCATGTATCTAAGCCACTGAATCACTTTCAGTAATTGCTAGGGCTCTTGTTGAAATGTAGTTTGCGGCAACAGTATTCTTCTTCCTCTATCCTATTTCCATGGCTTCATCTTGTCTCTGTATTGATCTTAACCTATCGCTAAGTTCTTTTAATCTCTCCTTAAAAGAAAGTTTTTATCCAGAGGTACAAATTTAAGGCTTGCCATTTCTTTTCTTTGAAAGAGAAAAACTACAAAACAAAACAAAACAGTCTACATCGAAGCCATACAAGAAAAAAATGACCCAGGCCATCAAAGTTTAATGGCACTTTCAGTACTAATATCACTGGCATGGAACCGAAGCAATAAAACCAGATTGTGTTCCCTCCCCTCCCCCCAAACACCAAATGGTATTAAAACAAGAGCTCCCAGTCCCCTCCCAACTTGTGATCTGGGGACTTGTTCAATTTGTGCCCCATAATTTAAAAGCTTACAGCAAAGAGTTTGTCCTTTTTGTGTTTGTCAGCTCATCATTTGATGTGCAGCCTTGTCGGAGGGGCAGACATGCAGAATTTATCCTCTCCTCCCTATCAGGGAACACCCAGAGAAAGTGCTGCCCGTGCAAGAGCTCTTGGGTATACAAGAGAAAAACTGGGCACTTACAGAGACCGTAGAGCTGGGAGTGTTTGTCCCATAGCCAGAGGAGGGGAGAGAAGCCAAGGACCAGCGGCGTCCATCAGTCCTGGTGAGAAAGTGCGATTAGCTTAGGCCAACACTGGAGTAGGGTTACACGGGAACCCCAGGGAAGCCGAGTATTCTTAGCCGAAGAAATGACACAAACACAGTCAATGAGGATGTGGAAATGTTCAGCAAGGGCCAGAGTAAACAAACATTATACAGCAGGTTGACGTTTATTTAAACTGAATCAATACACCCAAACAAGTAGAAAGTGAATGGGTTGATCCATATTATTGATCTCTCACTAATACACTTTGACAAAATGAATACCAGGGATAATTACATTGGTCGGACTCAGCAGATTCAGATGAATAAAAATAGAAAGGCAGGAGGAAAAACACTCCTATGTGGAAACTGATAACTGGGGCCACAATCTTTGGAAGGGCCTGAATTCCAGCATGGTATAAGAGCCTCTGGGGACTTCCACCGCTTCTTAAAGACTTTCAGCTTATTACTTTCAAGAGAACAGTCCTACTCATCACACCAAAGGAAGGGAGGATCAGGGGGCTCGTGGCCGGCTCAAGCCTTGAGTGGCAAATAACTTTAGCACTAAGAAAGTGACTGACCTTGTGTTCAGAATCTCTTAAGAGTTATTACCTTCTGACATGACCTGGCTTTATAAAGTGTTCCAGCAAATGCCTCTTTCAGAGTTTATGAGTGTGTGGCCCAGCTCTGGCCAGTGACAGGGAGCGAAGAAAGAAAATTCTCCACTCATGGTAGAAGCTAATGCAGAGCAGAGTGACCTGTGCTAGTCACAGAGGTGAAGCTGTCAGGAGTCTTAATAGAATAAGGTTTTTATCTCCAAATGGCAACAGGATGGATAGCTTCTGGGTTGAACTCTATAGTTATTAATTGGGATCATTACAAGGGTCTCAGATGAGCTGTCAAAGCAGTGAAGACAATCCTGTTGCTAAAGTAGGATTATTTTATTAGAAATAATAAAATAACTATTTTATTAGCAATTTTGAATAGGACTATGCCTTCAAAATCACATAACACGGTGAAGACAAATATACACACATTTGCCACGGGGAGAAAAGGAAAAACACACTTTTCTAAAGAGCTATACTGATTCTTTGACCATATGTAGCCTTTTTGTAACTCATGATTTATATTAATTTACCAACTGAGAGATAAGAGTAGAGCAAATTGACTACAGACACGTTCACTATAAGGGGACATCAGGGAATTCTTCAGAATTTGACTTGAATTTGACAAATGTCACAGTCACATGTTTATGTAGAAAACTGACATCTTAGCCTAAATTATAATCAAAGGAGAATATAATCATAGGTCACCAAGGATGTTATTTTTACCTCCAATAAATGCAAATGGTCCAAAAAGACAAAATGAGAAATTCAAGTGGATAAATCACAGAAATAGTACAATGTTAAGATTTCAGTAAAATTTACCTGTTAATTATGTGACCATGATTGGAGTACAATTGAATCAAGTATTGTTTGTTTTTAAAGAAGCATTAACATGTTTGTAAATGTATCAGATAAAAGGAATGAAAACAAATGCCACAAGTTCTCTAGAAATAATTTTATACAATTTAAAATGTTAAAAGATTTAAGAAGAAACTAATTCTAACAACATGATTCCAAAGACAACTGACCATCAATTAAATGGACACAGGTTGGTCCTGGCTTATTTGGCTAATTATTACAGACTTAAGAACCTATGCATGGACTCTCTATTTTAACAATTTTTAAAAGAATATGGCTTTCAAAGAATTATTCAGTCCATTTAATAGCAATTATCAGAAACTAGTCTTTGGAAAGAGGGAGGGACACAATTTCCCCCACCATGACTCTGCTTTGTGATTCATTAACTCTCCTTTCCCTCAGGTATCAGTGAACATATTTCAGATGAATGAACAACTCCAAGAGGAGACATGTTCTTATTAGTTCTGAAGCATAAATTACACTTGCTTACTCTGGAAAACACATGACTAGAAAGATGTTTAAACAAGAATGTGCTCAGTACTCTGTACAGCCATGGACCAGAAATAATTTATGTCTCATAAAGTTCCCTAAGTTGTCTGTGTCGATTTATTCAAATGGAACACAAAGGACCACTGCATTTTCATTACCATGACAACTGCACATGAGAACTTCCTATATATGCTATATATGTGCTCTAAGAGATAGCATGCCCTTTTTTTGAAGAAAGCTATCCACAGAAGTACAATTTGGATCCTACTAATAACGTTTTCTTTTCTTTGTAGCAGCTACCAGTAAAACGTTACCTGAAAACAAAACTACATCCTTAGCAAAGCCACAAGGCTTTTTTTTTTTTGAAAAGTATGTTTCCTTTGTGGGTGGAAATTTCAATGTTAAACTAAATGAAAAAGTAACATGAGAAAAACATCTGATGGGAACACAGGCTACAAAGCGACTAGCAAAAACAACAACAACAAAAGCAAATAAACAAAAACAACCCGCTCAAAATCCACCCCACCCCCCAACCCTGCAACCTCCATCATTTCAATACTAACCACAAAAAGTTAGATTGATATGGTGTACGACAAAGGAAGAAAGAAAAGTTCCAGTATCAACCTGGCTATTACAACTGCATAAAGAGGAAGCAGGTTTCATTATTTGTTTGTTGTAGTCATCTGGCATGATACATTTTATGGTCTAGTTGATATTGGAACAAGATGAACTATGCCAATATAATGTAACCAGAGTAACTTCAGCCCACCTGTGCTCAATGAGCGTCTCATGACCTGACCTCAGTGGGCAAATCTGTTCCAGTAATTTGTCTATGGAAATACATTCTGATATTTCACCTGATAAATAACAACTAGGCAGCCAGGAAACATCCCCAGCATTTATTCAGGGCTCTCTTAATATTTCTAAGGAAGTGAAAGCAATGCATGATATGTAAACCTATACACAACTTCTGAGGAAGGCAGACCAATGTCATTACCTCCATTTTACCACCAAGGAAGACCACACTAAGGAACTCCACAAGCAGGTGGACCGTAACTCAGTATCCCAGTTACCGGTTTGGTGTGCTGCAGTCAACGGGGTCGCAAAGAGTCTGACACGACTCAGCAACTGAATAACAACGATCACAGCTGCTAGCAAAATACAAATATATTTCCTTGTTCCAGACAAAACCCACTACACTATGACATGCATTTTCATCCTAGTATCTTAATCCAATAGTAAAAAGATTAACTTGATAATTTCGCTCTCAGACACATATTAGATGGTATGGAAAACAAATGTGTGTTGTCTTATTTCCCGGTCTTAACTGTAACTAGTACATTACCAGGAGATGAATACTGCAGGGAAATTCTCACATGTTATAAGTAGGGTCAGAAAAGATTCATAAGTCCAACCTTTATCCCTTTACCCAAGAATAATTTTTAAAACAGGGCCATCTCTTCCATCTGTTGAACTGAATATACAAAATAAATAAATGTGGGATTCCCAAAATGGCATTACTTCCTAAGGTCTCAGAAATGCATACCAAATGGTAGGGAATGGAGACCCATGAGTGGAATTTCCATGTTTCTTGAATGAAAAATCAACTTTAAAATGGAAGAGAAAAAGAAAAAAAATAAAATAAAATGGAAGAGAACGATGCCAGATGTTAAAAATAGGCCAATTTGAGTTTTCATAGAAAACATAAGTTCTGTTTACTTGAATAAAAGTTTAAAAAGATGATCACTCAAGTCCTAATCTAAATTAATACTTTTTGAAGACTGTGCAGTGAGTTCCACCTGGAAATTCCTGCAAAATGAACCAGAGGTCTCCTGTGATAATTTTCTGTTACGGTTTATGGCTTGTCAAAAATTAACATGCCTGGGGGTTTGTGTAATTTTTTTTTTTTAATAGCACAGAAACCAGAGTCATCTGTCCTCTAGTCAGCCACTTAATTATTAGGTTCTCTTCACTTTTATAAATCTGGCAGGATTAAAAGACTGATTTCGGTCACATTTAAAAACAGGCTATGAGATGTGCATTTTCTTTTTACTTAAAGTAATTAAATGCATTCCACCACCACCTCCCCCACCTTTTTTTTTTCTTTTTCAAAGAAATGTATTTTAAGGACTATGCTGTGTTCTTTTTTAAACCAATTTTTATAGGATTTCCCTTTTCATTTAGAATAGTAGCATCATCGTGAATTAATGTTCACTGGACAAACGCAGGCTTTGTGGAGCCAATTGATTGTCACATTTTCTTTACAGTGCTTACAGGCTGTAAGGGGACTAAAAGCATCAAAGTCGGAATTGGGGAAAACCAGGATGTGGGTCTCGGAAAGTTCCTTGGAGATCACATCTCAATTCCTTTTTGTGCTCCCTATGGGGAAGGCCTGGTACACATAGGCATTTACCATGTGGTGGGGAATGTGTGATTAGACAATTCCTTAATTATCAGGAATTGCGAACACCCTGTGAGCAGATGCTTTCCTCTGGACCTAGTAACAGAAAACACACTACGGGATGACACTGCGGGGTTGCACATAATGTGTTAAACCTATTTTTTTAACCTACCTGTATGTCTTGATTAAATGTTACTTTAATTCATTTCAAGGTATGATTAGCTCTCTGAACAAAATTTAATCACTATACAGGACCTTCGGACCATAAGAGCAATTCCTTCCGAATAGTCAGAAACCCGGCTAAAGGGGCAATTTTGTCTTCTGTGTGTTTTCCCTGACTGGAAGAGGAATGGAGGAAAGTGAAGATTTGAATGTGACAGGGGAAGTACACTAATTGCACACACAGAAGAGGAGGCTGTGCAGACATCTCTGACTGGGAGAAATCACAGTAGGTGATCCCAAGATAAAAGCTTTGGTAACAGATCGTATGCCCACTATCCTCCGAGCAACAATACCGCCTTGTGACTCACCGACCCAGATATGAGACATATAGCCCTGATACTTGGAGTCCAATTCTAACTAAGAAAGGAAGGGAAAACACTCAGGAAAGTCACTAAATCGCTGGCTTGGTGCTCTCAGGGAAAGAGGCATCTTAAGAGTTTATACCTTGTGATGCCAAGTAAGGCCATTTTTAGTTATGTATTTATTTTTGAGTATTTCAGTAGCAATGACAACTGTACCAGGGCACATGGAGGAATCAAGTCCTTATAATAAGCTCAGATAAGTCAGGAAAACTCTGTTGAGCATCAAAAGCATGTATGAGACACTACACCAGGGATGGGAGAAAAGGTGAAAATGTCTTTTTCTGCCCTTAGCGGGAGCCCACTATCTAGGGTAGGACCAAGGGAGGCATCTGTAACTCTAATGGGTAGCGGAGGAACTGGGGCAGGGAGCAGGGTTTCTCCACATAACACGTTATCACCCTACTCACAAAAAGTTCTTACCTCCGTGCAAATGAAAAATGGGCAGAGGCACTGGGGGAGAAATTTCTTGGACTATCTTGAGGGCTATTTCCTGTAGAGAGAAAGAAGAAAAAAAAAATGACATGAAGATTTAATTCCTGTATCATTAGCTACATCCAGAACGCTCTTCTCTTTAGCAGTAAGCTTCTGTACACCTTTGTAAAATGTCCATCTCCTCAAAAACTGCTTTCCTTTTATTTGGAGGAGAGGAAGGGATTGGCTTGAGTTCCAGCACGACTTTCCAAGGGTGTAATGTATGAATAAACAAACCCATGTCACCAACCAACAGACTTCCATATATCGCATAATATAAGTATTTCAGTCCCACAGAATAATGAATACATACATATGTCTTGGTTCCTGCTCTTCCAGATGTTAACATTTCCACAGTAGGATAGATAGACAAGATAAGCTTCAATTGGGAGCGTGAGGCTTTCCATTTTAGGAAGGCAGCCTCGGTATTTTTATTTACCGAAACAGAATAAAAGTCTGAGTTCTCAATAAATCCTCATTCTTCAAAGCACGTATTTTAAAGACAGAAATGTCAGAACATGGCATAAAATACTGTGGAGAACCCCAGCAGTTCAGACCTCAAATGGCCCAGCCTAGGGGCCCAGAAGTATCTTCTTTAATAGTCCCTCTGCTCCTAAGCAGCTGAGGGGGTGACTAGCCAGGCTGCCTGTAAAGCCACAGCCACCCAGCAGCTGGCAAAAGGTGTCTTCCCCAGGTTCTTACATGGTGGGTGGAACATGGATGCTTATGTAAGGTGACAGCTCGTCTGGAGGCTTGCTACTTTCCCCATCAGAGCATGCAACCTGTTGCTGATCATTGGGCAAGCCTGGCAGGCAGCGGGTGAGGGGAGGCCCAAGGTGGCCAGACCGCCCTGCTTCCCTCTGCATGGTTAATTAGGCTGGCAGAATGGCCTGAGGACCGGATGCGACTGTAGCCGGTTTAAACAAGGAGGTTAGGAAAGGTTGCAAACAGATGCTGCACGTTCTTGAAACACAGAAAAGAAATCAAGAAGACGTGTTTAATCCTTAACAGCAAGCCAGTGTTGCCACACTGCTGATTTCACACTGGACGTGACAATTTGTAATTAGGTGGAAGGGACACAAAATGGCACCCAGCCATAAAGGTAACCAATTTATTACCTGTGTGCAAAAAGAATAGATTAACACGCTGAAGGGGATAATTTTAGTGTTACCTTTACTTCTGGACTGGCTGCACCTCTACTGAAATTTTTCAGTTAACTTAAAGTTGCAGATTTTATAGTGATGGTATCAACAGATGCCATTAAGTTTATGACAGACAGCACAATTAAAGTCACTTAACTGGGAAGTGCTGAAAAGCCCCTTTCTTTATGGATAGAGAATCAAGAAGCATTTTCCCCCTGCTGCAATGAAATTTATCATGTCTTTGCATCTGTTGTTTCTTGGGCCTCTAGAGAAATGGATTCTGCTTTTGCCATCCGGTAATCCAGGACCCTTTCTGTCCTTTATCGACACAGCTAAATTAAATTCTTTGAACTTCTCCCAACAGCCTTCATTCCCCCAGTCCCTCCCCTAGTTAGTCTTCGCATTGCTCTTCATAGTCCTTAAAAGGTCTTGATTTCAAGATGGCTGGAAATCTTGTTTCTAAAGGGAAACAGGTCACATGCCAGAAATCTCTGGGTTGATTTTGTTTTTATTTGGGAAAAAAAAAAAACACATTTGGTTTGCTCACACCCAACACAGAGCAAACTAACAGTAAATTATGAGAAACAACACAACTGATTGAAGCCAAGACATTCTGAGAACAATCCCTACTACTCTAATCACTGAGAATAAATAATAAGGCCAATAAAACTTGGCACCAAATTCTTAGCCCTGTGTTCTTTGTGAAGAGAACATTATATCTGGAGATTATATGAGATCAACCAGAACAAGTAGAGGGAGCTTATTAAATATTTTGAAGAATCCGAAGGAGGCAGAAACAGGAATTATCTTAAGAACTTTTTCACTTTTACAGATTTTAATGAGTGGCCCTCCAGGAAACCATGTAACATCTTATAATACGTGGTGGCCCATCACACTGAGGATGAAAGGCAGAGACAGAAAGAGAGAGGTAGGTTAATTAACTCCACTCTTTAAAAACAAAAAAAACAAGACAAAAAGAAAAAATCAGGGCTACCCTTAACCATTTCTTCTCTTGGGTTTTGCCTTCTCATTCTATGTGGCCTTTCCAGGCCCATACACTGAAAATATTCCTCAGCTCCAAGTTATATAGCCATTTGTATTCTCCTACTAATCACAGATCTTTCTTCTTGTTTCTGGGCGCACTGAAGAGCTAGTTGAGATAGAAATACACACATCCCACATTATCACAAAAGCCCTTATGTACAGTGGGCTACCGGAGAAAACAAGGGCAGTATGAACTAGTTCAGTTCAGTCTCTCAGTCGTGTCCGACTCTTTGCGACCCCATGAACTGCAGCACGCCAGGCCTCCCTGTCCATCACCAACTCCCGGAGCTTACTCAAACTCATATGCATCGAGTCAGTGATGCCATCCAGCCATCTCATCCTTGGTCATCCCCTTCTCCTCCTGCCCCCAATCCCTCCCAGCATCAAAGTCTTTTCCAATGAGTCAGCTCTTCGCATGAGGTGGCCAAAGTACTGGAGTTTCAGCTTTAGCATCATTCCTTCCAAACTGGTAATTCCTTAAGGACAAGAGATTGCAGCTTAATTTGAGGGCAGTTCAGCAAGCTCAGGATAAGAGAAGGAACGGAAGGACTTCAGGAAGGGGACAGAATCAATCCAAACACAGTCAGGCAATGCAGTAGAGAGGCAGACTCTACTATCAGGGAATTCAGACTGGTCAAGTCAATGAGCACATGTTTTGGTACTACCTCGTGGGAGGCTGGGAGAAGGCAATGGCAACCCACTCCAGTGTTCTTGCCTGGAGAATCCCATGGATGGGGGAGCCTGGTGGGCTGCCGTCTATGGGGTCACACAGAGTCGGACACGACTGAAGCGACTTAGCAGCAGCAGCAGCAGTGGAAGGCTTAAGAGAAGTCTGAACGCAAGAGAGGCGCTTGATATTTTAACCTGGTATGAGTATGTTGAGTGGAGAGAGGAGTCGCCAAGGAGAAGGAGCTGGATTAGGGTGTGGAAAGCCAACAGAAAGCACGTTCTGGTGACCAAACCAAGTGTAACTGCTGATGGATCAAAAATAAGTGATGGAAAAGATTACAGACTAACTGATACTTCCAAGGTTAGCAGACAGGGAGGATGACTGCTCCACCAACAGGGAAGTTTTAGAGAACTGGGGCAGTATTAATAGTCGAGGAAAAGGATAGATGAGTATTCTAGAGCTTTTTGTGTCGTTTGTTACAGAAAATTCCTCAATTTTCCTTAGGGAGAAATGACAAGATGAGTAGATTAAGTGGGCACACCTCAATCTTTGAGGCCTTTGTTCTTCTTTGAAACTTTGATTTGTGTGTTGTGTTTGAAGTCTTAGGGATACTGTTCTGTGATACACAACAACATTAATTTAGAACAGATTGAACTATAAAGCACACTTTATACATTCTTCACTTGGAGATGAGGTCCAGACTGCTCTGGACACTTGTAGCACTTTCCCAGGACAAGAAAACAAGATGGAGTGGAACCAGAGTCCTATACTTGACCTTCACTACACACAGCACTGCTCTCTGAATTCATCCACCCATCTGCAAAGCAATACCTGCGAGACTCTCAAATGAAAACCAGTGCCAGTTAATTCTCTGCCCATATGTGCAGCACTTGCTTATAACTCAAATCCTGCTGTTCGAAGGGATTTGCTGGCTCTTGGATGTTTGAGTGCCAGGACACTTTACAGACCGCTGCTTCTGACCTGGTAAAGGAAACCTTAGTGGTGGGTGGGCAGGCGCTGGATAGGTAATTAACTCCATGATTCCCAGGGGGAACTGGCATGGCGAACACACAGGCAGTACATCAAAACAGTACTTACCTAACGGAGCGACACGGGGTGCCACATTTTGGAGGGAATTATTGTTAAGAAAGTGATTTCCAGATTAATTAAATTGTTTGATTGCTTTGTAATTAGGTTGGAGAAGTCCTCCGTCTTCACCGCAGAGAAACAAGCTGCAAATCTTTTTAAAAGGCATATGCTATACCCACTATAGATTATTAATGTGTTTTTAATAGCTGCCTGTTTACAAAATGATAGTTTCTGGTTGCCCTGATTTTCTATCAGGACTGAGGGAATCCAAGAATTAATGATAATTGCCATTTGAAACTCCTGGTGGATCAAAGAGTAAGCCCCCACTTTAATCTTTGTTGTCATTACTTGATGATCGGCTTAAATGAGTTGTGACTTTTTTATACCCTAACAAATAGCACTGTGTTACTCATCGCTCTGCAGGAGATTCTCAGCAATAAATTGACAGTGCTGAGAAACCTGAAGTCCAAACTTCACAGGCCCAAACCTAGGACTCCCTTGCAAAATGTAATGGCAGCAGATGAAGGGACAATTGAACAGTTATGCAGGGACCACAGGCTGAGTGGACTTTGAAAAATAACAGTTCAGATTCACCTGAGAACCTGATGTCTATGCTATCCGATCCAGCTGATGCAATAGGAGAGTTAAAAATCCTCCTCTCACTTAGCCATTTCAGAAACTGGCTACTCTCCAGATATAATTGTGGGATATTAATTAAACCTGGGCAGCTGTTTAGACTCTAAGTGGACAGAGAAAAACCTTGATTGGCCTTCAGTAGCAATCTCTTAGGGAAAGCTGTTAAGTGTTCACAGCAGGCCAATATAACATAGTATATAGCGTGTGCATTCTCAGTCGTGTCCGACTCTTTGTGACCCCACGGACTGTGCCCTTTGTCCACGGAATTTTCCAGGTAAGAATACTGGAGTGGGTTGCCTTTTCCTTCTCCAGAGGATCTTCCCAACCCAGGGATAGAACTCATATCTTTCTGCATCTCCTGCTTTGACAGGCAGATTCTTTACCACCTAAACCATCAGGCATGCCTGTACAGCAGGCCAATAAAGACTTTTATACCTGGGTTTTCAAGTAAAAAAAGAATTATGGACAATAAATCAAGGCTTTCTTAAAACCTGGCTTCTCTGAACCTCTTTTGGTTTTTTCATCCTGTCACATTGACTCTCCTCACCCAGTACCACTTCTCACTGTCATCTGATTAATTCGACAAATACTTATCAATCCTTTCCTAATAGAGAAGAGTGGTATGATTTGACTTACATTTTAGAAAGAGCCCTCGTGCTATTCCATGTCCAATGGGCTCTAAGCAGGCAATGAACAGAAGCAGGGAGGTCAGAAAGGAGGCTATAGCGTAGACAAGGTAAGAGGTGGTGGTGGTTTGGAGAGAACAGAAGTAGAGCTCAAGTATGTTCTGATGGTAGACCCAAAAGGATTTACTGGAAAACTAGACCAAGTGGAATAATGGGGGAAAGGGAAGAAGCAAGGATGATTCCTAGGGAATTCCCTGGTGGTCCAGAGCTTTCACCACTGGTGCCTGGATTTGGTCAGGGGACCTTTAAGATCCTGCAAGCCACAAAGTGGCGGGGGGGGGGAATATATATATATATATTTATATATATAGGATGACTCCTAAATATTAGGATTAAGCAAGATAGGTAGATGGTGACTTGAACTGAGATGGAGAAGACTGAAGGAGGACAGGGTTGGGAATGTGAGGAGAAATTAACAATAACCAAGACACAGAAGCAACCCAAGTGCCTATCAACAGATGACTGGCTTAAGGAATGTGGTGCATATACACAATGGAATATTACCTGGCCATAAAGAAGAACAGAATGCTGCCATCTGTAACAACATGGATGGACCTGGAGGGCATTATATATAGTGAAGTATGTCAGACAGAGGAAGACAAGCACCATATGAAGTCACTTATAATACATGGAATCTAAAGAGTAATACAAATGAATTTACATAAGAAATGAAACAGACTCACAGATTTAGAAAACAAACTTAGGGTTACCAAAGGGGAGAGGAAGGGAAGGAGGGACTAATTTGGGGTATGGGATTAATAGATACAAACTAGGTACTATCTGTAAAATAGATAAGCAATAAAGGATTTACTGTATAACACAAAGAAGTACACCTAGTACCTTGTGATAACCTAAAATGGAAATAATCTGTAAAAACAAGCAACCAAACAAACAAAAACCAAGTCACTACACTGTATACCTGAAACACAATCTTATAAATCCATTATACTTAGTTTAAAAAGTGCAAAATAAAACCCTTGAAAATTTGAGCGGGATTTATGCTCTTTTTATTTATGGAGGCACCACTTCAAATAATTTTAAATATATTAAAATGTACTTTCCAGGGGGCGCCCATGGTAAAGAATCCACCTGCAATGCAGGAGATGCAAGAGATCCAGGTTCATCTCTGGGGTCGGGAAGGTCTCCTGGAGAAGGAAACTGCACACCATGCCAGTACTCTTGCCTGAAATATTCCATGGGCAGAGGAGCCTGGGGGGCTACAGGCCATGGGGCCACTGAGTCTGACACAACTGAGCAACTGAACGCACACACACAAAATGTGCTTATGTCCCATACTGTATGCAACTAACAATGCTACACTTCCACACTATATACAATTAACAATGTCACATTGCTTGTATGTAGCATTTATACTACTCAATTAAACATAAAAATTCTATTACAGTTTTTTTTTATTGTACCTGAGAGCAAATAACATTTTTCCAGCTCACGTTATTTAGTGCCTAACAGATTTGATAGCTTTGGTCTGTTTAATATGGCCAAACTAGACAACAGTGCTGGTTAAAGGTTTGCAGAGAAAGATAATTTTACAGGCTAACACTGAAGTCTGAATATTGACAATTTCAACCATTCTATGTCCTGTCACCACAGGTAAAATGGAAAGGAATAATGATGTGTACTATATTTCATTTCTCGCTACTTCTCACTAACTTATTCTAAATGCTGGTGAAGGATAAACTCTGGTTATCCATACGTATAGATACACAAAAAGCATATTTTGAATTTTCAGTGCCTAATGTAGTCTGTTATACAGAAAATGAGAATTGTACTGAATTTTTTCTAATTCAACAATTATGTATGAAGTTCTTATTATATACAGAGCTTTGAGCTACCTGCTGAACAGATTAAACAGGTAAACAAGACCTAAAGTACTAGAAATCTCCTGATAGAAGATCTGTACATTACCAACTTTAGACACAGCTTGTGAAATCAATTCTGGATCTCAAATGTATCAAAATTATTCACTAAAAACCAGCTTTCAATGATGATACCACATGGAGGATGTAGCATGTCACAACAGATACTTAACAAATGGACATGCCCTGCTTTTTAAGGAAGGACTGATGAGTTTATAGGGTGAAAAACACATAGGGAGTGAGAGAGAGATCCAATAACAGGTCAATTTCTATGTCATAAGACTTTCACAGATGCCTGTTGTCTCCATTTCATGAAGCCATTCCTCTGAAATTTGTGTAGTGTATTTGAAATGCTGTGGCATTGACACAAATCCCTTGGAGATGTGTTATAATGGGTTTTCAAGAATGTTTTAGCTTTTCATTGACCCTTCCTTATTACTCTGAATTGATGTCACATCTCAAGGTGATCTCGAGTAAAGACAAGTGAATGTCAAGAGTGATGAAGAAAGTTGATTTATAGTTGTATGTTTTCCTCCCATCTACAGTAATTCATCTTCCCAGCAATAGACAAGAGATTACTTTTAGCCTTTGTATAAAGTTACTGAGGAGTGTCTGTAAGGTCAAGAAAGGGGAGATAAGAACATAGCTACCATAACAGATACTCCTAAGCTTCATGCAGCTTTACGAAATGTGATGAAGTCTATCAATCTTAGATAATTAATTAGTCTCTGAATGTAGATAAAAGACCAAATCAAAGAATGTAACCTAAGATGTGCATATTTTTTTCTATCTTACATGAAGGGATTTCAATTCTTTAACACAATTAGATACAAAGAATTTGCATTTTTACCTAGAAAAAGGGTGGATGATATCAAGAAACTGGTTCCTCTCAGATTGTTTCCTTCAACTGCTGAATAATTTCTAGTCAAAGAGGAAGTATTTAAATGAAATGCTGCATGTCCTTATAACTTGCTAAAAGTAATCTAGATGTATTCTGTATTATAAATCTCCTCCTTTCAGCTCCCCTTAAAAATATAAATACTAAATTTAAGGTGGTTTAATATAACAAATGGAAAATGTTCTTTTGGCTTCTGATTAAAAGGCATTCCATCTGAAGGAAACAAAATATGTGTTAATACATTCAATTCTGTCTAATACATTCAATTCTACTGTTTCATAATAAAATAATATGTAATGCACCAAATATCTAATAAATCAAAATTCTGGCTTTCAGATTCCATAAACCATACTATACAAGATCTTGGAAATACCCTGGCCCTGGGACTCTCCTCTAGTATCTTTTTTCCCCCCTTACTTTCAGCTTGGATCAATAAACAGTTCTCAAGCTCAGATGCATAGAATTACTTGGGAGGCTTTAAACATGCTGATACCCGGGCCCTAGTCTACCCTTTATAAATGAAGTGACTCTAGTATGCTGCAAGAGCTGAGAACTTTAGAACTTCCATGTACTCCGGTAAATCAAGCTCAAGACTTCACTAGCTATTTAAGGCCCTCAAGTCTTGAAGATTTTATACTGCCCACTTTCTATAACTTAACTTCCCTGCCTCTTACTTCAGTCATACTAATTCACTTCACTCTGACCTCCAAGTAGTCTCAAAACAGGACTAAGGCTGGAAATTTCTTCCCCATCAGCCTAAACAAACAGCATCCCACCATGTCAACACTCTAGCAGCCCCACCTGTCCGCAGGTGTCACAGGTCAATCAAGTCAGTTATTACACTTCTACTGGCGTCCTACTGTTACTCTCTCCAAACTCAAAAGTTATTTCCACAATTTCTCCTCTCTTCTAAAAGAGGAACACCCCCACCCCAAGCTAAGCTGTGTATCACTCCTCTGTTCCTCGGTTAAGGTTAAAAGCCCCTGTATAAGGAAATCATAGGGAAGAACACACTCATTAACCACAACTGTGTTTATACTTTTACTATCAACTCTAATCATGTGACTGCTTAAAGCTGAAATGCCAGCTATCTTTATAATTCATACCTAACAGTATATGAAGAAGATATTAGCCTTAAAACTGTACATCTCATTCTTTCATTTTTTAAACAAGCAGAATGCCTAATATTTGGCCTAGGTAAAGGCTATGGTTTTTCCAGTGGTCATGTATGGATGTGAGAGTTGGACTGTGAAGAAAGCTGAGTGCCGAAGAATTGATGCTTTTGAACTGTGGTGTTGGAGAAGACTCTTGAGAGTCCCTTGGACTGCAAGGAGATCCAACCAATCCATTCTAAAGGAGATCAGTCCTGGGTGTTCACTGGAAGGAATGATGCTAAAGCTGAAACCCCAGTACTTTGACCACCTCATGCGAAGAGTTGACTCATTGGAAAAGACCCTGATGCTGGGAGGGACAGGGGGCAGAAAAAGGGGATGACAGAGGATGAGATGGCTGGATGGCATCACCGACTCGACGGACATGAGTTTGAGTGAACTCCGGGAGTTGGTGATGGACAGGGAGGCCTGGTGTGCTGTGATTCATGGGGGCACAAAGAGTTGGACATGACTGAGCAACTGAACTGAACTGAACATTAGAACATGTAAAATTATTAGAAAGGTTAAAACCAAAGCATGTGGCAGGGGGGACTCAATTGAACCAGTGATTATCAGAAGCAAAACTAAAATCATTCTAATTAATCTAATCATTCCTTCTTGCAGAAAACATGATTCACCCTTATCCATAATAGGGATGTGTCCATTCAGGGCCTTACTCTATTTATGATCTATACATATGTCCATATTTTTAGCATACAATCCCAAGTAACTGATGGATGGGGTGAGGAGCACTTGTTAGCAACTCTGAGATTCTGAATACACAGGTATCAGTCTTCAGTGAACCAGTATCTTAAGGAGCCACAGCTATTAATTCTAATGTGTTGAACCTTTCAGGCATACTGGGGTGTGTTAAGGCAGGGGGGAAAGTTGTTATTATTCTTTTAAAAAGCACAACAGAGTCTTTAAGGTCCTCCGAATGAAAAATTAGGTACATACTTTGGCATAATGAATCATTTAACAAATACTTAACTTACTAAATGTAAGAGCTGATACAATAAAACTGCTAGAAAGAAACAGAAAAAAAAAAACAACTCCTTAACATTGGTTTTGGTAACAATTTGTTTTTTAAATTTTATTGGAGTATAGTTGATTTACAACGATGTGTTAGTTTCAGGTATAAGTGAATTAGTTACCCATATATAGAAATCCACTCTTTAAAACTCTTTTCCCATATGGGCCATTACAGAGTACTGAGTAGAGTTCCCTGTGGTATGCAGTGGGTCTTTATTAGTTATCTGTTTTATAAATAATAGTGTGGATGTGTCAATCCTAATCTTCCAATTTATCCCTCTTCCCCACTTTCATCCCGGTAACCATAAGTTTAACCATAAGGGCTTTTCTGGTGGCTCAGATGGTAAAGTGTCTGCCTACAATGCAGAAGACCCGGGTTCAATTCCTGGGTCGGGAGATCCTCTGGAGAAGGAAAGGGCAACCCACTCCAGTATTCTTGCCTAGAAAATCCCATGGATGAGGAGCGAGGTAGGCTACAGTCCATGGGGTCGCAAAGAGTTAGACACGACTGAGCGACTTTACTTTCACTTTCAACCATAAGTGTGTTTTCTATATCTGTAACTATTTTTCTCGTGTAGATAAGTTCATTTGTACCCCTTTTAAAGATTCTGCATATAAGTGATAACATACGATATTTTTCTCTGACTTATTTCACTCAGTATGACAATCTCTACTGCTGCTGCTAAGTCGCTTCAGTCGTGTCCGACTCTGTGCGACCCCATGGACGGCAGCCCACCAGGCTCCCCCGTCCCTGGGATCCACCAGGCAAGAACACTGGAGTGGGTTGCCATTTCCTTCTCCAATGCATGAAAGTGAAAAGTGAAAGTGAAGTTGCTCAGTCATGTCCGACTCTTAGCGACCCCATGGACTGTAGCCTACCACGCTCCTCCATCTGTGGGATTTTCCAGGCAAGAGTACTGGAGTGGAGTGCCATTGTGTTCTCCACATTGCTGCAAATGACATTATTTCATTCTTTTTATGGCTGAGTAGCGTTCCATTGTATACACAAACCACATCTTCTTTATCCATTTCTCTACTGATGGACATTTACGTTGCTTCTGTGTCCTGGCTATAGCAAGAAAACAGTGCTGCAATGAACACGGGGGTGCGTGCATCTTTTCTAATTATGATTTTCTCCAGATATACGTCCAGGATTGGGATTACTGGATCATGTGATAGCTCTATTTTTCATTTGTTAAGGAACCTCCATACTGTTCTCTATAATAGCTGTACCAGTTTATAGTTCCTCTAACAGCGGATGACCATTCCCTTTTCTCTACACCCTCTCCAGTATCTATTATTTATAGATGTTTTTACATTCTGACTGGTGGGAGGTGATACCTAATTACAGTTCTGATTTGCATTCCTCTAATAATTAGTGATGTTGAACATCTTTTCCTGTGCATTTTATTGGCAATAATTTTTTGGCTATGACACCAAAAGAGCAAGCAACAAAAAGCAAAAGTAAACAAATGAGATTATATCAAACTAAAAAGCTTCACAACAAAAGAAACAATCAGCAAAAGGAAAAGACAATTTACCGAATGAGCTAAAATGTGTGCAAATTATGTCTCTGATAAGGGGTTAATATTAAAAAATAATACAATAGCAAAATACCAATCGGATTAAAAAAGGGGACATAACTTGAATAGATATCTTCCCAAAGACGACAAACAAATGGCCAACAGGCACATGAAAAGGTGTTCACCATCACTAAGCATCAGGAAAACGCAAACCAAGACCACAGTGAGATTTCATATCACGACTATCAGAAAGGTTATTATCAAAAAGACAAGAGATAACAAGTGTTGGCGATGATGTGGCGAAAAGAGAATCTTGATTCATCGTTGGTGAGAATGTAAACTGGTGCAGCCACTGTGGAAAACACCGTGGAGACTCCTCAAATAATTAACAACAGAAATGCCATTTGTTCCAGCAATTCCACTTCTGGGTGTTAACCTGAAGAGAATGACATCACCATCTCAAAAAGACATCTGTACTTCCGTGTTCAGTGCAGCATTATTTACAATAACCAAGACACAGCTGGTGATGGACAGGGAAGGAAGCCTGGTGTGCTGCAGTCCACGGGGACACAAAGAGCTGGACACGACTGAGTTGAACTGAAGACACATTAACAACCTACGTGTCCCCTGATGGATGAATGAACACACACACCATGGGATGTTATCTGGTCATAAAAAAAAAAGATATTCTGCCTACGGTGACAACATGGGCTGGACATTGATGACATTACAGTAAGCAAAATAAGACAGAGAAAGACAAATATTGTATATTCTTTCTTATATGTGGAGTCTAAAAAACTCAGAAATAGAGAGTAGAAATTTGGTTTCCAGTTGCTAGGGGTGGAGGAAATGGGGAGATGTTTAAAAGACACAAATTTCTAGTTGTAAATAAGTTTGGGGATTTAATGTACAGTATGGTGACTATAATTAACAATATGTATTATATATTTAAAAGTTGATAAGAGAGTAAAGCTTTAAGGTTATCACCATACAAACAAAAATTTTAATTATGTAAGGGGATATAGAAGTTAACTAACCTAATTGTGGTAATAATTTCACAACACATACATGTATCAAATCATCATGTCATATACCTTAAACTTGCCTATGTTATATGTCATTAATATCTCAGTAAAGCTTGAGAGAGAAAAAGAGTCAATATCTGCTGGATACCTTTCTAGATCTAGTAAGTAATTGATACTGGGAGACTCCTTCAGGTGATGTTGGCAGAGATGCTGGATGAAATGGAATACTGGTATTCTGGAGGCTGTCTAAGCTAGAGTTCTGTATCCTGAGAATACTCAAAGGGTCAAAAATGGACATTCACTTTGGGTGTCAGGTCAGTGTGAATGTAACATGGACCAGCACGTAGCAGTTGGACAGGAAAGTACTGCCATATTTTCCTCCTTTTTGGCTACAATGTGGTAGACCCCTAACAGCCTTTGGAGGAAGTTAGATGAATCACACCATCCCGGATAATGCTCTCACCCACCAGGCAGGAAAGAAAGACCCAACAGAACATGACGGGATACTGCACTTGTGGTGATATGTATCCAGTATACATACAATGAGGAAGCCACACATTCAGAAGAGAGAAGAATGCATGGCTGCACAGGGGCCACCTTTCATCTGACTCAAAGGAAAATTGCAGGAGAAAGGAAGTGATCCTTTTGAAGCAGAGGAAACTGAGCAAAGGGACAGAGTCTCAAAAGTGAATAGCACATTTTTACATGTCTTCATTTTATTATAAAATCAACTATATACATTGTAAAAAAGTTCAAAGAGTTAAAGGTGGTATTAAAAAAATAAAGGTGGTATGTGAAATTCTTTGCCAGCCTCTGATTCTCATGTTGCTTCAATCAAACACTTTATGGGCCAGGTACTGCAACAAGCTATGGCTCCATGTCATCTCCCCAGCCCCAGTTCCACTCTTCAGATGCAAAGATTCACCCAGAAATACAGACAGATATACAAGTATATACAATGTATATTTTTTAAACTTTCCCAAATAATGCTGTGCCATATACGATTTCCCTTGAGCAAGCAACATGGATTTGAAATGTGCAGGTTCACTTACATGTGGATTTTTTTCTATAGTAAATACTCTACCACTGCACATGTTCAGCAGCTGGTTGACTCTGGATACGGATCACAAATACAGAGAAACTGCCAATCAGAAGAACCTCAGATATAGAGGGCCAATTCTAAGTTATACTAGGATGTTCAGCTGCACAGAGGGTGGGCACTTCTGTTGTGTTGTTCAAGGGTCAACTGTTTATATATATATGTTCTAAGCTCAGCTGGTAAAGAATCCACCTGCAATGCAGGAGATCCCCGTTCGATTCCTGGGTCAGGAAGATCTTCTGGAGAAGGGTTAGGATATGCACTCCAGTATCCTTGGGCTTCCTTGCTGGCTCAAATGGTAAAGAATACAGGAAACCTGGGTTTGAACCCTGGGTTGGGAAGATCCCCTGGAGTGGGGAGTGGCAACCCGCTCCAGTATTCTTGCCTGGAGAATCCCATGGACAGAGGAGCCTGGGGGGCTACAGACCATGGGGTTGCAAAGAGGCAGACACGACTAAGCACAGCACAGCACATTCTATAACTGATGTTTTTGTTAATAATCTAGCTACAACTTTCTATATCAGTTCATCTAAATCTGTCATCTTTGGTATCAAATAAAATTTCAATATGTCATATGCCATAATTTACTCAGTCTTAAATGGCACCCCACTCCAGTGCTCTTGCCTAGAGAATCCCATGGAGGGAGGAGCCTGGAGGGCTACAGTCCCCGGGGTCGCAAAGAGTCAGACACGACTGAGCGACTTCACTCACTCACTCACTCACTATTAACAGATATTTAGACTGATTTCAGTGTTTTGATTATTCAGTGACTATCTTCTGTATACTCAGGTGATTATACCCAGGAGCTAAACTCCTAAAGGCAGGACTACACTGGGCCCCAAAGTCAGTTCACTTTTTACTTTGGTGCATATAGCTAAACTGCTCTCCAAAGACACGGCCCTAATTTACACTCTCACTAGTGGCATTGGGAACCCCATCTCCCCTCAATCATGTCAACACTGTATTTTTTACAGATTTTGGTGGTATCATATTGTTTTGATATGAATTTGTTTCAGTCAGTTCAGTTCAGTTGCTCAGTTGTGTCCGACTCTTTGTGACCCCATGAATCGCAGCACGCCAGGCCTCCCTGTCCATCACCATCTCCCGGAGTTCACTCAGACTCACGTCCATCAAGTCTGTGATGCCATCCAGCCATCTCATCCTCTGTCGTCCCCTTCTCCTCCTGCCCCAAATCCCCCCCAGCATCAAAGTCTTTTCCAGTGAGTCAACTCTTCGCATGAGGTGACCAAAGTACTGGAGTTTCAGCTTCAGCATCATTCCTTCCAAAGAAATACCAGGGCTGATCTCCTTCAGAATGGACTGGTTGGATCTCCGTGCAGTCCAAGGGACTCTCAAGAGTCTTCCCAACACCATAGTTCAAAAGCATCAACTCTTCGGCGTTCAGCCTTCTTCACAGTCCAACGCTCACATCCATACATGACCACAGGAAAAACCATAGCCTTGACTAGACAGACCTTAGTCGGCAAAGTAATGTCTCTGCTTTTGAATATGCTATCTAGGTTGGTCATAACTTTTCTTCCACGGAGTAAGGGTCTTTTAATTTCATGGCTGCAATCACCATCTGCAGTGATTTTGGAGCCCCCAAAATAAAGTCTGACACTGTTTCCACTGTTTCCCCATCTATTTCCCATGAAGTGATGAGACCGGAATGCCATGATCTTCGTTTTCTGAATGTTGAGCTTTAAGCCAACTTTTTCACTCTCCTCTTTCACTTTCATCAAGAGACTTTTTATTTTAGCTCCTCTTCACTTTCTGCCATAAGGGTGGTGTCATCTGTGTATCTGAGGTTATTGATATTTCTCCCGGCAAACTTGATTTCAGCTTGTGTTTCTTCCAGTCCAGCGTTTCTCATGATGTACTCTGCATATAAGTTAAATAAGCAGGGTGACAATATATAGCCTTGATGCACTCCTTTTCCTAATTGGAACCAGTCTGTTGTTCCATGTCCAGTTCTAACTGTTGCTTCCTGACCTGCATACAGATTTCTCAAGAGGCAGGTCAGGTGGTCTGGTATTCCCATCTCTCTCAGAATTTTCCACAGTTTATTGTGATCCACACAGTCAAAGGCTTTGGCATAGTCAATAAAGCAGAAGTAGATGTTTTTCTGGAACTCTCTTGCTTCTTCCATGAATTTGTTTAGGATGAGTGAAACTGAACATTTTCTAAAATCTTACCTGACCATTTGTTCCTTTTTGTCCAAATTACCTGCTTCATATTTGACTATTATATTAGTCTTTTTCTACAATTAATTTATAGTTTTTGTTTTTGTACACTGAGGAAATTCTTTGAACACACTAAAGACATTTCTTCCATTTGTGCTTATCTTTTAATACTGCTAATATGAACTCTTCTGCAGAGAAATTTTTATTTAATCAGATTGAACAATCATTTTCCTTTATGGCTTATAAGGTTTTGTACCTTGTTCAGAAAGGTCTTCCCACCCTCCCAAATTATTTTTTAAGTACAACCATATTTCCTTCCAGTACTTAATTTTTTTGATACCCTCTGTATTTTATGGGATTTTAGTTTACCCACTAGCAAGCAAACCCATGACTCCTGCAATGGACAACCAGGGAATTCCCTATGGTTTTTCTTTAATTTATTTTTTCCTGTATCTACATGGGATTTATTTAAGGAGTAAGCTATAGCAATCCAGGTAACTTCTTTTCCAAATAGTTTATCAACTGATTCAAAACCATTGACTTTAATAATCTACATTTTTCCCAATGATTTAAGTAAGGTATATTTAAGGTATGCTAAGTAACATGATGCCGTCGAGGGGGTGGTTGTAGGAAGTTAGGACAGGGCAGTAAATGATGCAGAGCTTAGAGAATGCATCAAGATCAAACTAGAGAAATCTGAAGGCCAGCTGGAAAAATCTTTTAGTGCAATATTTCAGGTGATTCTTGACCTGGACAGGACGATGGGTGTCTCTGCTTTTATTAAGTACTCCAGGTGATACTTAGGCACACTAGAGTTTCAGCATGGTTTTAGAACATTCATTCTTAATATTGGTTTTACATTCAAATAGCCTAGGGAACTTAAAAAAAAATCCAATGACCAAGTCACACTTCAGTCCAATTAAATCAGAATGGGGATTGAGGTGAGGGAAGCATCAGTCATTTTTAAAGCTTCCCAGGTGATTCCACTGTGCACTCAAGTTGGAGAAGCACTGCTTTAGATTCAGCTAAAGAAAGTGAATTGTATAGATTAAGCTGTTCTCTAACCTTTCAACGTATCTAATTCCCCTGGGGAGCCCTTAAAAAGATACATACTGATGCCAGGTCAGACAGATGAAGTTTCTGATTTAATTGGTCTGGGACCTGAGTATTTCTTTCTTTCTTTTTTTTTTTAAAGCTCCACAGGTTATTATAATATGCAGCAAGGCTTTAGGACCGGCAATGCAGTCATTCTCAAATTGAAGAGTGCATCAAAATTACCTTGAGGATTTACTGGACCACAGATTACTGGGCACTATCCCCATGGTTACTCAGTGAGGATGGGTGGGAGCCTGAGAGTTTGTATTTCTAACTAGTCTTCTGGTGCCGCTGAGCCGCTGATCTGCAGATCATCTGTGGCTCATATGGTAAAAAAGCCATCTGCAGTGCAGAAGACCTCAGTTCGATCCCTGGATCAGGAAGATCCTCTGGAGGAGGGAATGGCTACCCACTCCAGTATTCTTGCCTGGAGAATCCCCATGGACAGAGGAGTCTGGCAGACTACAGTCCATGAGGTTGCAAAGAGTGAGACATGACTGAGTGCCTAACATTTTATAAAATTTCACACTCGTGTGTGTCATGACAAACCATGGGATGTTTTTCTTTAGTTAAAAGACATAATTAAGTTCATATCTTAAAAAATAACAGCTTCAATTAGAAGAGAGATTTGAGAGGCAGTAAGAGCATGCGAAAGACGGAGCCCAATTCTCATTTCACCACAAAAGCCCTGAGCAACTGGGTGGGGAATGAAGCCAGGTTTAAAACATATTTCAGGGAAAACTCAGCAGGGAGGGTTTAACAAAAGATGATGTTGAAGCTGCTAGCTTGGATGGACCACATAGATGATGTTGCCAATATCTGAGAATAAACAGAATTGGTGATAAGAAACTTGGTATTGAATAACAGTTGGATTTAAGGTGCTGGTGGGACATATTCATAAGGAGAAAGTACTAGTAAGTACAAACAGGCATCTGTGCTCAGAGGAAAGGCTGAGATAAAAACTGCAGGAAGTCATCACACATATGAATCAAAAGACAGTGGGCAAGAAGTGACTGTCACAAGTAGCAGGGTGACAAAGGATGCCACCCAAGGGATCCTAAGAGTTTTTTTTAAATGAATGAAAAAACTAAAAGGAGCCAACAGAAAGACAGAAATATAGAAGGAAGTATCATAGGAATCAAGGGAAGAGAAATAGTCAAGAGTTAGAAAGTGCTTCCTAATATCAAAACCTGCAAGGGTGCTCACACTGAGGAATATTATTTTAAAAAGATACCATTGCATTCAACCAGTAGGAGGTCATGATTTTAGCAGAGCAGCAGGACAGGAGTGGTGTCATGCCTGGGTACGTCCCTGAATCTTGGTCAATATCGGACCTGAGCTAGTTTTCCAAGGGTACTGGAGTAGCAATATTTGGCTCTGTTTTACTGTGACATTAAACTAATATAACATCTACATTTGGTTATTAATTTAATCAAGTTATAATTTTTAAAACACTTCAAATGTAATAGTTCAGAATTTCACAGAATGATTTAAAACCTAATATTAAAAATGTGCTATCAGGCAGAAAATCAAATTAGGGGTTGGCTTTCACAGTTTCTGATAGGAAGCTATAGCAAACCAAAATGTTTCCTCTACAGGCAAGAATACCTAATTGTTGAACCTTAGCAGAGGATAATTTTACTCAGGGTATCTTTAATTAACCACAGTTCTTTTACTAGAAAATATATGAAAAAGTTCTGCTAAATAGTTTTGCAATGTCTTCCAACAACAGTTAACTCAGACCAAAGGAAAAAAGAAAGAAAAGACATTTTTATTCAGCAATGTATATCTTAAAAAACCACTCCACTCTTCACCCAGATCAAACATTACCCTCTACAGTGGCAAGCTTTTCTAGGCGATGTTAGGGTAGAAAACAGGAGCATACAGCAGCATATGCCCATCACCACCGTGGGGCTGATTAAGGATAAATTAGACTGAGGGGATAACTTCAGTAGTCCTTCTGATACTGGAAAGTGCTAAACATAAAACTGTTTAACTGCTTTAAACTGGAGGCAGATGGTAAGGGTGGAAGCAATATGCACATAGGATCTTGCTGGTGGAACATTTAAAATCCATAGAAAAGGAACTGCTCATTTTTAAAATAAATTACAAAAATCCAGTTCTAAAGCTAACACACACTCATTATTGAGGACTTGAAAATACCTAAAATTACGAGAATGAAATTAGTAATTCTAAAAATGTAATGTGGGGTTTTTCTTTGGCCTATTTTTTGATAGTGTGTACATGTATACACAAACATATTTTTAAATAGGATTATAAACCACATTCAGCTTTTGTAGCCTGCTCTTTGTAATTAGGTTGTGATTAAAATTTTCCTATGCCATTAAATATTTTTTTAAATATGATGATTTTTTTTAATGACTGCAAACCATTCATCATACAGATGGACTACAAATTAAGCATCACTCTTCTTACTATGTAAAGTTTAAGCTGTTTCTATTTTTGTGATATTATAAATAATGCTGCAATTAACATCCTGAAATATGGATTTTTGAGCATTTTTCTGAGGATTTCCTTAAATTACATTTCATGAAGAGCAAATGATAGTTCAAGTGATATGAACTATTTTTAGGGTTCTTGACATAAAATATCACTCTGCTTTCTAAAAAGACTGTAAATTCATATCAGTGTATTGAAAACATCCATTTTACTGTACCATCATCAGAAAATTATTACCATATATGCTTTTTAATATTTGCAAATCAGGTGAAAACTGGCATTTCCTTATTTTGATTTTGATTTACATTCATTTGATTAGTAAGTGACTGAACTTTGCATTTGTTTACTTGTCATTTCCATTTCTTCCTTTGTGAGCTGTCTGTTCATGTATTTTGCCTATTTGTTTGGTGGGATATTAGAATTTTTTTCTTATTTAGAAGAGCTCTTTACTAAACTTCTGCCCATTATATTTGTTGCAGGTATTTTCTGTTACTAGTTAGCATTTTGTTTATGGTATCTAACTTACAGAATTTTAAATTCAATATATTCATATTATCTACCTTTTCCTTAGCCATTTCTTCTACATTTTTATGCTCAGAAATTATTTCCCCATTCTAAATATGTTAAATATTCAACTGCATATTAATTTTACTTTTTAGGGTGTAACTCTTTACAGATAATTTAAGATACATACAGACCATTTTAGCATATAGTATGGAGGAAGCGCACCTCGCATATTCTCATACAGATAGCCAATTTCAAATCATTTGCCAATCGAACTTGTTCTTTCTCAGTGGTGTGTGATATTTCCCTCATCATACTATCTTCAAGCTCTGTCAATTTCTGTTTCATGTGTGAACGGCTGCTCACGCTATTATTACTTTAGGATGTGTATTAACCTCAGGTAGTCAGGTCTGACTCACTGAATTTGCTTGGCCAGCCGTGTTGACTCAAGTCTTCCAAATGTACTCTAGAATCATCATGCCAGGTACCACAGAAAGCATTCGTCATGTTTATGCTCACCCAGTATCTTCTGAACAGCCTCCTTACGTAAGAAAAATTTCCCGTATCATGAGCCCTGTCTCCCCAAAGTTGGTGCCACCACCCACTTTTGCAGCTTTGGTTGTATCTAGAGCACAAGTGAAGTCTAACTTCAGTTCAAAGGAAGGTAGTATGAGGACGGAGGTGCTGGAGGGATCAATTTTGGCGGCAAAGCTGTCCCTCTTTGGGGGCGACAGTGTCAGAGTTTCTGGAATCCAGAGATCAGGGGCAGCAGCAGCCACGACCAGTGCTGAGCGCCAGGATACGGTTGGGGACTGCAGCCTTCAGGCCACGTGGCCTTCAGCGCTCACTCTCTGGCCCTGCTGACAATTCTGTGAGCTATAATACACCTCAAAATATCCCTCTGCATAAACTAGAGAAGAAGGTGTGTGGTGGGTGCTTGCAACAAAGCAAACAGTTACACACACACACACGAAGATTTTGATGGGAATTGTCTAAGAACTGTAACGTTATTTGGGAAAATAACTTTTAGCCTTTTCTCCAACAAATATGACATGTCTTTTCATTATGCAAAAATAGTTCACATTTCAAATAAAGTTTTGTTGTTTCTTCATAGAAATCTCTTTCAAATCTCTTTCTACTTATTCAAAGGTATGATATTTTATGACTTTTTTGTGGGGAATAGGGAGTATGAGGAAAGAGAGTGGAATGCTATCATGAATTGATGCCTTTCTTTCAATATCCTTTCTAACTGGTTACAATTGGCAATATACAGTAAGATTAATTCTGTATATTCATCGTGTATATAATCTATTTAATGAATTCCTTTGTTAATTTTAACACATACCTTATCCTGTTGGATAGTCTAGGTTATTTATACCATCTGAATTGAACAAATTTTACCATCTTTGAATTACAGATTTTGTTTCAGTCTTATGTTTCTGCTTGTCTGCAAAGAACCTCTAGAATAAAGTTAAACATTAATGGGGAGAGATTTTCACAGAATGCCTCTAGTATTTTCTAAAGTCAGACTAAGTTAGGTATGTCTTACTACATTACAGAATTCTTTGTTCATTCTCATGCTCTAAAGAATTTTTAGCTGAAATGGATGTTTAATTTTATAGTGTTCTTTCACCATCTATTCTGATGAACTGCTGACCCACTATTATGATATATTAGTTGTGTTCATACTATTAAAACAATCAGCATTCTTGGGATAAACCTCAGGAGTTTACAGTAAATGATTCTTACAGTGTTTTATTAAATTTTAACATTTACATTTCAAAAATGAATTGGGTTGGTCGTTTTCTTGTTTTGTGCTGTATGAGTAGTTTCTTAATGTATCATGAAATCATTGTTTTTCATGCTATTAAAGTTATCTTTGAGTGTTTAAGATAAATACCTGAATGCATATTTTACTGATTAATAAATTCAAAAGGGATGCAGTATAACTCTTGTTTCCTACTCTACTTTCCAAAATCAATCAAGGAGCTCAGCATATATATACTTTTTGCCACACCTTAATCTCTCATTTTAGTTGATATTAGTTCCATTCTATATTGCTATTGGTGAGTCATTATTTATACTACTATGTTTTTAAAAGACTTTTCAAACTTTTATTTCTCTATTAACACTCACCATTGTACACTTTTACTCCATCCTTCCAATTCTTTAGTTCTTCATTTTAAATTAACTCTCAGTCATTTTCTACTTATCTTTAAGTGAGTTTCTCAGGAAAGATATGGAAAGTATATTTTATGAGACCTCAAACATATGATAATGCATGAATACAAATATGTTTATATATACGAATATATATGTGTATAATATCTTAGCAAATAGAAGTCTTTGACTACAACACCATTACAAAGCAATCTGTGGAAAGTCGGAGGGAGGCCAGTATCAATTTTATTCCTTTGTAAGCAATTAGTCTTCCCCACCCTCCATTCAGATATTTCCCTTCATTACTCAAACATTTCAAAAATTTAAATCTTGGGACTATATTTAGGGCACAGTTTTATTTCTGTTTCTTTTTGTTGTTTCACTCAATTTTTCTTCCAAGTTGGAAAGTCTTCCTTAATAGTATCTTTCATGATTGCTTCTATGCCATTTTATCTGGTCTCCCACCAAGAGGAGATACTGCTATAAATTAATTAATGAATCCCCAATTTATCTGGCATAGATGTTAATACCAGAAAGTACAGTTTCTTAACTCTCACACACAAAACAGGGAAAGACAAATACATGGTATCATTCATATGTAGAATCTAGGTTTTAAAAAAAGATATAAATGAACTTATTTACAAAACAGAAATACACAGATATTGAACAAACTTATATTTACCAAAAGGAAAACACAGGTGGGGGAGGGATAAATCAGGAGCTTGGGATGAACACACACTACTACATATAAGATCAACAACCGTATGGCACAGGAAACTCTACTCAATATTCTGCGATAACCTGTATGCGTTAGAGAATCTGAAAAAGAATGAATACAGGTATAAATGAGTCACTTTGCTGTACACCTGAAACTACCACAAAATTTTAAATCAACTACACTCCAATAAAGTGCTTGGTTTTTTTTTTTAGTTAAAAAAAGAAGAAATTCTGACACAGAAATATGAGGCTGTTGGGGCAAAGTAGGCAGTAGATGTCTCCAGTCACCTCAAAAAGCAGCTTTCCTATTGTGGGAAGTGTCTGCCAGGTACTTTGGTTGTTGGTCCAGGAATGAAGACTCTGCTGTAGGGCTAAGTAATGTAGGAGGCTGAAATTCACCGTCGCTTCTGCCTATTGAATTATCATACTGTTTCTGAGATCTAGCCATGAACTATTTTCGAATCATGTTGTGTTTTCCCTAAAGATGTGACCAATTATTGATATATTCTTAATCTCCAGTATTACTGCAGTTTCACAAATTGGGGTTGGTGGGCTGTTATAAATAGTTCAATGAAAAGCATGAATAACCACCAAACACCAAACGGGTTGACCTCTATGTCAACCATTCACTCCGAGGTACGTGAGTCAGTGATTAAAATCAGGTTTTGTGACTTCTATTTTGCTAGTTCAAATAATAACTTTTATCTTGCTATTTCAAGAAACAGAATGGTAAGCAGAAGCAGGTTAGACAGAACATATTCACGACAGAAGTGCTTAAAACTTCACATCACCAGAAGAAGTAAGTATCCGTCATTTGTATAAACAGTAAAAAGAGGAGGGATGAAATAAAAAGTTTCACAGAATTACTGACAAAGCAGACTGCTTCTGGTTATGTGAAATTCATTGTCAGGAGAGGTGTGTACATTTCTTGATGCTAAAAGTCTGCTTGGGTCACCAGAGGAGGGAGAAGAATTTGCATTGGTCTTTTTCTTTTGAAATCAAAACTGTCAAATGAAATGACTAGCGATAAGCTTAAAACACATTTCCTGAATCCCACTGAAATAATGGCACAAAAGAAAGAAATGTAAACTAAGTTACATTTTTTTCAATTTCAAGAATTCTAGAATATGTCCATTTCTGAGGCAAATTACTGATTCCACATGGAAGCAGGCTATTTTTTTTTTTAACCAATCAAGGAACTGGCTTCATTTCCTGCTTTTGGCCTATTTAATATGATTTGCATCTCTTAGCATTGAAGTGGGGCATGTTCTTTGCCTGAAGAACTCATACACACACTCACTCACTCACACTTCCCTGTCCCACCCCTCACTCCCCACCTCTCCCTCTTTCAAAACCTTCAAAACTAAATTCATTCCTTTAATGACTGGTTGGTCACGCTGGTAACTACTGTAGAGTTCCAGAATATTCCCACATGTGCAAAAGGAGGTTTTCAAGCCTAAAAGTTCCAGTTTGTAGATATATTTACCACTAACTGAGATGTAACACTGTACCAATTAATCAAGGGAAAAGCCTTCAAGGTGGCCTGGAATGCCTAGACAACAGGCAACCAGTTTTCCCATCAAAAGTCCAAATGGAGCATCCATTCTCCATCACCATCTCCAGATGATGATGAAAAAAAGTGACCACATCTAGAAAACGCTTGTGGGGTGTTCAGTCATGTCCTCCTGCCTCCATTTAGATCCGTAGAGGCTAACCTACTGTCCCAACCAACATTTTTCTTAATATTTTAGATGCTGAGAGAACATTTTCCTTCAGACCCTAAAGCATGACCCCAATAAAGAACATAAGACCAATATGAATCAATACCAAAAACACAGGGTGAAAACAACCCCTTTAAAACAAACAAATAAAAATTTAGGAATATGGCACTAAAGCCTTAAAAGAAATACTTTAAAAGACTACTAGGAAAAAAATACAGGTAATTCAGTCTCCTCCTTTAAGAGAAATTAAAGCCCAAAAAAAGAGACTTAACTGACAGCAGACTACCATAAAACTTTAAGAAAATTAACCTGAAATATCACTTCTTTTTATCTAAGGAAAAAATATGAACATAGCGCTTCTTTATCTAAGGGGAAAAGAGTGCATATAATCAAACGCTGGCTTTTAGTTTACCAACGTCTGATACCTTAACAGATGAACCACTTTGGGATGTTTATGCTTGAGGGGAAATCCTTTAGTATACGTGTATCAGAGATTCTCCACCAACGAGGAGGACGTCTGCATGAGATTCAGCAGCAGTGTAATTGGGGGTGTACAGTTTTCATTAAAATGGGGGTTTTCTCTCTCTCAGCCCACTTGTTTACTTGGTAGGTACCATTTCCAGCTGACCATCCTTGATGATTTAGTCACGTGGAAGGTTGTTAGTATACCATTATTCTGCTCATCTCCTGACTACCAGTTACTTTTTTCATGTAACAGAGCAATAGTTCATTTGTAAAATAATCTGGCATTTTTCTCTAGCCTTAAAATACAACATGAATAATTGTAGCAACAAAATGCCTGTAAATCTATGTATTTCTTTAAAAAAAAACAAGTGAGCTCCCCTCCTCCACTTCAGGTGTGGGACAAGGCTCTTTGAGAGAGTAAAAGAATCAGAAATGAAGAAAAGCATTGATCTACACACTGTGCTTGGCCCTAGAAAAGAGTGAATTAAAGCTTATTCTGGAAGGCAGCTATGCTCACCACCACTTGGGATTAACATATACATACTGCTATATATCAAACAGTTAATCCACAAGGACAAGCTGTACAGCAGAGAACTCACTGTATAATAACCTATATAGGAAAAGTATCTGAAAAGGATAGCTATATGTATAACCAAATCACTTTGCTGTACATCTGAAACTAATTCAACATTATAAATCAAATATCCTCTAATAAAGAAACAACAACATAATGAAACATAGGATTTAAGGTTAAAAAACATTGGGTTAGCCAAAAAGTTTATTTGGGCACCCAATAATAAATGAATGAACAAAGGAATGAAATGAATAAATAAATAAATCTGAAACTGGGGGCAGGAGGAAAAGCTCACAGTGGGGATGTCCCAGGTCTACCCGAATCCCTCCAGAGGTATTATATATTCAGGGCCAGCTTCCACAGTCTCACTGGGAGGACTCCAAGAGGCAGAGATGGTAGGCAGTGATCCAGACCCGGCTCTGACACCAACAAGCCATGTGATCCTCAACACTTGGGTGCACTGTGTCTCAATGCCCATAGAACCATTTTCAAACCTGAATGCATGTGCAAACACGTGTACGTGCTAAATCTTTCACTCAAGCCAAAGACTACTTTCTAACCCAAAATGTGACCGAGTTTGATCTTCTCTGGCTGAAGCAAAGGTGGAGTAGGGGAGTGCGAACCCCAGTTCCAAATATCCCTTCCCTCTCCCTAACCCCAATGCAGCTCCACCGTAACGGCTGTGGTTCTGAGCCACTGGAACTGGCTTTAAAAAAAAAAGTGCTGTTCATTTCCCAAGTCAGCTGTAAACCAGAGTACAGTACACAGGGCAGGGATCTTCAAAGGCTGGTATGCCAGAATGAAAGCATCACAGACTACTACAAACTGGGGCCAACAGAGATTGTTACAAGGGGGCCACGCCCACTGCCAGCAACCCACCTGGAGACTGCAACAAGCCTGTGTTCTAATTCGATCTGTCTTTACACACTGTATTATCTTAGCATTTTAACTACACGATGAATTCAAATTGGTTATAACAATACTTTGATCGTTTCCTAAAACTCCACACTGTTTGGCTCTTTATAATATTACAATACTGTCACATTTAAGCAGTCATTTGAGGCTGCAAGGGGAAAGTTCTACTCTTTCCATTTTATAGATAAGGACATTCAGATTTAGAGAGTGCTTTGCCCAAATCAACACTGCTGATACATGGCAGAGCTGAGGTCCAGTGTTTATTACATATACCATTTAGTACTTCTACTAATAGTTTGACATCTCAAATTAAAAGGGTTCAGGGAGCAGGATTACTGAATTACATGGTAGCAGGAGGTTTCTACACTAGTGTAGTCCTCAACACCTGGGACATCAGGAACGCAGTGTCAAGTGGGAACAACTCTCAGCTTTGTGTAAGAGTTCCTTTTCCATTTACCTCACTAACACTACCAAGTCACCGTGATGTCAGTGGCTACAAAGTTCCTGGAAGTTTACAGAGCTAGCTATTGTTCCACCTAGAGAGAACACTCTTGAGATGTACTTGGATACATGTAAGATTATTTTGGTACCTATACAACACATTCTTGATGCTTATTAAATGTCATCTGCAGCAAGCATTAAATAGCATTTCCTGTGGACCTAATCAGTAATTCTTAAGGACACAAAAATCTCAGTCAGACAACAATGGATGGCCCAACAACACAAACACAAGACTTTAATGAATACCTTCCCAGATTAGGCTGAGAAACTAATAAAAGTTGATCACAAAGATTCATGTTACAATATTGTTCACCACAATACTACTCATAAGAAAAAAAAAAACTGGAGTTAGCCAAAATACACATTATGGGGAGATAACTAGGGCACATTCAAGAAATGGAATATTTTTTACTCCTGAAAACCAAATATTTGAAACAAAGTATTTAAGGTATGTAAAAATCTCAATACCAGAAGAAAATAGACCCGAGCTGATACCTGATCCCATACTTACATATATACATATACATACACACACAAACACACACACATATACACAAAGGTATGTGTGCATATGCAAAGTTAAGTTTGTATGTGAAGTGAAAGTCACTCAGTTGTGTCTGACTCTTTACGACCCCATGGACTATACGTAGTCCATGAATTCTCCAGGCCAGAATACTGGAGTGGGTAGCCGTTCCCTTCTCCAGGGGATCTTCCTAACCCAAGGATAGAATTCAGGTCTCCCACACTGCAGGTGGATTCTTTACCAGCTGAGCCACCAGGGAAACACAAGTTTGTATGTACAAAGTTACATATACATAAATGTTATAAACATTATAATAGAGGTGAAAGTGAAAGAAAGTCGCTCAGTCCTATCCTACTCTTTCCGACCCCATGGACTGTAGCCTATCAGGCTCCTCTGTCCATGGGATTTTCCAGGCAAGAGTGCTGGAGTAGAAAGCCACTTCCTACTCCAGGGGATCTTCCCGACTCAGGAATCGAACCCAGATCTCCCGCATTGCAGGCAGACGCTATATCGTCTGAGCCACCAGGGAAGCCCAAATAACAGAGGTAGATGTGTAAAATCTACATATGTGAAGAAATATCAAATTAAGTGGTTAATTTTGAGTGGTGAATAAGAATATAAATGATGATTATATTCTTCTTTATACTTTCCTATATTTTCCAAATTTTCCATAATAAACATGTACAGCTTTTGTGAACAGGAAAAAAAAAAGATTTTTAAAGACCTTTTTTAAAAAACCTAAAATTCCATTTTTTAAGTAAAACTGATCTCTTCTTCCTAAAAGTCTGAGACTCTTCTTGTATGCATGCTTTCCTAAATTATCTCCACCTCTCCCTTCCCTAGTCTACAGAAACCAAATCTGCTATCAACTCTACCATCAGAGTGTGGATGGGTGCCTGTTCCAACAGCTGAACCTTCCAAACTTGTGATGATGATTCCCCATGTATGTACGCCTTAACATCCATGACAAGCTCTGCAATTACCCACTGCAACTCCTAATATCGAAGCTTAGAGCTTAAAAAGCCTGCAATTTGCACGGCTTTGTGGAGAAGTACTCACACATTACTGCAGTAAATACAAAAATCTGCATTAAGGCGTCACTAGGGCGGAAGTTGTAATTATGCCAGGCTAAGTTCAAAGACAGAGATGCCATTGCTGTATGTGATATTTAGGAAAATGTTCCTTGGTATAGATACTTGAATTAAAAACACAGACTTTAACCCCCCTTAACAAGTTGCCTGAGAGGGAGCCCCAGCCTTCCAGCAAGGGCCTGGGCATGTAATGAAGACAGCAGGCTGATCCCCAGGCCAACAGGACCCCCGCCTCAAGCTCTTTTATCTCTGGGGTAGAGTTAGTTTTCCTGTGATATGAATCCACATACAGTCACCAGCTAACAGGCTGAAGACGACCGTCTGTATTTGCATATAGCTGAGAATTTCTCACTCAAGTTCAGAGATAATCTGGGAGGAAGCTAGTGAGGACGATGCCAGAAGCATCACAGCGCCAGAAAACTGACGTCACCGTGACGGTCGCCAAAGCAGACTGTCCCGTCTGAGACCATCAGGCTGGGAGAACCTCAAGGGTGAGGAGAGAAGTGATTCTGCAAGAATTTTAAACGTACCTTTTCACTTTCTAGGTCATCATTTACTGATCATGTCTCTTAGAATAAAAACAACCCTAGCACGGAAGGGATAGTTAGGGAGATTGGGATGGACATGTACACACTACTCCATTTAAAACAGATAACCAACAAGGACCCACTATATAGCACAGGGAACTCTGCTCAGTGTTATGTAGCAGTGTGGATAGAGCAGTTGAAGGGAGAATGGATACACACACATATATATACATATGGCTGAGTTGCTTCGCTATGTCCCTGAAGCTATCACAATCCTGTTAATCAGTTATATGCCAATACAAAATTAAAAGTTAAAAGCAACCCTAAACAGCAGGCAATCCAATATTTTTCAACTAGCAGATAAAAAGGGTTTCTTGGGTGGCCAATTTGAATACATAAGCTTCCCAGAGACTTAGAAGACATAATAATACATGTCATTTATATATTTTAAAACAGTAAAATATATAATCATCATACTTATGAAATTTAAATCTGAAAATGTCTAAACTCAGAGTAGACAAATTGATAAGCTAATCACTTTAATATCCATAATTTGAAATTAAGAAGATTCTATCTCTCACTAACTTTTGAGAAATTGGTCTATTTGAGACCCAAGTTTCTTAAGTATTCTTACCCATCTAAAATTTATAAGAATCTCTATTCTCATAAAAGAAAAAAACAGTAACTTCAAGAATTCTCAATGTCTATCCCCTCTCAGAAAGATAATAGTTCAGATCTCCTTAATTTCAGTGAAATGCTGGCTCTGTGGACTTGGGAAGGGGTAAAGCACCTTAGCATCGAAACTAATGAAGAGGGGAAAAAGGGCAACAGCACCCTCTCAGCTTTCAGCAATGGTGGAAACATTATATTATGGACAAGGTAAATGTAAGACTTACTAAAATGACTTTTAAATATGGTTATTAAAATAATGCAGTATAATATGTAAGGCTTTGCAAGTACTCAGATTGATATTTAAGAGGACTTTCTCTTTGGGTGGGAAACAAACTTTGCCTTTGATCAGAAGTTTGGTGCATTTTTGGTCAACAGAGGAAAAAGGATCTCTGCATATTTCTTTATAAACAGTTCATTTCTATTTCAACAAATGCTTGTTATGTGCCTGATAGAGATTACTGACCTCATGCTGAGACTCACCTGTCCCTCTCTGGGAGCCCTCGTCTTGACATCTGTGACAGTCTCCTCTTTCCCTCCTGTCTCTCAGTTTCCCTCCTGCTTCTCAGTTTCTTGCTGGTTTCTTTTCCTCTCAGAAAATCTAAATGTTGGCCTTATAGACTCAGTTCACTGTTTCATCTTAAAAACTTCTAAAACTCTTTCCCTCAATGATTTTATCCTATCCCCAGGTTTGTAATACTATCTATAAATGCACAGTCCAGACTGTTCTCACCAGCAGATTCTTGAGTTTCAGCCCCCATGTAACAACTGTTCCTTTACATCACGTAGATGTCTCATGGGCATCTTAAATCCAATAAGCAGCAAAGTGAACTCTTAAGTGCTACCTCAAACCTATGCTTGTCTCCTGAATCTTGGGAAGCCTCCCTTTCACTGATTCAATTCTCAGCAAGTTATCTGGAAGCCACCTTTGATTAACTGTGTCTTACCCCACAAATCCATCAGTTTGTCAATGATGGATATTGTCAATTCTAACTTGAAAAATATGTAATTAAGATCCAATTGGTACTTCAGAAACCAAGCAGAAGAAAATCCATAGTAGATGCATAAAAACAAAAAGATTTGGGGGCAAAAAAAGAGGACGAGCCCTTCCCAAAGGATGGAGGAGTAATATCTTCCTAAGTGCTGCCCAAGAGACCTAAGTTCACAAACAAAGATAAAACAAGGCCACAAGGGTGCATTAAATTTAGCAGTAAGCGTCCAAAAGCTTCAATTTGTAATAAAGGAGAAACCAAAAAGCTAAACCAATGACCATTTGGGTTAAATTCTACATTTAAATTTAGGAGACTATCTAGAGATTGGGGAAAGACCAGATTGGATTGAACTGTTGTCGCTCAATCATGTCTGATTCTTTGCGATCCCATGGACTGTACAGGCTTCTCTGTACATGAGATTCTCCAGGCAAGAATACTGGAGTGGGTTGCCTTTTCCTTCTCCAGGGGATTTTCCTGACCCAGGGGTTGAATCTTCATCTCCTGCATTGGCAGGCTAATTCTTTACCACTGAGCCACAAGGGAAGCCCACGCCAGTCATTAAATTATTATTAAGAAAATAACATATAAACATTACACTCTTCTCAAAGAAACAAAACGATAACTGCAGGTCACAGAGCAGATGGAGCTGCATGAAGTAATGGACAAATACTAATGATGTCGGTATATACCCCTGAGTAGCGACTCAACACAAAGCCGTACCCCAAACTAGGAAAACACAGTGACGTCAGTGCATCTGATTTTATCATCCTCTTCCTTAAGCAGGAAGGGCAAGATGGGTCATTACTCAAGCCAACAATTGGTATTTACACAAAGGCTAAGGTTTAAACAAAAAGAAAAAAAAAAAAAACTGTGGGTACAGTATGGGATAAAAAAGATGTATTCTCTATAATTCAGAGAAACTGATTTATGAAGTACTTGAAGTCACAGAACAAACGTACCATGAAATCGTACACTGTGGACACTCACACTAGATGAAGAAATCTGGTCTTGAGCCCATTTAAGGTCCTAATAAAAGCAGACAAGCAGATGATTCCAAGGTAATGTCTACCCAAGGATTTAGCAATATGATTTGCCAATTTGACCTACATAAACTTAAACTGTGAGGTGGACACTACGGCACTCTCAGCTGAACACAATGTTTCACAAGTTTAAGTTGATTTTGTTAAGATCTGCTTAGAATTAGAAAAAAAATTAATGGGTGGCCATGTCAGCGATGGCTCTTGAGTAAAACAAGAAAGTTTCTATCACTTCAAAGAAAGAGTGGTTATAAGGGGCATCAGCAAGCTTAATTTCCATTAAGGCTGGCCGTCAATTTGCCATGACTCTCAAAGCACACAATCTTGCTCTGTCCTATTCTTCAAATATAAAGAGGCAAAGGAGCCATCTGTCTTATACCATCACGTCTGTGTAGCCAAAGGGCTTGATCTGCCCTGCTGATCAAGCATTTTTTTTAAAGATCTGCAAAGCATATTTAAACAATGTGGCAAATAATATTTCAAGCACAGAAAATCTGCTCAAAGTGTGAATCTCAACAAAACAAAACAGATTAAATAAAGGCACTCTTACGCTCAGGGCGATGTCTCTAGTCTAACCTAAAGAGAAATCTTTCACTGATACCTAAAGATCATTCATCTCTACTGACTGGGTTGTTCCTACCAGCAAACTAAAATTCATAGTAATAACTTTCCCTCTGTGTGCTTCATGCAAACTCGATGGGGCCACAAATACCTGAGCAGAAATATGTACGTGTCTCCTCAAGTTGGCAGAAACTGACTCAATGCCATTTTTTTTTTTAACCGCTATCTCCTCCCTTCATAGGCTAGCCTATAAAGTTTAGGAAGAATTCAGGAAAACTCTTGATGCTCAAAAATTCACTCAGTGCTTGGAAAAACCACCACCCTAAATGGCAGACTAAGAACACAAGGAGGTGAAGAAGCACTTCACTGATAGTAAGCTTGTCAAGCATGAAGAGGCAGGGGAAACAGCGAGGTCAGAATGGCCCTGTTAGTCTTCCCAAGAAACTACAACTAGATAAAACAAAAAAAATGGAAGAAATCAGCCAGAAAAAGACAAACTAAATGACAAATAAGAAACACCTTAATCAAAAAGCAACATTAAAATCATTTGTGAATCAGAAAAGAAATTCAGTGAAATAACAAAAGATTAAGAAAAAATACATACATTACAATGACTAAGATATTCAGTTCACACGTGCTGCTGCTGCTGCTGCTAAGTCGCTTCAGTCGTGTCTGACTCTGTGCGACCCCATGGACTGCAGCCTACCAGGCTCCTCCGTCCATGGGATTTTCCAGGCTAGCTATTATCAAAGCTATTGATACTAGAATATCAAAGCTATTGATCAAAGAATATCTATTATCAAAGATAAGAGATAACAGGCATTAGTGAAGATGTGGAGAAAAGGGAACCCTTGTGTACTATTGATGGGAATGTAAATTGGAGTAGCCACTGGATAAAACTATGGTGGTTCCTTAAAAAATAGAACTACCATATGATCTAGCAATTCCAGTTTAGGGTACATACTGGAAAGAAACACAATCAGTATCTTAAAAAGACATCTGCACTCCGATTATTTACAATAGCCAAGATACAGAGACAACCTAAGCATCTGTCAACAGACGGATGTGTAAAGAAAATGGGGTCTGTGTCTACAACAGAATATTCTCCAGCCATAAAAAAAGAAAGAAATTCTGCCATTTGCAACAGTATGGATTATTCGTGAGGGCATTATGCTAAATGAAAAAAGTCAAAGAAACATAAATATTGTATGACCTCAGGAATATATAGAATCAAAAAACCCCAAAACAAAAAGCAATCTCAGAACAACAAAATGGAAGAAATGAAAAGCCACAAGACCGGTGGTTGCCAGCAGTGGGGGTTGGGTGAAATGAGTGAAGGTGATCAAAAAGGGGATGACAGAGGATGAGATGGTTGGATGGTATCACCGCTCAATGGACATGAGTTTGGGTAAACTCCGAGAGTTGGTGATGGACAGAGAGGCCTGGCGTGCTGCAGTCCATGGGGTCGCAAAGAATCACACACGACTGGGCAACTGAACTGAACTGATCAAAAAGCAGAAACTTCTAGTTATATGATAAATAAATAAGTTCTGGGGATGTAATGTATAACATGGTGACTATAGTTAGCAATACTGTATTGAATATCTGAAAGTTGCTGAAAAAGTAAATCTTAAAGGCTCTCCTCACAAGAAAAAAAAAATATGTAACTATGTGAGGTGATGGATATTAACTGGACTTATTGTGGCAGTCATTAAAAAAAAAGATATATAACCATTGCATTGTGTATCTTAAATACAATGTTACATGTCAATTATATATTAATAAAACTGGTACTATGGTATTATGTTTGGCCTGTATCAATAGAACCTGAAAAACTATAACTCAAGTGCTGGCAAGGGTGGAGTAAAGAGTTTCAACATAAGCATTTCAGTCACATGGACAGATATACAGACACACACACACACAATACATATAGGAAAAAAAGACCAGAGTTAGCAGGGTTATTCTTGGATAGTGGGTTTAGGGGGATTTATATTTCCACATAAATTTCTCATAGTTTCTACAAACTATCTGCTTTCCTGTCACAATCAGAGTATCACATTTTATTTTTTAACCATATCAGCCTTGAAAATCAGTCATGGGAACAGAGGCTGCAAAATTTCTTATGAGATTTTATCATACCTTAAAAACGGCACAGGGTCATATGATGTTGGTAAGTGATTTACGGACTTGGTTGGCACACAGGGCCAACATTTCAGGTTTTACTAAACCCCTAACCCCCCAGCTACATATCTTCAGGGCTTATGGTTCAGATTCTCAGGGGAGCAGGTTACTATGAGGTTCCTCGCTGACATCAGGGATGCTCTCACGTACGTCTCTGGCACCCTGGAATGTTGACGAATCTTGTTCTATCCCAGATGCTCTTCTTTGAATTTATTATTCTGCTTTGTGTATCTTTCACTCTCTCCATTTCCCTGCTAGTCTAGTGACTTTCAAATCTTTGTATCAGCATGCCTGTCTGCAAAACCTGTGCCTGTTACCCCATCCTATTCAGCATCACATCTGTGAATGAGTACAACTGATACAGCAGAAATACAAGGACAGCAAGTTTTAAAGTGACAAGACCAACGTGTGGCTCAAAAAGAGACTCTAGCACAAGTTCAAAAAATGAAGGTCCTCGTGGTTGTCTGAAACAATAAAAACTTTATTGAGAAAATGTACACGATGTCCCATGTTTCTACTTGGGAACCACATTATACTCTGGGTTGTGTTTGCTAAGCCAGTGCTCCCAGGGAAGAGGTAGGAGAAGGGAAAAGAATGAAGAAATGCACATCAAGGTGTTCACAGGGTGTTCTGAATGGTGAGATTCGGGGTGCTTCATTGACTACCCTCATATGCCTGAGTTTTGCAAGTTTCTACTTGGAGTTGATTGTTCACACAATCTCTCCAGTTCTCTGGTTATTTTCACCTGTATAGGGCCTCCTTTAGCTGAGTTATATCTCTGAAGGGAGGCCTGGTGAACAGAACAGAAAATAGTGTAGTGACTAATCCTTCAGAAACGAGGTCCATATGTGCAATAGATAGACAGACAGACAGACAGTAATTTATGAAAGTTTTCCCAAGTAGATACTAACTTAATAGGTTATGAAAACAGAATAGATTAAGGATATTTCTTGTCTTTAATAACTCCAGAGTTGCAATAGAAAAGCGAGACTTTTTTTCTATCTTTCCTTCAAAAAACACTCATATAAATGAATCTAAGCAGCCAGCTGCAAATTCCCAGTAAAATAATCTTTGAAGACATGAAAGGTTAGGTATTTTGACCAATGGGGCAACATTTGATCTTGGGACTCTAAAAGTCTAATAGGTCTCATTTATTTATCTACCTCTAGTCTGTGGTTCATCCTCTGTAATCTCTTAGAGATTATACTTAGCCGTTCGAATCAAAATAAAGAATTGAAGTGATACTGTGGTAGGCAGATTTCTAAAAATGGTCTTTTCAAGACACCTGGCCCCTAGTTATTCAAGCAAACACTCCTCTAGGTACTACTACGATGGGATTTTGCAGATGTAAAGTCCCATATCAGTTGACTTTAATTTGACTTTATTTGACTCAGCCTGACCCTATCAGATAAGCCCTTTAAAATAATTTTCTTTGATTGATAGCAAAGTAAGTTATAGATATGAGCCATGAGAATGACTGGATTGCCAATGTAAGCTTGAAGACAGAGGAGGACAGCCTCCTGCTAACAGTCAGGATAAAATGGGGATATTAATTCTACAACCGCAAGGATCTCAGTCTGTCCACAACCTGTATGAGCTTGAAGTAGATTCCTTCTCAATCTACAGATAAGAGACCAGCCCAGGCTGAAAACAAATGAAGCCTTGTTCCCTGGTGGCTCAGAGGTTCAAGTGTCTTCCTCCAATGTGGTAGACCTGGGTTTGATCCCTGGGTCGGGAAGGTCCCCTGGAGAAGGAAATGGTAACCCACTCCAGTATTCTTGCCTGGAGAATCCCATGGACGGAGAAGCCTGGTAGGCTACAGTCCACAGAGTCCCAAAGAGTCAGACACAACTGAGCAACTTCACACCATACACTCACTTGTTTTAAATAGAATGGGGAAGTCCTAAGGGGGAGCTCTCACACACTACCATTCAGACCCTGGAAGAGGGAGGTAAGAATTTCTCTTAGCCCAGCAGCTCAGCCACTAATAAGCCACCAAGACTCTGGACTCTCCCCCCAAATTGTTCTTTTCCTCTGTAAAAGCAAAAGCCTCTCTCTTTTTTAGATTTACCTTTTAAGGTAAATTTGCTTGTGCCAAATTACAACTTTCTGCCATCCCGAAATAAACTCATTTTGCTGGTAAAATAACTTTAAAAATTTTTTTAAGGTCAACAACCAATACTGACTTTGGCCAAATAAAACTCTGAACAGAAAAAAAATGGTGAGGGTTCCTACAGAGCTAGGAACTTATTTTCTCTTTCTTTGATTTTGCCCTTGAGATACCCTGAGAGCCCGCCTGAGGTGAAACAAATCAAGCCTACCTAGACTTGTACAGAACTATAAGATCAATAAATGGATATTTTCTTAAGCCTCTAAATTTTGGTAATTTATTGTATAGTAATAGAGAACTAGATCAGGCATTATTTTGTTTCATTTACCAGTTGTATTTACAGAAACTTATTTTACTATAAAAGCACTATACACTAATTTCCCTACTTTCCTATTCTCCAAAGATAAAAACTATTAAATGTATCTCTCCCAAAACACCTTATGAATATGCATGAATATACAAGTATGTATGTATGTGTACATGCACTCAAACACACACACACTTATTTTTTTTTTTTAATTTTTATTTTAACTTTAGTTTACTTTACAATACTGTATTGGTTTTGCCAAACATTGACATGAATNTTAGTTGTTTGTCAGTTGCTTCATTTGCTATTATTTTCTCCCATTCAGAAGGCTGTCTTTTCACTTTGCTTATATTTTCCTTTGTCACACACACACTTATATAAGATTACACAATGTATTTTTTCACTGAATAGTCTATCTTGGGCAGTGTTCATATATCAGAATATAAAAGCCCCCACCTCATTCTTTGTAACAAACATGAAGTCTTGGGTTATATATCTGTATTATTTTCTACTAAACCAGATGCTTAATAAATAAAAGGTACACTAAATAAATAAAGGGTAAACTTAATAAATAAAGGGTATACTAAATAAATAAAGGGTACAATAAAAGATAAAGTGGTAACAACTTAATTTTCCATTTGCTAGTTATAAGCAATGGTGCTGCTGCTGCTGCTAAGTCACTTCAGTCGTGTCCGACTCTGTGTGACTCCATAGATGGCAGCCCACCAGGCTCCTCTGTCCCTGGGATTCTCCAGGCAAGAACACTGGAGTGCGTTGCCAGTTCCTTCCCCAATGCATGAAAGTGAAAAGTGAAAGTGAGGCCCCTCAGTTGTGTCGACTCTTCGAGACCCCATGGACTGCAGCCCACCAGGCTCCTCCATCCATGGGCTTTTCCTAGACTTACTCTCTTTTCTGTTACTGTGTGAGATAACAATAAGATAAATTCCTAGAGATGGCTTTGCAAAGAGTAAATGTAGTTTAAGTTTTAACCAATATTACAAACTAACCAAAAGTGTTGTGCCAATTTACATCAACACCTAAGTGATATGAGAGAGGCTGCTTCTTCACAACCTTGCTATCATCAAATTCTATCAGTGTTAGGAAATTTTTGACAGTCTGCTAGGTGAACAATATGGTCTCATTATTCTGGTTCATATTTCTCTTATAATAGAAATGAATCATCATTTCACACATTTTTGTTGGCCAATTTAATTTTTTCTCCTGTGACATACCTTTTTACATCTTTTGATCATTTTTCTCCTGGTACATTCACCACTTCCATATCAATTTGTACAAGCTCTTCGTATATTAAGGCAATCAAATGTCTCTCAGTTACGGGCTTAAAAATATTTTTCACACTTTGTTTTCTTTTGATTTTGTTTGTTATACAAAACTTTTAATTCAGGAGAGACATACTGGTCTTTCCCTTTGAGGCTTCTGCACTAAATTTCATACTTTGCATTAGAAACTTGTGATTTTTACCTTTCTTTTTTCTTTTAATGGGACTGTCCTGATCATAGTTCTTTTAGGAATCCCTGTCTGTCAACAAACATTATTTTGTCTGCAGAGATAAGCTCCAAAACACAATGCCAGTATCTCTTCTTCCTCAGGGTGTTACTGACTGCTGCTGCTGCTGCTGCTAAGTCGCATCAGTCGTGTCTGACTCTGTGCGACCCCATAGACGGCAGCCCACCAGGCTCCCCCGTCCCTGGGATTCTCCAGGCAAGAACACTGAAGTGAGTTGCCATTTCCTTCTCCAATGCATGAAAGTGAAAAATGAAACTGAAGTCGCTCAGTTGTGTCTGACTTTGCGACCCCATGGACCGCAGCCTCCCAGGCTCCTCCGTCCATGGGATTTTCCAGGCAAGAGTACTGGAGTGGGGTGCCATCGCCTTCTCCGTGCATTACTGACACATCTGCACAAATAAATTAATGTTTTCATTTCTACTGATTCATTTGACAGGCGTAAATTCCTGTGTCAGTGATGAGTGGCCTGACACATAATCCTCACCTTAGAAAAATAGAAAGTGTACCTACTGGCTGACGAAGCACTGAGAGTGGCGCTTGCTTTTTTCTCGTTTTTCACAGGGACATCCAGGAACTGTCCCCTGGCGTCTGCGGACCACACGTAACGGGGAATGTAGCAACAGGAAGAGGTGAGAGGCAGGGCGAGAGAGAAGGCACTTCGCACTATCAAGATGAGGATGGGCCGTTTATTTACCTTTTCTTCTTTTTTATAAAGAAATAGGAACCTACCAGACTGTGCTAAATGCCATTTCTCACAAAAAGTCTCATAGATTTCTCTAGTTTCTGAGTGAATAACAACCTGTTGCCTCTGTAACATAAAGAAAAAGTCTCCTGGAACCTGAAAAACAGGATTTTCTTTCCCATGATTCCTCTGATTAAATACAAGACTATGCTTTGAAGGGGAAAGAATTCTCCATAGAGAAAAGAAAAATAATTAAAAGGATCATTAAAGTCTTACTGCATATTCTTTAATCTCAATATCAGAACTGAAGGGAATCATGGCAATAAAAGCCTAATAAATGGGCACAACAGTGTCATGCAATCAATATAGAACACTATAAAGAGGAACAGGACTAAATGCTTTAAATCATAGCTGAACTATATGAAAGAAATAAAATTTATCATATACTTAGAACCTAGTATATACTGGTGGCACTCTGACAGAGGAATAAAAAAGATGAAACGAAGGATAATTCCAGCCCCTAAGTGAAGTATTTGATCTTGCTTGACCCTCTGGTCAGCTTTCACTGAAATGACAATAAATCTCCAAATTATAAAAGTAACAATATAAATAGTTGTATACCCACTATTCAGCTTTGGAAACATATTAGCAACTGCTTACTCCTCTCCACAATTATACCTCCTCACACCTTCTCAGATGGAACTGCTACCACGAAATGGGTCTTTCAGATGACTGTATTTTCCTTTAGACTCTTACTACAAACGTGTATCTGTTGCTGTCCTTTAGTCGCTCAGTCATGTCCAACTCTTCGTGACCCCATGGACTGTAGCCTGCCAGGCTCCTCTGTCCATGGGATTTCCGAGGTAAGAATACGGGAGTAGGTTGCCATTTCCTTCTCCAGGGGATCTTTCTGACCCAGGGATTGAACCCAGGTCTCCTACACTGGCAGTGAGACTCTTTACCACGGAGCCAGCTGGGAAACCCACAGATGTATATACACAGATAGATATTTATGCGTGTGTGTGTGTGTGTGTGTATGTGTCCCTAAAGAAAACACTGCATATAGCATCATGGTAACCTTACAGGTATGGTTTAAGTATGATTCTTTTGCAACTAGCTTTTATGCCCAATACCATCTTTGAGTGCTAGTTCATTTGTTTACTATGTACCCAATGCTTTGTGGATAACTATGCCCCAATTCATTTACCCATTTTCTAACTGACAGACATTTGGGTTGCATTCCTTTAAATGTTTAGCTACTACAAGTAACATTTCTATTAGTAGTCTAGAACATGTTTTCTTGCATATATATGTAGGAATTTCTATGAAGTTTTGTCTAGGAGTAGTATTTCTGGACTTGAGTAATTTTACTACATACAGTATCATAATTTTATGAACTTATCTTTTGCTTTTTTAACTTTACCATCTTTTATTGATGAGGAAAATAAAACTTAATTCCAAAGGACCATCTACCTGCCTCTTTCTCTCTCCTGTTTCATCCCCAAACATGTTTGGATAACTTCCACTCTCAACTGGAGATCCCCACTGAGCAAAAGGACTGCTTTCTAGGGGACAGGCATACCCTAGTTTAAATATAAAATCTGAAAACCTCTATGTGAGAGTTTCCATAAGAGTTATCAGAGGTAGGGCTTAATCACTTATCCTTTTAACCCAACATCCTCCATAATCTCAAGTACATCTTCCTACAGATCCTCCACAAAATCTCTGAAAGGCACTCAAAATTCAAAATTCATTCTCCTTTTTGATTCTCGTCTCTTTTCACCTTTTCATTCCCAGACAATCAAGCACACACATCCCACGCTCTAGCCACACACTAGGAATTCCCCAAGTCTTGCTCACCTTTCAACATATGCAAGTGGCTCTTTCAATAGCTCCCAAACTCTCCTGCTTGGAATTAACCCTTTTGTACCACCTCGGACAGAATTTTTTAAAAAATAAAAAGCAGTCTTCATTGTATAGTTCTTGTAATGTGGCTCTACCGTCCTTCTAATTAGCTCTTGAGGCCAAAAGTCTCATCTTTTGAATCTTCTTTGTGCCTGCAATGGGTCTAGATGTAAAGCTAACTTTTATATACCACTGGAAGGTAAGACTTTAAACTCTTGCCCACATATAAGAGACATGTTCTAGACTGCTCAGAGCATCATTGTTTGTGATAATTAATGTAGGGAGAAAAATGTTGAATAGTTCTGACACCCTTTAGGACTTGAGACCCCAAAATATGGAACACTGGCACATTGAATAGTTTAAGGTGAAGGGATATGAGGAACAACGTATGGAGGAAGGGCTTTCTGTCTTGCATCATAAGCAGGTCATAAAACGTTCACGTGAGAGGCACACTCTCTACACCTGGAGGAAAGGAGCCTTCTTATCTCTGAAGACAAGGGACAAAGAAGAATCTGAACAAACATGTCTTGCTGAGTTTGCCCCAGCTTACTAAGATTAGCCCACCTTTGTCCTACACATCTTTGCACGACTCCCCATTCTTGATCAAAACTGTAAAAACAGCCTAATTTAACTCTTTCTTTGGATTTTCATTTCCTTATGAATGCTCCGTAAAATATACATTAAATCAATGTGCATGCTTTTCTTTTGTAATTTGTCTCTAATTACCAGGGTTCGCAGTGGAGAAGTTAGGAGGGGAGAGAGAAAGATATTTTTCTTTCCCTACAGTTCTTACCACTAATCCACTGCATGTGAATTATCATGGCTATATGTCCAAAAGGAAATCCTAATATAGAAGCATGACTTGCATCATCCACAAATTTAGACATGGAAAAAAAAAACAAAAAACCTGAAGTAAGACCTCGTGAGGAATAAAAAGGAATTCTAGCTTTCAGAGTTCACGTGCTCAAAGAGAGGATGGACTGACTTCTCAAAAAGAACGATCTAGTGGTAAAGCAATAGAGAAACCAAGATAACAAGGTGTGGAGACACATCTAAATTTCAAAATGCCCAGCTTTTAAAAACTAGCAAGAAAAAAAAAAAAAAAAACTANAAACTAGCAAGAAAAAAAAAAAAAAAACTACAAGAATAAGTAAAACAGAACTCAAAGTAATTTATTACCTGCATGAGCAGAAAGAGGTGAGTGGGGCCGAGGCAATGCTGGGGACTGTCCATTGCCTATCAAGCTTTTCCGGTTGCTGGTTCGGCAACTGTCAAAAAAAAAGGAAAAACGGTTTAAAACACAAAAGAACCTAGCATCTATAATGTTCAAGTATGTTCAAAGTAGACATAGCTTAGATTGAACAATCTATCTGCTCATGTTACTTCTAAAATTTTTGCAATATGCAGTCACTAATATTTGAAAGGTGGTTGTTTTCTGAATAGCAGAAAACAATATATTCATATCATATATAACAATCAATATTCTTCACCACCAGTGAAGTTATAATCAAATTGCCTTCTTTTGGCTCTTGACTGCAAATAGGTAACATGCCATACACACAAGTGATAAGGATTCAAATCAGCAAACCACAGGTAGCATCTTTGTTGACATGAAATTTCTAATACAAAATTACATGCAATGAAGCGCAATGACATTAATCTTACAATGAGGCACTAATTAAAAATCTAATTATTTAGACAAATTTCATACTTGTGCCTTTTGTCAATAAAACAGCTGATGCCTAAGATACATATATAATGTTTCACTACTCATTCATTTTTCATCTCATACAGCACTCAAATTCCTATTTTTGGAATCATAAAAACAGATTCCAGTTTGTATTAAAATAACAATGAAGCCCTTTTCTCATAGGTACATTACCTACTGTTTTTTCTCCTGGTACCCAGTGAGTAGAAATAAATTGCTACATATATGCATAGGGCAACAACTACAGGGCAACTATTTTTTTTCCTGTTTCTGCTACTAGAAAGTTATAAGATGGTTAATTTGACTCCAAACTTTCACAAGCCTTTAAAGCATAACACAATGGTTGATGATGAAGTGGATATTATCTTACTTTCCTTTGCTTTTCTGCAGCACAGACTGCTACATCATAACCATGGTTAGAAGGGGATAATAAAAACCAGCAGGTTACCTCCTTGAATTCACTTATAAGGTTCACTGTAATTCCACCCTCCTACACTAGAGCTGCCTTTAACCACCGTTATAGATTTACTGTAATTTCTTCCTAATTCAGAATCTCTCTGTTACAGTACTCTTTAAGCAGGTATGTTCACCTACTTTTAAGTAACATATGGCGGACATATTTGAGAGTTTGTATAAAATATATGAAAGGAACATTTCTAAATACTTTTGAATAACACATTTCAAAACCAAACCAAATTTCTTTCCACAATATTCACTTGGGGAACCAATCCTCTCTTTTAGATGTTTGCTACCTATTATCATTTGTCAACATTCTCATATTTATAATTTCTTAAGGTCAGGCTACATCATTTTACTTTCCTTACTGGAGCAATCAACAGCCCTTAGCATTATCTATGTGTTTAATTAAGATCATGTTTACTCAGCCTTAAAGAAGTTGCTGCATAAGAATAGACCCTTGATACTTAATTATGAAGGTGGAATGTGGTATTATCAACTCATCTATCAAGAATCATTATTTGACCTATTAATAAATTCATAATCAAGTCAGATCATGTGCTTGTTTTTTAAAGAAAT
>SJYQ01001145.1:0-10010 GCA_006410935.1 Redunca redunca | reverse complement strand
TTCTTAAAAAATTTTAATTAAATTTTCCTGAGACATATATAGGGTATAACTAGTCCAGTACCACAGCAAGAAAGTAGCCAACAATTTGTATCTAAAAGAAAAACACGAACAAAAATTCTCACAATTGTATCAGTTATTTAAAGTCTACCAGAATAAATGGATATTGAAAAAGCACTGATTTCAAAAATGTGATTTAAAAAAAAATCTCAAAAAGAAATGTCTGACTAAAATGATGGTATCTACTTGTTTCTCCTCAAACCAGTCAATACTAAGGGGAATCAACCCTGAATATCCACTGGAAAGACTGATGCTGGAGCTGAAGTTCCAGTGCTTTGGTCACCTGATGCGAAGAGCTGACTCCCTGGGAAAAACCCTGATGCTGGGAAAGATTGAAGGCAAATGAGAAGGGCGCGGCAGAGGACAGAATGGTTAGATAGCGTCACTGACTCAATGGATATGAACTTGAGCAAACTCCCGGAGACAGTGAAGGGCAGAGGAGCCTGGTGTGCTACCCTCCTTGGGGCTGCAAAGAGTCAGACACAATTTAACGACTGAACAATAGCAACGATCCACTTCTGTGGTCAATATAACAACATAAAATATAAAAATAAGAACAAAGGTTATATTACACTCATCCCATGTTTGCCCATTGTCTAAAAACATTTGTAATCTTTACAAATTGATGATTGTGAATATAATTAAGGATGAAGAAAAATAGGATTCTTTACCTAATAACACAAGAGCCAGTTAGAGGAAGTTAAAAACAAGTTGCCTCAGAATTTGAACAGTTCACCATTAAGACACTGGTATTGTGTTACACAAATCCTTAAATAGTTGAGGCATATCTTATTGACAAATGTGATGAGCAGTCAAAACTGAGGTTGTCTTCTCTAACCTCTATATTGATCTTTAGCATGAAGCTAGAGAGAGAAGTAAAATTTTTGAATCTCTCAAAATCAAACATGAAGCTTTTAAACATGAAAAGTTCTTCAGCATGGCAAAACTAGACTTTACAAAATATAGGTCAAGGCAGAAATTTAAATATGTATACACATCTCTACACTCACAAAATGGGGTCTTGGCCTCTCAAATGAACTTATTTGTTGCTAATATTTTTAAGGGTAAAGAGGCATATTTTATATTATATTTAACCTTAAAGCACCTAGATCTTGAGATTTTATATATATATGTGTATATATATATAATACACACACACAAACACACACACACACACATATGAAAGTATTAGTCACTCAGTCATATCTGACTCTTTGAGATCCCATGGACTGTAGCCCACCAGGTTTCTCTGCCCATGGAATTTTCCAGGCAAGGATACTGGAATGGGTTGCCATTCCCTTCTCCAGGAGATCTTCCTGACCCCGGAATCTAACCCAGGCCTCTTGCACTGCAGGCAGATTATTTATGTTCTAAGCCACTTAGGAAACCCATATATCTCAAGTATATGTATATATTAAGTGTATGTGTGTGGTGGTGGTGGTTTAGTCATGTCCGACTCTTGCAGCCCCACAGACTGTAGCCTGCCAGGCTCCTCTGTCCACGGGATTCTCTAGGCAAGAATACTGGAGTGGGTTGCCATTTCCTTCTCCATATATTAAGAGAGAGAGAGAGAGAGAGAACTTTAAAAATACTGGACCCTATTGAGACATTCTGTGTGTGTGTGTACTTTAAAAATACTGGACCCTATTGAGATACTCTGTACCTAACTTTTCAAAGTTGGAGAGGAGGGTGGTCATCCAATCTCATTGTCACCTACTTCTGGTATCTCTGAGAGTCACTTATTATTCTAAGCACCTGATTCAAAATAAATGAATTAAGATCTGCCTTTAACCCCAAAACAAGAGCACTCCTAGTGGACGGGACTTGAATATTGACTACCTAGATTGCCATAGCACCTGGCACTACTTGCGTTAATAATGACACTGGTGCAAAATGCTGACCTGACCTCTGTTGTCATTACTTATTTATCCAGGCATCACACTCTTTTCCTGATGAAAGGGAGGAGCTCATGGCTAGCAGTGTGAGGCAGGCTGCCCTGGAGCTGGTGACCACACCATTCTCATTTAACCCACAAAGTGATGAAGCAGTGGCGACATCACCACTTGAAACAAATCAAGGTCCCTTTTCTTTCAGCAGCACAAGTTGAACCCCCCCTTGCTTTTTCTCAAGCACTGTCAAAGGGGAAAAACAGGTGCCATCCTACCAGGCACAATAGGAAAATCATTCCTACTGCAGCAGGAATATCTTAACTGAAAATTTACCTTCTTCTAACCGTTTGAGCTTGTAAAGTCCAGTTCAGCCTTAGGAATCTTAAAGGTATTTGATTGCAAAAGTGAAACTAAAGAACCATTATGAATTCAAGTTCCAGCTATCCATTCCCAAAATACAATCTCTTTATTTCATTCTTTAAGAAGAAATGGAAGTCATCCACCCTGACGGTGCTTGGTTCTTAATGCCAAAGCCAGGAACAGCAAATGCCACAGAGTGCCTGCTTCTCCTCAGGACACCCAGCTGAAAACAAGGCGTGGGGCATGGCCTATGGACAACATGCTCACTTGCACTCTCATCTGGGGAGGTGACACAATGGCACAGACTCTTTACTTGCAAAATCTGAATTCAGTCCAAGAAGACAACCCGGGACAACTTGAGACAACAGCAAAGGTAAGCGGTGGACTAGAACAGGGGCTGATGGTGCCAAGGGAGCCTTCCTTATTACCTCATTCCTCTGGTTCCTCCCTGGAAAGACCCGCCTACTGACAGACAACACACACACACATACACACACACACACACACACACGCACGCACGCACGCCCAAGCTACAATTACTCTTGACCATGAACCTGGGATCTGAGAAGAATGGAAGGTGCAAAGGCGATGACAGTATTTCCAAGTGAGCAGGACTGTCTAGCCCCTGCGGGCTGGGAGGCAAGTCGGGTGGGGACACAACCTCTGTGAGAAGACTGTCACAGCTGGACGAGCACTCGGGTGGAGACTCTTGAGCGTGACGGGAGGCTCCCACCGGGAAGTGCTTCCTTTGTCAGCATGGTGTTTTGGCTCAGGCAGGTGACCCGAGGCCCACATAGGGTGCCACCTGCTCCCTGAGCTCACCAGGGCAGTCTCACAGGTTGCTCCTCAATCTTCCCGTGCCTGCCAACGGCGCCTTCGTTTGTCAGGAACATGGAGACACAAACCATGCGTTCTACTGTGTAAGTCAGGCTTAACTCAGAGTGAGGGGCAAAGGACCATGAGCTACCACCTGAGGGAAGGGGAAAGCGCCGTATGGACTTTCGGTCCAGAGGACCCATATTCTGTTGCTGCCTAGACTGTCCTGCTCAGAGCTCCCTATGAAGGGTTTGGAGGGGCCTGTACACGTCTCACACCTCAGTCTGTCACATCTCTCCTGGCAGAGGAACCAGTTAATTTTCCTCTGACAGGGCTGTAAAAGCTGTGAGGCCCACCAGGCTGTGGCCTTCTGCAACAGCTCTGAGTGGCTGAAATGATGCTTAATTTTAAATTACAATCATCTGGGGACATGAATACTGATTGTGTCTAATGGCGGCGAGACAAGCTGAGAAAGCGAAACCCCAACAGGCAGTCATTTCTAACGGTCGCTGCTGACGTGAGAGGTCAACACTCACTAAGACAGAGGACTGACCATGGCTGTGGGGCAGGGGACTGCTGAGGAAGAGCCCCAGGAATTCCGAACAGCTAGGCTATAATTTATTAATTCATCTCGATGGAAAATTTGATAAATTTGCACAGGAGGCCAATTATAGACCAAAGCTGTACTGAATGTGAACATCTGTTAACTATATTCTGATACCTTAATAGAATCTGACACCGAATACTCTTTAAACAAAGAGGAAGGCAGAAGTAGAGGAAAACTGGGTGTGACCAGAGGGCAGAAATTATCCCATTCATGTGGTATTGCTGAAAACATGTTATAAAACAGGCAAGCTTCTGTTTCCTCATCTTTACAATGAAGGGGCTGGACCAGATCAGAGGCGTCATTACCTATTTTTGTTTGGCTTATGAAATTTTAAAAATATCGAAAATACAAAAAAAATAACCAAACACTTCCTACCACCTAGAATATCAATGCTATCATTTTGTGATATTTATTCCTAGGCTTTAGTAAATATTACCTATATATATATATACTAAAGATACAGAAGGAAAAGTACATTTTGCCATCTAAAACATCCAAATGAATGAACATTTTCTATTCCCCAACCAGGCAATTCTAAAAGAATTGTGGCTGGTAGCTTTCCCATCCATTCTTGATACACTCATATACATACACAAATACCTACACCTAACATTTGTATGTGCGTCTGTATTTTCACTACTGGTGCCATGTATCAGGAAAAACTGACAAAGACTTGGAATTGTGCAAAAGAGATGAATGGCTTTCCTTTCAGCAGCTGGGAAGGCTTTGTGCAATGAACCCCCAAGAGATTATCTGGTTCTATCAGGTGTATACCTTTCACTGTCTTTCTAGTGATTGCTGCTGCTAAGTCACTTCCGTCGTGTCCGACTCTGTGCAACCCTGTAGACGGCAGCCCACCAGGCTCCCCCATCCCTGGGATTCTCCAGGCAAGAACACTGGAGTGGGTTGCCATTTCCTTCTCCAAAGCATGAAAGTAAAAAGTGAAAGTGAAGACGCTCAGTCGTGTCCAACTCTTAGCGACCCCATGGACTGCAGCCCACCAGGTTCCTACGTTCATGGGATTTTCCAGGCAAGAGTACTGGAGTGGGGTGCCATTGCCTTCTCCCTAGGCTACCTTAAAACTCTGTAGGGGTTGGAGTTCAGTCAGAGAAAATGAGCAGTAACACAATTGATTCTTGTTCACATTACTAAACCATAAAATGTCTAATAAATTCATTTACAACACATAAATGAACTTTGTCTAGTACAAATACAGTTAATATCCACCCATAAAATGTAACTTCAAACATTTAATTTNTATATATTTTTTTAACATATTTATTCACATATATATATATGGCTTTCAAAATCTCTTACTGTTATCCTCATTAATAAGCAAATTAAATCCTCAACACATTTATTTTATATTTGTATGACCGTCACATTTCTGACTTTTTGGATAAACTGTACTTTAGCACAAACTATATATTATAGATATTCTATAACTTAATTTTTTCACTCAACATTATATTTTTGAGATTTACTCATGGCAACATAAAGATGGGTTTAATTCATGCCTTTTTTTAGATCACTCATTTGAAGCAGATTTTAGGATTTTTAAGTGCACTAAAATTATATATATCATGGACACTTCTTTTTTTCTTTGTGCAACATTAAGTATCGAGGCCTCCCTGCATTTGCAAAAAAAAAAAAAAAAAGCCTTAAAAAGTATCTTTGAGACTAAATTTGAAAGAAAAATCATACACACAACAGAAAGTAAATCTTCCTACAATTTCCCTTGGAAACCTCTCCCTCACATCCTTAATTCCTTCAGATGCTGCCATGCCCTTCTCTCCATGTCTCCCTTTATACTACCGTCTTCACCAGAAATGACTTTTTGTCTCTCATATGTAAGTCAATCTGCCCTTCCCCTGGGCTGCTTCAAGTCTACACCTCTGCCCCTTTTCCTGGACAGCACAACAAGGCCACAGCTGGCAGCCAGCTGGATAAGCTATAGTCCCCCTCAGAAGGCAACAGGGAACAAAGCACTAACATTCCTGACTCTGTGATAGACTCTGTTATTTAGGTAAAGTTAAGTGAAAGTCACTCAGTCATGTCTGACTCTTTGTGACCCCATGGACTGTAGCCTGGCAGGCTCCTCTGTCCATGGAATTCTCCAGGAAAGAATACTGGAGTGGGTAGCCATTCCCTTCTCCAGGGGATCTTCCCAACCCAGGGACTGAACCTGGGTTTTCTGCATTGCAGGTGGAATCTTTATAATCTGAGCCACCAAGGAAGCCCAAGGTATAGTTAAGACACTGTTAACATCTTCCCTCAGTTCAGTTCAGTTCAGTCGCTCAGTCGTGTCCGACTCTTCGTGACCCCATGAATCGCAGCATCCCAGGTCTCCCTGTCCATCACCATCCCCCAGAATTCATTCAGACTCACGTCCATCGAGTCAGTGATGCCATCCAGCCATTTCATCCTCGGTCGTCCCCTTCTCCTCCTGCCCCCAATCCCTCCCGACATCAGAGTCTTTTCCAATGAGTCTGCCCTGTGAAATTAGGGCTCCAACCAAGCTTTCATGAATTCATCCAACAATTACTTTTTGAGTCCCTAATACATGCTAGGTACTATTCTAAACTATTTTGGGCTCCAAAATCACTGCACATGGTGATTGCAAACACAAAATTAAAAGATGCTTGCTCTCCTTGGAAGAAAAGCTATGAAAAACCGAGACAGCATATTAAAAAGCAGAGATACTTTTCCAAAAAAGGTCCATCTAGTGTATGGTTTTTATCCAGTGGTCATGTATGGATGTGAGAGTTGGACCATAAAGAAGGCTGAGCGCTGAAGAATTGATGCTTTTGAACTGCGGTGCTGGAGAAGACTCTTGAGAGTCTCTTGGACAGCAAGGAAATCAAACCAGTCAATCCTAAAAGAAATTAATGCTGAATATTCACTGGAAGGACTGATGCTGAAGCTGAAGCTCTAATACTCTGGCCACCTGATGCAAAGGGCCAAATCACTGGAAAAGACCCTGACGCTTGGAAAGATTGAGGACAGGAAAAGAAGGGGGTGATGAGAGGATGAGATGGTTGGATGGCATCACTGACTCAAGGAACAGGAGTTTCAGGCAAACTCTGGGAGACAGTGAGGCACAGGGAAGACTGGCGTGCTGCAGTTCATGGGGTCACAAAGAGTCAGCAAAACTTAGCGACTGAACATCATCTCATCTAAACAAACAAATATCACTGCTGTCCTCTGGAGACCTGCATTCTAGAGGAAGAAGAAGATAATAAACACAATAAATTAGCAGAATAGGATTGGAGATGGTGATGGTATTTGTAGTGCGAGAGATGGCGGTGGAGAAGAATGATGCAGACTGTAGGATGCGGCAGTGGATGTGGGGAATCACAGTTTCAAACAGGAGCTTCGGAAAAGCTGCACTGGGAAGGTGGTATTTGAGGGAGACCAGAAGGATGAGGGAGTGAGCATTCAGTGAGAGCAAAGGCCCCGAGACAGCAGGGCTCCAGGACCAGCTAGCAGGCCAGAGAGGAGGAGCGGAGCTGCTCAGAGACGAGCAGCAAAGAGGCCAATGGACAGAGGATGCGGCCCACTGTGGCAGCTCGCAGGCCACAGGACTGAGACGGGTTTTACTCTGGGCGAAAAGGGAAGCTGTTGGAAGGTTTTGAACACCAGATGATCTTTGTTCCCAGAGAATCATTCTAACCAGAGGAGGAGGGAGGGAGACCAGAGAGAAAGCAGGTGGGCAGGGGTAGAAGTACATTCTCATCTCTGTGCCTCGACTCTAACATACAGCATTTTGTTTTAAAAAGTCATGCCAAAAATCACCTCCAAGATTCAATGCAAGTATGAGAGTGAGCTATACTCTTTCATACAGCCTCTGAAATGCTGGAGAAAGAGCAGGTAGCCAGCACTGTGCTGATGGCTGAGCAGATAGTGTCAGGCCTCTGCATACTGGCATCAGTGTAATAACCTAGTTTATCATTTTCTGGGGTATATTATTATGAACACTTAGTACTGATGTTATCAGCTTGATACTTGAACTTAACTTTTCCATTAGTAGAAAAACTCCTTTTTAAAGACATTAATTATCATGGAAATGAATGACTGCTCATACAGTTTTCAGGTAGGAGAAAAACTTTAGGCTAATTACATACCCAGAGGAAGGTACAGGTCTTGAAGCTTTCAAAAATTCTTAGGAAAATCAAGAGGAGTATGTATATGTATATGTGTGTGTGTATACATATATATATATTACTGTATACAGTACTTCTCAGAAATATAGCTAATCCATTAAGATAAGCCCTTGGTGAGATCTAGCCCAACTTTCCATCTTTGCAGGGGGAAAGAGATGGCTGAATATATAGATATTGGCAAGAGGCTATTCAATGCAACAAACATTTATGGAATGTCTATTCCTAGGTACCAAGTACTATGGGAAATAAGAAAATGAAGAAAACACTCTCAAAGTGTTTAAAGGGTAAAAGAAGAGCTAAGACTGATTCACAGATAACTGTATTCTTAGGCAGAATCTGGCAGAGATGTACAAACAAAAATATGCTGTTATCTAAAGTGTGAGATAAAACCTCCATCAGCTCAAGACTTTAGAGTGTACACTCAGTAGGGGAAACTGTCCCTCCATTTCAGAAGTCTTCCCTAAACAACCCCTTAAACTCAGTGATCTGCCTGACACAAACTTTTTAAACCTATTTTGTCTTAATTATTCCATTTTGTGGCTACTGCAAAGCAAGATACATGAACACAGCCAACTCTATGTGGCTGACATGGTGAGCTCCGATGTCATATGTGAGCATGTGACGGATGGGTGGGCTGACACGCACCATGTTGGACCAGTAACCCTGGCAAGCAGAGCATTCACTCTGCCGTCACTCATTCATTCAGTAAACATAACCAGGGATTCCACCGGGAGCTTACAGTCTAGGGGATGGGGGACAAGTTCCTTGAGGTCAAGGATTGTATTTTAAACATAGTAAATCTCTTTGGATACTCAGAAAACTACCAAAAATAAAAATGATTTGAATACAGAGTCAGTAAATAATTTTTGAATAACTATAGTTCCTGCCTTTAAGAAGTTTCTAGTTTAACTTGGAGGACACACATAGTCTAATCTGTTAGACTAAACTGAGCCAAGATGATATTACAGTTAATTCTACTAGTTTGACCAAGGCCATGTATAACAGAAAACACAAAGAACTGACAGCTTCATATGATGTGAAACATCTTACTGAGAAAATATACATACATGTCACTCTGAATAAAACAAAATGGAATAATCGGTGGAGTTCAGAAAGGGGCATAATACAATGGTCAAAGTCAAGCAGGAGCTGGTAATAATGTGGGATTTATGGTAGCAACATTCAGTCCAACTGCTGAAAATGTTATAAGTAAAAAATAATTAAAGTGAGAAGACTCTCAATGCCTGTTAATTTTTGCAGTACAAAGTATCTGCAGCACATGTTATAGGACATACCTAGACTCATGTCCCCCAGGAATCCTAAGACAACAGGGCAGGTCATCTATTTGAACAAAGACACTTAAAGGCTGGAACAGTCAATGAGGAGATGAATTCTGTGACTAATACTTTTGATTAGTCACATAGAGTGTAATAGCTTAAACCTCATGAAAGACACATACTAAAGACTGTACTTGAGATGAAGGTGTGGAGAAAATGCTGCAAAGGGAAGGTCAAGAGTTGAAGAGCATGTGCTGTATCTTGTGGACTGCTCCAAAGGTTGATCTGGCCAAACATTGTCTGGAGTCATTCAAAATTATGGTCTAATCTGTGCTTCTATCACCTGGCTGGGCTGACCTCTGACTGGGCTATCAAAGAGGCAATGAGAGTCAGCGAGGGGAGGGACAGAGGTGGTGGCCCCAGTTTTATAACTGGGTAAAGGGTCATAAAAACAAACAGCTATAAGACTGACACATAAGCCTTTGGTTGTTCTCAGGACAGCTTTGGCCAGGGACCAAAGGTAAGTCTACAGACATGTTTGAGAGTTAAGGAAAAATAAACAAAATACAAACTAATGTTCTTTTAAACCTCTTGTGTTGTGGGGGTGGGGGATGTACATGACACATGTTTTTAAAGTTTCCATGTTTCATATTCAGCATGGATAAAAGTCACAACTTGATACAGTTTATTTACTAAGCAGCAGAAAGCCAAGTACAAAAATTACTTTTAATGAATTTAATAGCATTGGATTTTTCTCAGTTGGCCAGTGTTATGCAAAGATATTAAAGAAAAACAACACTAAGAAAGTGGTGGCAACACCAAACCAGAGAAAATACAACAG
>SJYQ01001142.1:2265-38363 GCA_006410935.1 Redunca redunca | reverse complement strand
CTGGAATGTCTGTAAACCTTTTGAGTTTACTCATGGTCATCCTTGGATAGGTTATACATGCTACAGATAGTATTATATATTTCTGCCTTAGCATTGTCCCTAAAATATGCAGTTGATACAGTAGCTAAATGATACCCACACCTCTTGCATTGGGAGCTTGACACTTAGCCACTGGACCACCAGAGAATGCCCAGAGGAGGAGCATATTAAAGAGAAAGAAGGTGCACAGGGGAGTGAGGAGGGGGCTCTCTTTCATTTACTTTCTGACTTTTATTCTTAAGATCAGAGAATCTATTGCACGATTTTAATTTCAGTTTAGAAATAGGTTAACTGTGTACATTAGAAATGGTTTCCCCTGTTTTACAGGATGACCTGACACCACTGTTACTTGTGATACGTGAAAGGAGAGGGCAAATGGTGGAGTTTTTAGTAAAGAAAGAAATGAATATACATGCGGTTGATAAGATGAAAAGGTACTGTTGTTCTTTTTATTTTTAAAACCCTTAGTGCTGTTCTAGGATGGCAATATCAAGATTAAATGAATAAGAGGATTCATTTGTGATGAACACATCATCACTTAGGTAGAAAATCAATTATTCTGACTGGGAATCATGAACAGTATACAGCAGGAATGTATAGCAGGTTTCATATTCCTTTCTAATATTGACTGATGTCATATGCAACCTCTTTTTGTTTGGTTGGTTAATCTTGTAATAGCTGAGGGATTTCAAATTAGTTTTATTAGCTTTGTGAAATATGGATTCTGCTTTTTAGTTTACCTCATGACAATATTGAGTTTCTTAATTCTGTTAAAAGAATTCTTCAACCTCTACTTTGTATGTATTTATTTTTATAAGATGCATAGTAAACCTAAAAGACTTGATTTTGTCTTTTGGATAACTCTTTGTTTTAAATTACTTTGTTTGAAGAATGCTGATGTTACTAGGTTGCAAAAGAGTCAGATACAACATAGTGACTAAATGACAACAGCCACAAAAAGCTGATTATTACTCACTGTCACCAGATCCTGTGGGCTCATCAGCTTTTATCCTTTCTCATTTTAGTGCATTTTGATATTTTCATTTTTAATGCAGGTAGAAGGAAGAAAGATAGCTTTGATCGGATAAACAGTTCCTTTAACAAAGACAAGTCAGAGGTGGACGATACAGATGAAAATGATGGGCTTTAGAGTCAGGCTAGGTTCAATTCCTAGGTTTCCTACCAATTAGGGTTATCACCAGCAAATACGTTTCTTGATAAAAAAGGCAAATAGTAATGCATCTTTCAAAGGTACCTGTGTGTAAGAAAGATTTTATATGTAGTATTTCATTTTTAATGCCTACACATGCTTGTCCACATCATTACCTGCCACCATGACTATGTTTTTTCCCATTATTATCATCAATATTTTTGACTTAAACCTGCAAGTAGTCTTTCCTTAACCCAACTTCTAGCTGACTTTGAAGCTGAATATATCAGACTGAGGAGGAAATGGGGAATTTATCCCTTAAATAGTCACTTGCCTCAGATAAGTGACCTCAGTATCATTTCTTGTCCATCAAGGACTTTATTATTATTTTTAAAAAGCATTTATTTATTTGGCTGCGTGGGGTCCTAGTTGTGGGACCTCTTAGTTGCAGCATATGGGATCAAGTTCCCTGACCAGGGATGGAACCTAGGCCCCCTGCACTGGGAGCCTGGAATCTTATCCACTGGCCCACCAGGGAAGTCCCCATCAGGGACTTTTGAAATAGTAAGTGCTCCTACCTGGCATCCCAGTGGGACAGGAGGCTTCTTTTCCGTCCCTTCATTTTAGCCTTGGAGGTAATTTGCAAAGATGAACACTTGAGCTTGTAAATGGTCAGTTCTTCATGAAAGGGCAAGGCGTTCGCTTGGTAAAGCATATCAAATTAAACTTCCTGTTTAAGGAAGTCAACTCAACTTCCTGAGGCTGAAGTCATCTCTCTGTTGTTTTAGAACAGCCCTCATGCTTGCTGTCAAGTACGAATCAGCAAATGTCAGACTTCTCCTTCAGCAAGGTGCTAACATCTTTTCTCAAGATGTTTTTGGATGGACTGTAGAAGAATATGCTGTTTTCAGTGGGTTTAATATGTAAGTGTTCACATTAAAATGCTAGTTCTCACTAAACTGCAGCCAAAAATAATTTTAACTGTTACTTGCTACGTGACCAGTGAGAGTTCCAGTTTGGTGCAGGCAGTTTGGAGAATGGTGGTGAGATGTTCCCCCTCAAGAGCTGAAAGCCAAGCAAAGGCCAGTTAGTTACTCTTGGCTGTGGGTTGGGGTGCTTTATCTCAGGACATGTAGACCTTGATCCTTAGAAAGCTTGACATTAGCCATTTCATTCCGAGTGTGACCTCTCGGTACAGCGTATGAACAGTGTCACAGTTGTGATATTTCTAACTAGTTCTTTGGGTCTTGAAATAGTTTAGCAGCAAATCCTGTTTTCCCTTGAGGACTTGCCTCTCTCTACACTTCTGATTGAATTTTCCAAGAACCTGGAGGATTCCCTAAGGTCAGCGAGACAGTCCTCTTCCACAAGTCATTTGGAGGGGAGAAAATAGTTCCTCTCATCATTCTGTTGCTTGCATTGATTCTCCTGCTGCAGCACTGCTGCTACCGCTGGTCTTGACAGGGTCTGCTTGGCAGCTGGATCTGGAGTCTGTATGTGGCTCTATAAAGACCTTTAATAAAATCATTTTAAAAGGAAAAAAAAAAAAGAAACTCTTCCTGCAGTGGGCTCACGATTGACCTTTGCTCCCAGGCCGCCCCTCTGGGTCCAGGTTCCCCAGCCTTTAAGGTGATGCACACGTCGACTTCAGAGTGAGAGCTCCTTTGTTCTCATATATATGCTTGTTGCTCAGTCACTGTTGTGAACAAAGCACCAGCACCCAGTTCAGGCAGCTGGGCCACCTAGCTTCCCCCTTCACTCAGAGACCTTACGTGGAGCCCACGTGGAAGCCTAGATCTTCCCGATGAGGTGCCCTTGAGGCTCTTATTTACCTTTTCCGCTAGCAGATGTCAGTGGGGACCATTTTAGGCTGTCAGAGAGGGTCAGGTGCTCCTGCAGAGATTGAGCAGACTTCCCTTTCCCCTTTGTATCTAGACTTGAACCTCAAGGCGGCTTTTCGTCCTGTGGGGGCACCTTTTCTTAGGTCACAGGTTCCCTGTCATCCTTCCCAGAGTAGTGGGTGCCAGCTTGCCTGAGATTCCCTAATTATCCTTGGTCCCTCAAGGGATCTGTTTCCTGTAATAATGAAAATCTTCCAAGGGATTTCTGTCTGCCTCCACCTTAAATGTTTTCAGAATCTGCCCCATAAGGAACCCATTCAGCAGAAATCCCTAAATCTCAAGTAAGATAGTTGGAATTCAGAGAGGTAAGCCCTGTCTAGAGCTTGCCAGTACCCACTGTAAGAGTAGGGATATGTCTTCCAAGTGAATTGGAGAGGAACATAGAGATTAAAAATCATTGTCAGAAAGATCTGCTGGTTCAGAGTTTGAGTAGGTAGAGAAGGAAGAGTAGTGGTCCAGGGCATGTCTTGATTGTGATTAGTTTTCTGCTCTTGGTGTAATTAGCTGCAATAATGGGGGATCATTATGTTCTCTAATGTAGTGAATGCCTATGTTATAAATAAATTTAGGTACACATGATCTAAAAGCTGAGATTCCCTACATTCCAAGCCACAAAGAACAGCTAATCAACAAAATTAATAACAGTTTCACGCAACACTTGAATGTTAAACATATGAAAAGGCACACATTGGGATTTACTTGGAATTCCAAAGTAGTTACAGCAATAAAGTTGAAGATGAAATCATTCCACTCTTTGACTGTTTCTGCAAGCATTTTGGGGGTGTATTATCTCATTATATCCTGTTAACCCTCTTGTGAAATAAGGTAGTAATATCCCAGTTGTGTAGAGGAAGACTTTGAACTGAAGAGAAACAACTCCTCCAGGAACAAAGAGCAGTTGGTTATAGAACTAGGATTTGCAAGCACGAGAGATTTTTCATAAATCTAGTTAACTATTGGATTTTTCATAAATCTAGTTAACTATTGGAGCTGTACAGCCCTAAGTTCATGATTACTTCATCTTCCTTTTCTTTCTCCTTTCCGTTCAGTTCAGTTCCGTTCAGTTCAGTTGCTCAGTCGTGTTCGACTCTTTGGGACCCCATGAACTGCAGCATGCCAGGCCTCCCTGTCCATCACCAACTCCCAGAGTTTACCCAAAATCATGTCCACTGAGTTGGTGATGCCATCCAACCATCTCATCTTCTGTCGTCCCCTTCTCCTCCTGCCTTCAGTCTTTCCCAGCATCAGGGTCTTTTCAAATGAGTCTGCTCTTTACATCACTTGGCCAAAATATTGGAGTTTCAGCTTTAACATCAGTCCTTCCAATGAACACCCAGGACTGATTTCCTTTAGGATGGACTGGTTGGATCTCGTTGCAGTCCAAGGGACTCTCAAGAAGAGTCTTTTCCAAGACCACAGTTCAGAAGCATCAATTCTTCTGTGCTCAGCTTTCTTTATAGTCCAACTCTCACAGCCATACATGACTACTGGAAAAACCGTAACCTTGACTAGACAGACCTTTGTGGAGAAAGTAATGTCTCTGCTTTTTAATATGCTAGGTTGGTCTAACTTTCTTTCCAAAGAGTAAGCGTCTTTTAATTTTTTCGTTGCAGTCACCATCTGCAGTGATTTTGGAGCCCCCAAAAACAAAGTCAGTCACTGTTTCCCCATCTATTTGCCATGAAGTGATGGGACCGGATGCCATGATCTTAGTTTTCTGAATGTTGAGCTTTAAGCCAACTTTTTCACTCTCTTCTTTCACTTTCATCAAGAGGCTTTTTAGTTCTTCTTCACTTTCTGCCATAAGGGTGGTGTCATCTGCATATTTGATGTTATTGATATTTCTCCCTGCAATCTTGATTCCAGCTTATGCTTCATCCAGCCCAGTGTTTCTCATGATGTACTCTGCATATAAGTTAAATAAGCAGGGTAAAAATATACCTTTACTTTTTCCTTTACTACATGCTAAATAAAAGTTTATAGAACTTAGAAACTTGAAATGTGTGTGACAATTGAAGTTTTGATATTATCTCTGACATTGTCTGAAATGATCTAAGAATTTGGGGGCTGTTTTTCATATCAGTGTTAAAATATTATTTATCGTATTTTTAAAACATAGCTTTCACCAACTGATTTCTGAATATAAAGAAAAGAGATCTAAAACTTCTCTTGAAAATAGCAACCCAGGTACATCATCTGACACCAAATTACTCTCAGTGATTCTACCATAGATAAAGTAGGAATGAGGAAGTTTCAATAATGAAAGAACTGTGAAAAAATTGGTGTAATTTGCATGTGAATTTTATTTTTTAAATTAATTTCTTTATACTTTAGTATTCAGAATTCTTTAAGAAGTTAATTGTAGGTGATTTAACATCAAAAACGTATTGTCTGAAAAGAAATCCGTCTCTTTAATATGGCCCCTAAAGTCCTTAGATCTTTGTATAAATCAGAAAAAAATTTTAAGTGAGTATGATGTATATTTCATCTATAGTCATAGTATAGCAGATTGGACATCTTAAGAAAGTGAACTTTTATTTTTAGAAATGGTTTGCATTTAGTGAATGAATAGTTAGTAGTTACTGTGTAGTGATTAGTCTCACTAAAATAGTTACCATCATTAAAATGGGGAACTTGAATAATCCCTTCCTGGTAAGATAAGAAATGATAAACAATAACTGCAAAGCTGAGCCAGTGTGCAGCATAGTAGTGAGAGATTATTTCTGAAAGATACCTACCAATTGTACAGAAGGCAGAAAAGCAATGCCTGGTTGAGAACCAGTTATTTTGCCTATTGTACCAAGCAGGTCTAGATTACCAACTTCATTCCTTACAGATCCAGAGGGAATGAGATAGGTTGACTTCATTAGGATCAGATATTTTCTTTTGTGTTTTGGACAATTGTCATCAGAGTATAGCTTTGTAAGAACAAGATGTTCTCTTGCCATCAGTTAAAAGATTATAATAATAGATATTCAAATAGAACAACTTGGGACTCTGCAGGTTCTAATAAAAGCACAAAAATACTTTGCATTCAAAAAAACAGCATTAAGTCCACTGGATGTAGCATCTAGCACATTGTACAGGGTATCCAGTGATTCCTTTAACTGAGTCAAGTGAAAGTGAAGTCAGACAGTCATATCTGACTCTTCGTGATCTGATCAAAGGGGGCCTCCCAGGTGGCTCAGTAGTAAAGAATCCACCCGCCAATGCAGGGGATATGGTTTGATCCCTGTGTTGGGAAGATCCCTTGGAGAAGAAAATGGCAACCCACTCCAGTACTCTTGCCTGGGAAATCCCATGGACAGAAGAGCCTGATGAGCTGTAGTCCGTGGGGTCACAAGAGTCAGACACGACTTGGTGACTGAACAACAGAAACTGGTTTATTGCACTAGTCAGAGGAGATACAGAGATGACAGTGTCTTGGTCTTCAATACGCTCAGAATAGAGTTCTCTCTGGTTAATTTCTGTATTTTTCTAAAGAAAATTTTCAAAGAAAACATGCTTATTTATTTGTTCATTTGTTCACTAAACAGATAACTTTCAAGTGTCTTTTATGTACTAGGCGTTGTTCTGATGTCACAGGGTGCAAACATTGAAAAATAACTGCCCCTACTCTCCTTGCTCAAGCTTGCAGTGCTCCTCTCCATGTGGAGTCACTGCATGTGAATTACCCCTCCAGCATCAGATCATGACGACCCCTGGGAAATGTTGTCCAATAGCACCAGAGTCTGTGGCTCCCTCCATCCTTCGCTCCCTCCCCTTGTTTATCAGCTTAAGATGTGATGATGTATGGCTTCCAAGCTGAAAAAGCATGATTTCTATAAACTTTGCCATATAATGGGAAGGATTGATATAATGATATCCCCCACTAGTACACAGCACTCTTTGGACCATCCTGCTCTGTGTGGTCCAGATACTCTTGAGCAATGGAAGGAGATAGTCTCAAGAGATTCTTTTTAAACATGTTAGTATATATATATGCACAGGAGCTGAACTTTTTTAAAGAAGTTCCATATATATATATATATATCTCTCTCTCTCTATAGGGAACTATATATATATATATATATATATATATAGAGAGAGAGAGAGAGAGAGAGAGAACTTTTTTAAAAAGTTCAGCTTCTGTGTACCCTACTTCATGCTCACCACTACAAGTCTATTCCCCATTCTCACCACTGAGTTTGAGCCCCTTTACCCATTTGCCCTCCCCCACCTGCCTTTCTAGAGATTATCCTTTCTAAACCTAGAATCACTACATCTTTTATACTTCTCTTGCCTTTGGAAAGAGAGCCAGGAAGAGAAGACTTTTGTTTCCGACGTTTTACCTTGCTCTGAGGTTCAGTGCCTTTGACCAAGCTTCCCTGTGATAGGGAGTTTTCATTATGAACTGACGAGCCAGAGAAGTTGTCATGTCCCAGCAAGACACCTATAGTCTCTGTTCAGTGCTCCAGGCAATAGAAATCCAGAAATACTGTGCTGTTTAAGCATGCTGTTGTCAGCTTATAGTACTGATTGTATTAATGGTATAGTATCATTTTCTGTCACTCTTGGAGTTTGGTTAGGATTATGGTCATTGTAAAGAGCAGTTCTTTTCTTTGTTATTTTGTTTTGCATTTGATGACTATAAAGGGGAGGAGTGGTTCTTAGGCATTAGTGGCCTACGAGTACAGTACAACCACTGTTCCCTTCCTCTAGTGTGGCCTCCGGGTGTGGTTTGAAAGGAATACTTTTAAACAAAGCCTCAGTCTTGAGGTTTTAATATTCTGTATTTTTCTTCCATTGATTTAAAATGTGTATTGCTTTTTTCTTTAATAGTGGATGAGAGTTCTGAAGAGGACTCTTCAAGGAGGTAGGATTTGATGGATGTTTTAAATTGTATGTTTAACTAAGGGAACATGGAGAAGAAAAACTAATGTTTGTTGAGTTTTCTACTCTGGGTTAGACACTGCATTATGTGCTTAACATTTGTGACCTCATAGAGTCATCATAGCAGCTTTGTAAAGTAGCTATGTCCTACTTTTACTTAATTATGCAACAGTGGTTTTAGGAGGTTTGACAATTGGCCTTCCTGGCTCTCAGGTCCACTCCCATTGCCCTCAGCAGAGACTGAGAAGTACCCATGTAGCATATAAGTTAAAGATATAAATTAGTTCTTTGACTTGAGTACATTTTAAGTTTCGACATTGTGGAGAAACTCCCTGTACTCCCTTAGAGTAAAGGAGAGAAATGGTGCCATCTCAGTAAGTGCTATCCCTGCTGACGGAGCAAGACTCCCATTTTGGACGGACTCAGATTTGTCTCTGAACCTTGAACAGACAATGGAGAAGGAAAAGCCTATTCCTCCGCTTTGTTTTAAGTCATCAGGTTTATTCCAGTTTGGGCAAACAAGAATTATGGCAATCCATCAACTGGATTTTCAGTTCAGCTATTAGAACTTTTAGTGAAAACAAGTTATTTCTAGGCTCTGCTGATACATTGGCTCTCACTCTCTGTTATGGAAACTAAGAATGAGTGTTAACTAGATATTTCATAGGTTGGGAGAGATGGATGCAGAAATAGGTAATGAAAAACTTTTTTGGAGACTTCCTTGGGGGTGCAGTGGTTAAGATGGTTAGTAAGACATCTTCCAATGTAGGCAGTGTGGGTTTGATACTCGGTCTGAGAAGCTAAGATCTCACATGACCCGGGGTCAGACAGCCAAAAAATAAAATAGAAGCACCATTGGAACTAATTCAGTAAAGACTTTAAAAGTGGTCCACATCAAGAAATCTTTAAAAAATTAAAAAAAAAAGCTGTTTTTAAACAGGCCAAATTTTATTCATGTCAAGAAAGTTCATTTAATATATAGACAAACTTTCACTTTTTTTTTTCTCCTTTTGTTCAAGGACATGAGCTCACTCATTTTTATTGTATGTTTTTGCTTAAAGGTTTCCCAACAAACATGGCGTTGATTTAGGGCCTACATCAAACAATGATGTCTTAGATTTTAAAACTAAGGTAAAGTGTTCTGTTGTGAAATCAGTTTTCCTGCTCTGAAATTAGTTTCATGTAGTATTTACTCTTATGATTAGACAGTGGAAGTGACAAATAGATTCAAGGGATTAGATCTGATAATCAGAGTGCCTGAAGAACTATGGATGAAGATTCACGACATTGTACAAGAGGCAGTTCTCAAGACCATTCTCAAGAAAAAGAAAAGCAAAGAGGCAAAATGGTTGTCTGAGGAGGCCTTCCAAATAGCTGAGGAAAGAAGAGAAGCAAAAGGTAAAGGAGAAATGGAAAGATATACCCATTTGAATGCAGAGTTCCAAAGAATAGTAAAGAGAGATAAGAAACCCTTTCTCAGTGGTGAATGCAGAGAAATAGAGGAAACAATAGAATGGGAAAGGCTAGAGATTTCTTGAAGAAAATTAGAGATACCAAGGGAACATTTCATGCAAAGATGGACACCATAAAGGATGAAATCGTATGGACCTAACAGAAGCAGAAGATATTAAGATGAGGTGGCATGGATACACAGAACTCTACAAAAAAGATCTTTATGACTCATATAACCAGGATGGTATGATCACTCACCTAGAGCCAAACATCCTGGAATGCGAAGTCAAGTAGGCCTTAAGAAGCATCACTATGAGCAAAGCTAGTGGAGGTGATGGAATTGCAGTTGAGCTATTTCAAATCTTCAAAGATGATGCTGTGAAAGTGCTGCACTCAATATGCCAGCAAGTCTGGAAAACTCAGTGGCCACAGGACTGGAAAAGGTCAGTTTTCCTTCCAATCCCAAAGAAAGGCAATGCCAAAGAATGTTCAAACTACCACATAATGGCACACATCTCACATGCTAGCAAAGTAATGCTCAAAATTTTCCAAGCCAGGCTTCAAGAGTACATGAACCATGAACTTCAGATGTTCAAGCTGGATTTTAGAAAAGGCAGAGGAACCAGAGATCAAATTTTCAACATCCTCTGGATTATAGAAAAAGCAAGTGAGTTCCAGAAATGCATCTACTTTTGTTTTATTGACTGTGCTAAACCATTTGACTCTGGATCACAACAAATTGTAGAAAATTCTTCAAGAGATGGGAATACCAGACCATCTGACCTGCCTCTGGAGAAATCTGTANCTTTGACCAAGCTTCCCTGTGATAGGGAGTTTTCATTATGAACTGACGAGCCAGAGAAGTTGTCATGTCCCAGCAAGACACCTATAGTCTCTGTTCAGTGCTCCAGGCAATAGAAATCCAGAAATACTGTGCTGTTTAAGCATGCTATTGTCAGCTTATAGTACTGATTGTATTAATGGTATAGTATCATTTTCTGTCAGTCTCCTGGAGTTTGGTTAGGATTATGGTCATTGTAAAGAGCAGTTCTTTTCTTTGTTATTTTGTTTTGCATTTGATGACTATAAAGGGGAGGAGTGGTTCTTAGGCATTAGTGGCCTACGAGTATAGTACAACCACTGTTCCCTTCCTCTAGTGTGGCCTCCGGGTGTGGTTTGAAAGGAATACTTTTAAACAAAGCCTCAGTCTTGAGGTTTTAATATTCTATATTTTTCTTCCATTGATTTAAAATGTGTATTGCTTTTTTCTTTAATAGTGGATGAGAGTTCTGAAGAGGACTCTTCAAGGAGGTAGGATTTGATGGATGTTTTAAATTGTATGTTTAACTAAGGGAACATGGAGAAGAGAAACTAATGTTTGTTGAGTTTTCCTCTCTGGGTTAGACACTACATTATGTGCTTAACATTTGTGACCTCATAGAGTCATCATAGCAGCTTTGTAAAGTAGCTGTGTCATACTTTTACTTAATTATGCAACAGTGGTTTTAGGAGGTTTGACAATTGGCCTTCCTGGCTCTCAGGTCCACTCCCATTGCCCTCAGCAGAGACTGAGAAGTACCCATGTAGCATATAAGTTAAAGATATAAATTAGTTCTTTGGCTTGAGTACATTTTAAGTTTCGACATTGTGGAGAAACTCCCTGTACTCCCTTAGAGTAAAGGAGAGAAATGGTGCCATCTCAGTAAGTGGTATCCCTGCTGACGGAGCAAGACTCCCATTTTGGACGGGCTCAGATTTGTCTCTGAACCTTGAACAGACAATGGAGAAGGAAAAGCCTATTCTTCCACTTTATTTTAAGTCTTCAGGTTTATTCCAGTTTGGGCAAACAAGAATTATGGCAATCCATCAATTGGATTTTCAGTTCAGCTATTAGAACTTTTAGTGAAAACAAATTATTTCTAGGCTCTGCTGATACATTGGCTCTCACTCTCTGTTATGGAAACTAAGAATGAGTGTTAACTAGATATTTCATAGGTTGGGAGAGATGGATGCAGAAATAGGTAGCGAAAAACTTTTTTGGAGACTTCCTTGGGGGTGCAATGGTTAAGATGGTTAGTAAGACATCTTCCAATGTAGGCAGTGTGGGTTTGATACTCGGTCTGAGAAGCTAAGATCTCACATGACCCGGGGTCAGACAGCCAAAAAGTAAAATAGAAGCACCATTGGAACTAATTCAGTAAAGACTTTAAAAGTGGTCCACATCAAGAAATCTTTAAAAAATTTAAAAACAAACTGTTTTAAAACAGGCCAAATTTTATTCATGTCAAGAAAGTTCATTTAATATATAGACAAACTTTCACTTGTTTTTTTTTTTTTCCTTTTGTTCAAGGACATGAGCTCACTCATTTTTATTGTATGTTTTTGCTTAAGTTTCCCAACAAACATGGCGTTAGTTTAGGGCCTACATCAAACAATGACGTCTTAGATTTTAAAACTAAGGTAAAGTGTTCTGTTGTGAAATTAGTTTTCCTGCTCTGAAATTAGTTTCATGTAGTATTTACTCTTATGATTAGACAGTGGAAGTGACAAATAGATTCAAGGGATTAGATCTGATAAACAGAGTACCTGAAGAACTATGGATGGAGATTCATGACATTGTACAAGAGGCAGTTCTCAAGACCATTCTCAAGAAAAAGAAAAGCAAAGAGGCAAAATGGTTGTCTGAGGAGGCCTTCCAAATAGCTGAGGAAAGAAGAGAAGCAAAAGGCAAAGGAGAAATGGAAAGATATACCCATTTGAATGCAGAGTTCCAAAGAATAGCAAAGAGAGATAAGAAAGCCTTTCTCAGTGGTGAATGCAGAGAAATAGAGGAAACAATAGAATGGGAAAGGCTAGAGATTTCTTGAAGAAAATTAGAGATACCAAGGGAACATTTCATGCAAAGATGGACACCATAAAGGATGAAATGGTATGGACCTAACAGAAGCAGAAGATATTAAGATGAGGTGGCATGAATACACAGAACTCTACAAAAAAGGTCTTTATGACCCAGATAACCAGGATGGTGTGATCACTCACCTAGAGCCAAACATCCTGGAATTCGAAGTCAAGTAGGCCTTAAGAAGCATCACTATGAGCAAAGCTAGTGGAGGTGATGGAATTGCAGTTGAGCTATTTCAAATCCTCAAAGATGATGCTGTGAAAGTGCTGCACTCAATATGCCAGCAAGTCTGGAAAACTCAGTGGCCACAGGACTGGAAAAGGTCAGTTTTCCTTCCAATCCCAAAGAAAGGCAATGCCAAAGAATGTTCAAACTACCACATAATGGCACACATCTCACATGCTAGCAAAGTAATGCTCAAAATTTTCCAAGCCAGGCTTCAAGAGTACGTGAACCATGAACTTCAGACGTTCAAGCTGGATTTAGAAAAGGCAGAGGAACCAGAGATCAAATTTTCAACATCCTCTGGATCATAGAAAAAGCAAGTGAGTTCCAGAAATGCATCTACGTCTGTTTTATTGACTGTGCTAAACCATTTGACTCTGGATCACAACAAATTGTAGAAAATTCTTCAAGAGATGGGAATACCAGACCATCTGACCTGCCTCTGGAGAAATCTGTATACAGGCCAAGAAGCAACAGTTAGGGCTGGATATGGAACAATAGACTGGTTTCAACTCAGGAAAGGAGTACATCAAGGATGTAAATTGCCACCCTGGTTATTTAACTTATATGCAGAATACATCATGCGAAATGCCGGGCTGCATGAAGCACAAGCTGGAATCAAGATAGCAAGAAGAAATATCAATCATCTCAGATACGCAGATGACACCACCATGGTGGCAGAAATTGAAGAAGAACTAAAGATCCTCTTGATGAAAGTGAAAGAAGAGAGTGAAAAAGTTGGCTTAAACTCAACATTCAGAAAACTAAGATCATGGCGTCTGGTCCCGTCACTTCATGGCAAATAGATGGGGAAACAATGGAAACAGTGACAGACTTCTTTTGGGGGGCTTCAAAATCACTGCAGATGGTGACTGCAGCCATGAAATTAAAAGACGCTTGCTCCTTGGATGAAAAGCTATGCCCAACCTAGACAGCAGATTGAGAAGCAGGGACATTACTTTGCCAGCAAAGTTCTGTCTAGTCTAAGCTATGGTTTTTCTAGTAGTCATGTATGGATGTGAGAGTTGGACTATAAAACAGGCTGAGTGCCGAATAATTGCTGCTTTTGAACTGTGGTGTTGGAAAAGACTCTTGAGAGTCCCTTGGACTGCAAGGACATCCGATCAGTGCATTCTAAAGGAAATCAGTCCTGAATATTCATTGAAAGGACTAATGCTGAAGCTGAAACTCCAATAGTTTGGTCATCTGATGCGAAGAACTGACTCATTGGAAAACACCGGTTCTGGGAATGTTTGAAGGCAGGAGGAGAAGGGGACAACAGAGGATGAGATGGTTGGATGGCATCACCGACTCAATGGACAAGAGTTTGTAAAACCTCTGGGAGTTGCTGATAAACAGGGAAACCTGGTGTGCTGCAGTCCATGGGATCGCAAAGAGTCGCACACAACTAAGCAACTGAACTGAGCTGAACTGAGGTAGATATTTTCATAAAATTTGAAGAACAGTGTAGATGCATAAAAATATATTAATAAAATCATATGAAACAGAGGCTTTGCTCATAGTATAAGCATGAGAATACTGCACAGTGTAAGGCTTAAGAATACTGATACATTACTGATCTATTGTATATAAATTCTAAATATATGTGTTTCTCCACATACGTTATTATACTTGTTCCCCCCCACCCCGTAAAGTTTGTTCTTGACTAGAAATGTCTCACTTTTTCCTTTGTTCTTCCTTCTCTACCTTTTTCTAATTTTTTTAAAAAAATATTTACTGTTAACCTAATTTTTCCTTGAGAACACATTTCTTCAGTGTCTGTTCCTTCAGTCCATCTCTCTCTGCCTCTATTGTGAACATGCTTGCTTATGGCTTTCTATTTAGAGTGTGGCTTTCGTTCATGATCATTGCCCTATGGGTTTAACCTTGTTTTTTCCCTGTTTCATGGAAGCAGCTGAATTTTTTTCCCTGTTTCATTGGTCTCTAGCTGTTTGACAAACAGAATAGAAGTAGCTTATCCTGTTTGCAGTTCTAGCCCATCTAAATAAGGTTCTGTTAAAACCTAAACTTTCACATTTCCCTTCACAAGTGATAATCTATGTATGTATTAATCACGGATGCAAATTTCAAAATATAGCAATTGATTTAAATGTCTTAGTTTTTCAATAGTGTTCTAAACTATCGGGGATAAATTATTACTATAGAACATTTTGGTAGAGAAAGTAGTCTAGTGGGTGTCCTAGTATTTGTATAGCAGTCAATTAGGGGTAAGGAGAGGAGCAGCTGGGGTTTCTGACGTCATCTGTCATAATCCTTTCCCCATGAGTAGGTCAGTCAGTGACAGAACTGGGATTTGAATCCACATCTGAATGACTCCAGAGCCTGTGCTCTTTGTGTTAGATCATAGAGGAGTGGGGGATGTTATAGTTCTTTATTCAGGCTGATACTTGTTACATTCTTCAAGCTCTTCTTTTCTTCTCCAGCATGTCCGGAAATCAAAGTTACCGAAGCTAATGAAGGCTTCTCAGCAGTCCAAGAGAAACAGTAAGTTATTTGAGGACTGTCCTCCTGGTGTTATTCCTTGGTTTGAAATGACACATGTTCTCACGCACTGTCTCCTGTTTTCACTGCAGTAGAAGCAACATGTGGCATTTTGAGACCAGAGAGTGCAACTTTGTCTGAGGACAATAATGGAAACAGTGACGTTGAAGATGTGGTGGAAGCGTTTCCCAAACCATCACCCTGGTTGGAGGGCATCTGTCATCCTGCCTTCCCATTGCCTGAGCCTGTTTCAAAACTTCTCAAGTCTGTAGCAGGCCTTGGTCGTACAAAGGTAAGGTGTTCTATCTGTAACTCTTCTTTCCCTGTATTTCTTCACATACCGGTCCCCTGATCCTTATGGTGACAAAAAGGATCCCACCACAGAAATAGAAGCCCTCAACGACACGAAATGGTGTGATAAAAAGAGGCATACATGTGCGTGATTCAGATTTATAGATACTGGCATACTAACTGTGCCGTTAAGAAAGAAGAGAATCACGAAGCACTGGGGAAAAACAACTAGATGAATATGAAGATGGGGAGGAGGATGAAGGGGAAGAATTCCTTTTAAAAGGACAAGATGAATATAAGGTGGAATGAGGGTGAAGATGAGACAGATATTATACAAACACAACAGAAACAGTGGGGGTCAGTCAGACCAGGAACTCTATATTATAAATATGCGATAAATTATTTCAAATTCAACTTAAGAAGAGAAAGTGAGGTTGTAAAAAAACAATGCTCATACTCTTTTGAATGACATATAGCTGATTTTTATGAAGAACTAAAAAATATGTGTTCCTTATTTTTTTTGGTGGTTGTTTTTGAGGTTGGTGATGGTTCTTGTTTTTTCATTGAATTGAAGTGTAGTCAATTTAAAATACTGTGTAAGTTTCAGGTGTACAGCAATGTGATTTGTTTATACTTGTGTATGTATGTATGTATATATATATTTTTCAATATAGTTCCCTCTGGAAGTTCATTTAAATTTGAAGTGATTTCTCTTTTTAAAAGAATTCTCACTTTGAAATTAATGAAGAGATGTCTTCTATTTAACCTAGCAGAACTTTCGTTTAGAGATAATTCAAGATGAGCCCTGTTTTAGGCCTTCGGAGATGTATTATGAATTAAGAATTTCTGGCCCTTCTGTTTCTTGTGGTTTCTAACTTCAGTTCAGTTCAGTCGCTCAGTTGTGTCCGACACTATAAATACTTAATGTACTTATCTAATTTATCTTACTGTTTGCTATAACCTTGGTGGGTGTTTTAGATCTTTCTGAAAATAAAGAGGAAGTACATAAGCATTTTATCTATTCTTTTTACTAAAATTATAATTTATAATTTTATAAATGAGATTCTTAATCTCTGCATTAAATGAGAAAATTTTCAGCTGCAACAGTCTGAAAGAAGAAATGTAGAAGTATATGTTTTCCTCTGGAGAGAGTCTTTCTTTTTTCTGAATGTCAGCACATAATGGGCAATTATATACATTAAATGAATGAAATCGCAATTTATGCTTTTTTTCTTATATAGACTACTTGTTATTATAAAATCATAAGGAAAGAAAAATTACCACCAGAGTTTATAAAATTATCTGTGGAAGATATTTTTTCTTTTAAAGTTATCTCTAGCAACATGCACATTCCATGTCATTTTTATTTATTTATTTTTTCTTTTAAATGGAGGCTAGTTACTTTACAATATTATAGATAGTGGTTTTGCCATACACTGACATGAATCAGCCATGGATGTACATGTTCCCCATCCTGAACTCCCCTCCCACCTTCCTACCCATCCCATCCCTCTGGGTCATCCCAGTGCACAAGCCCCGAGCACCCTGTCTCATGCATCGAACCCGGACTGGCGATCTGTTTCACATATGATAATATACATGTTTCGATGCTATTCTCTCAAGTCGTCCCACCCTTGCCTTCTCCCATAGAGTCCAAAAGACTGTTCTTTACATCTCTGTCTCTTTGGCTGTCTCGCATATAGGGTTATCGTTACCATCTTTCTAAATTCCATATATGTGTGATGGCACCCCACTCCGGTACTCTTGCCTGGAAAATCCCATGGATGGAGGAGCCTGGTAGGCTGCAGTCCATGGGATCTCGAAGAGTCGGACACGACTGAGCGACTTCACTTTCACTTTTCACTTTCATGCATTGGAGAAGGAAATGGCAACCCACTCCACTGTTCCTTCCTGGAGAATTCCAGGGATGGGGGAGCCTGGTGGGCTGCCATCTCTGGGGTCGCACAGAGTTGGACACGACTAAAGCGACTTAGCAGCAGCAGCATACTGTATCGGTGTTTTTCTTTCTGGCTGACTTCACTCTATAAATAGGCTCCAGTTTCATCCACCTCATTAGAACTGATTTAAACATATTCTTTTTAATGGCTGTGTAATATTCCATTGTGTATTATGTACCACGGCTTTCTCATCCATTCGTCTGCTGATGGACACCTAGGTTGCTTCGATGTCCTGGCTATTACAAACAGTGCTGCGATGAACATTGGGGTACATGTGTCTCTTTCACTTCTGGTTTCCTTAGTGTGTATGCCCAGCAGTGGGATTGCTGTGTCATATGGCAGTTCTATTTCCAGTTCTTTAAGGAATCTCCACACTGTTCTCCATAGTGGCTGTACTAGTTTGCATTCCCAACAGTGTAAGAGGGTTCCCTTTTCTCCACACTCTCTCCAGCATTTACTGTTTGTAGACTTTTGGATAGCAGCCATTCTGACCGGCGTGAGATGGTACCTCATGGTGGTTTTGATTTGCATTTTTCTGATCATGAGTGATGTTGAGCATGTTTTCATGTGTTTGTTAGCCATCTGTATGTCTTCTTTGGAGAAATGTCTATTTAGGTCTTTGGCCAATTTTTTGATTGGGTCGTTTCTTTTTCTGGAATGAGGTGCAGGAGCTGCTTGTATATTTTTGAGATTAATTCTTTGTCAATTGCTTCATTTGCTATTGTTTTCTCCCATTCTGAAGGCTCTCTCTTCACCATCCTTATAGATCCCTTTGTTGTGCAAAAGCCTTTAAGTTTAATTAGGTCCCTTTTGTTCCTTTTTGCTTTGATTTCCATTACTCTGGGAGGTGGGTCATAGAGGACCCTGCTGTGATTTATGTCGGAGAGTGTTTTACCTATGTTTTCCTCTAGGAGTTTTATAGTTTCTGGTCTTATGTTTAGATCTTTAATCCATTTTGAGTTTATTTTTGTGTATGGTGTTAGAAAGTGTTCTAGTTTCATTCTTTTACAAGTGGTTGACCAGTTTTCCCAGCACCACTTGTTAAAGAGACTGTCTTTGGTCCATTGATATTCTTGCCTCCTTTGTCATCGATAAGGTGTCCATTAGGTGCATGGATTTATCTCTGGGCTTTCTATTTTGTTCCATTGATCTATATTTCTGTCTTTGTGCCAGTACCATACTGTCTTGATGACTGTAGCTTTGTAGTACAGCCTGAAGTCAGGCAGGTTGATTCCTCCAGTTCCATTCTTCTCTCACAAGATTGCTTTGGCTATTCGAAGTTTTTTTGTTTTTCCATAAAAATTGTGACAGTATTTGTTCTAGTTCTGTGAAAAATGCCATCGGTAGCTTGATAGCGATTGCATTGAATCTATAGATTGCTGTGGGTAGTATACTCCTTTTCACTATATTGATTCTTCCAATCCATGAACATGGTATATTTCTCCATCTATTTGTGTCCTCTTTGATTTCTTTCAACAGTGTTTTATAGTTTTCTATATATAGGTCTTTAGTTTCTTTAGGTAGATATATTCCTAGGTATTTTATTCTTTTCGTTGCAATGGTGAATGGAATTGTTTCCTTAATTTCTTTTTCTACTTTCTCATTATTAGTGTAAAGGAATGCAAGGGATTTCTGTGTGTTGATTTTATATCCTGCAACTTGACTATATTCGTTGATTAGCTCTAGTAATTTTCTGGTGGAGTCTTTAGGGTTTTCTATGTAGAGGATCATGTCATCTGCAAACAGTGAGAGTTTTACTTCTTCTTTTCCAATGTGGATTCCTTTTATTTCTTTTTCTGCTCTGATTGCTGTGGCCAGAACTTCCAGAACTATGTTGAATAGTAGCGGTGAGAGTGGGCACCCTTGTCTTGTTCCTGACTTTAGGGGAAATGCTTTCAATTTTTCACCATTGAGGATAATGTTTGCTGTGGGTTTGTCATATATAGCTTTTATTATGTTGAGGTATGTTCCTTCTATTCCTGCTTTCTGGAGAGTTTTTATCATAAATGGATGTTGAATTTTGTCAAAGGCCTTCTCTGCATCTATTGAGATAATCATATGGCTTTTATTTTTCAATTTGTTAATGTGGTGAATCACATTGATTGATTTGCGGATATTGAAGAATCCTTGCATCCCTGGGATAAAGCCCACTTGGTCATGATGTATGATCTTTTGAATATGTTGTTGGATTCTGTTTGCTAGAATTTTGTTAAGGATCTTTGCATCTATGTTCATCAGTGATATCGGCCTGTAGTTTTCTTTTTTTTTTGTGGCATCTTTGTCTGGTTTTGGTATTAGGGTGATGGTGGCCTCATAGAATGAGTTTGGAAGTTTACCTTCCCCTGCAATTTTCTGGAAGAGTATGAGTAGGATAGGTATTAGCTCTTATCTAAAATTTTGGTAGAATTCAGCTGTGAAGCTGTCTGGTCCTGGGCTTTTGTTTGCTGAAAGATTTCTGATTACAGTTTCGATTTCCATACTTGTGATGGGTCTGTTAAGATTTTCTATTTCTTCCTGGTTCAGTTTTGGAAAGTTATAGTTTTCTAAGAATTTTTCCATTTTATTGGCATATAATTGTTGATAGTAGTCTCTTATGATCCTTTGTATTTCTGTTGTCTGTTGTGATTTCTCTATTTTCATTTCTAATTTTGTTGATTTGATTTTTCTCCCTGTGTTTTATGATGAGTCTGGCTAATGGCTTGTCAATTTTATTTATCTTCTCAAAGAAACAGCTTTTAGCCTTGTTTATTATGGTCTATTTTGTTTCTTTTGCATTTCTTTCTGCCCTAATTTTTAAGATTTCTTTCCTTCTACTAACCCTGGGGTTCTTCATTTCTTCCTTTTCTAGTTGCTTTAGGTGTAGAGTTAGGTTATTTGACTTTTTTCTTGTTTCTTGGGGTAAGCCTGTATTGCTCTGAGCCTTCCTCTTAGCACTGCTTTTACAGTGTCCCATAGGTTTTGGGTTGTTTTGTTTTCATTTTCCTTCATTTCTGTGCATATTTTGATTTCTTTTTTGATTTCTTCTGTGATTTGTTGGTTATTCAGAAGCGTGTTGTTCAGCCTCCATATGTTGGAATTTTTAATAGTTTTTCTCCTGTAATTGACATATAATCTTACTGCATTGTGATCAGAAAAGATGTTTGGAATGATTTCAATTTTTTTTTTTAATTCACCAAGGCTAGATTTATGACCCAGGATGTGATCTATCCTGGAGAAGTTTCCATGTGCAGTTGAGAAAAAGGTGAAATTCATTGTTTTGGGGTGAAATGTCCTACAGATATCATTTAAGTCCAACTGGTCCATTGTATCATTTAAAGTTTGTGTTTCCTTGTTAATTTTCTGTTTAGTTGATGTATCTGTAGGTGATAGTGGGGCGTTAAAGTCTCCCACTATTATTGTGTTATTGTTAATTTCTGCTTTCATACTTGTTAGCATTTGCTTCACATATTGTGGTGCTCCTTTGTTGGTGCAAATATATTTATAATTGTTATATGTTCTTCTTGGATTGATCTATTGGTCATTATGTAGTTTCCTTCTTTATCTCTTTTCACAGCCTTTATTTTAAAGTCTATTTTATCTTATATGAGTATTGCTACTCCTGCTTTCTTTTGGTCTCTATTTGCATCAAACAACTTTTTCCAGCCCTTCACTTTCAGTCTGTATGTGTCCCCTGTTTTGAAGTGGGTCTTTTATAGACAACATATACAGGGGTCTAGTTTTTGTATCCATTCAGCCAGTCTTAGTCTTTTGGTTGGGGCATTCAACCCACTTCCATTTAAGTTAATTATCGACAAGTATGATCCCATTGCCATTTACTTTGTTGTTTTGGGTTTGAGTTTATATACCCTTTCTGTGTTTCCTGTCTAGAGAAGATCATTTATCATTTGTTGAAGAGCTAGTTTGGTGGTGCTGAATTCTCTCAGTTTTTGCTTGTCTGTAAAGCTTTTGATTTCTTCTTATTTGAATGAGCTCCTTGCTGGGTACAGTAATCTGGGTTGTAGGTTTTTTTCTTTCATCACTTTAAGTGTGTCCTGCCATTCCCTTCTGGCCTGAAGAGTTTCTAGTGAAAGATCAGCTGTTATTCTTATGGGGATCCTCTTGTGTGTTATTTGTTGTTTTTCCCTTGCAGCTTTTAATATTTTTTCTTTGTGTTTGATCTTTGTTAATTTGATTAATATGTGTCTTGGGGTGTTTCTCCTTGGGTTTATCCTATTTGGGACTCTCTGGATTTCTTGGACTTGGTGGGATGACTATTTCTTCCCTATTTTAGGGAAGTTTTCAACTATTATCACCTCAAGCATTTTCTCGTGGCCTTTCTTTTTGTCTTCTTCTTCTGGGACTCCTCTGATTTGAATGTTAGGGTGTTTAGCATTGTCCCAGAGGTCTCTGAGGTTGTCCTCATTTCTTATAATTCTTTTTTATTTTTTCTTCTCTGCTTCATTTATTTCTACCATTCTATCTTCTACCTCACTTATCCTATCTTCTGCCACCGCTATTCGACTATTGGTTCCCTCCAGAGTGTTTTTGATCTCATTTATTACATTATTCATTATTAACTGATTTTTTTTTTTATTTTTTCTAGGTCCTCGTTAAACATGTCTTGCATTTTCTCAATCCTTGTCTCCAGGCTATTTATCTGTAACTCCATTTTGTTTTCAAGATTTTGGATCATTTTTACTATCATTATTCTGAATTCTTTTTCAGGTAGACTCCCTATCTCCTCTTCTTTGGTTTGGTTTGGTGAGCATTTAATAATGTTCCTTTACCTGCTGAGTATTTTTCTGCTTTTTCAACTTGTTTAGATTGCTGTGTTTGGGGTGGCCTTTCAGTATCCTGGCAGTTTGTGGTTCCTCTTTATTGTGGAGGTTCCTCACTTTGGGTGGGGTTTTACGATTGGCTTGTCAAGGTTTCCTGGTTAGGGAAGATTGTGTCGGTGTTCTGGTGAGTGGAGCTGGGTTTCTTCTGTCTGGAGTGCAATGAAGTGTTCCGTAGTGAGTTTGGGATGTCTATGGGTTTGGTGTGACTTTGGGCAGCCTGTATATTGAAGCTCAGGGCTATGTTGCTGAGTTGCTGGGGAATTTGCCTGGCTTGTCTTGCTCTGGAACTTGTTGAATCTTGGGTGGTGCTTGCTTTCAGTGTAGGTATGGAGGCTTTTGGATGAGCCCTCATCGAGTAATGTTCTCAGGATTCAAGAGTTCTCTGGTGTTCTCAGGTTTTGAACTTAAGCCTCCTGCCTCTGGTTTTCAGTCTGATTCTTACATTAGCTTCAAGACTTCTCCATCTATCCAGCACCAGTGATAAAACATCTAGGTTAATGATGAAAAGCTCCTCCACAGTGAGGAACACCTTGAGAGGTTCATAGATTTACATGGAGAAGAGAAGAGGGAGAAGGGAGATAGAGGTGACCAGGAGTAGGAGAGGGGTAATCAAAAGAGGAGAGAGCCAGCTAGCCAGTAATCAATTCCCTATGTGCTGTCCACAGTCTGGACCCCTTGGAGAGGTTCACGGAGTTACAAAGAGAAGAGAAGAGGGAGGAAGGAGACAGAGGTGACCAGGAGGAGAAAAGTGTGAATGAAAAGGAGAGAGACAAATCCAGGCACTAATCAGGTCCCTAAGTATTCTCCACAGTCTGGAATGCACAAAGAGATTCACAGAGTTGGGTAGAGAAAAGAAGGGGGAAGGAGGAGATAGAGGCGACCTGGTGGAGACAAAGCAGAGTCAAAAAGGGGAGAGAGCAATCAAGCCAGTAATCACACTCCCAAGTAAAAATGGGTACTGAAGATTGGGTTCTTAAAGGTACAAAATTGGTAAAAAATACCAAAAAGCAAAGATTAATAATCTAGAGTAGAATTTAGACTCTGAAAAATACAATATTAGGAAAACAAAAAGTCATAAAAATTATGAAATATAGATATGAAGTTTGGTTTAAAAATANAATAGGGTATTGTTTTTGCAATGTAATAGGTTATAAAAATGAAAATTAAAGGAGTAATGTCAGGGGACGTTCAGCTTTAAGGAATCCAATATGTTATTCTTTTCTTTTGTGTGCCATTTCTCAAGGATTCTCTATTCCTCATCAGTTGCTGTAGGAATGAGCAGAGCTGCATGCAGTTGCCAGGACTGAGATCCTGAGAAAGGGCACCTGCTTGGTCCCTTCAGTGACTCCCTCCAGTGACCTCACTGAAACGTGATCTGCTCAGTTATACTCCTCTCACTCAGGACATGCAATGCTTTCTGGCCCTTTGAAGACTGTTATTTGCTTGGCTTTGTTTTTGTTCATTTTTTTTTCTTTTTACTGCCTAAAGCTTCCTTGTATGAAGACATATAAACATGCTTTTCTGCAAACAAAGCACCCTTGTTTTACTCGAAACTTGGGTCCCCTGCATCCCTCTTCTCGTCGACTCCAGTCTCCAGGTCCTGGTCTACAAAGACCATGACAGAGTAATAGAGAACTTAAAAAAAGTTAAAAATTTAAATAATGATAATAGTAAAAATGTATCTAGCAATTTCTCTGGAGCTGTTGTGGGCAGTATGGGGTCAGTTCAGTTTCAGATAGTTCCTTGATCCAGCTTATACTTCTCAAGATCTATAGGCCCCTTCCAATGTAGTCGCTGCTAACTACAGGCTTTTAATTTCTTGCACCTGTCACTTCAAAAGCAGTTCCCTCTGTGTATTTTAGCTTCTTCCATTTGCTGTTCTCTTCAGTGTCTAAATTCTGTCCTGACACAGGGAGCGAATGTGGTCACTTATTTAGACTCACTTGTTCTGTAATGCTATGGTGACAGAGGAATACTGCAAACAAATATCACTGGCGTGTGTGGGGAGTGCTTGCAGTGTCTTGGCCACACTGGGTTTGCCCCTGTTCATGGTGCGTGCACTTTCCCAGTCTACACTTCTCAGGCTTTAGGTTGCTCTGCCGGGGAACTATCTGAGGCAGGCCCTGGGTTGCATGCACTACTGAGGTCTAAGCCGCTCAGGTTCAGGTTCTCAGGTAGTCCACAAAGGGACAGACTCAGTTGGGCCTGCATTTTTTGCCCTTCCCAGGTCTGAGCAGCTCAGGCGACCAGGTGCTTGGTGAGCGCTGTCTCCCCAGGTGGGGAGTGTGTCTTATCACCTCCTTGGTCCCAGCCGCTTGGTTTCCTGGGTGGCAGCGGGTGCACCCATCTCCAGTGTGCCATATGTCTCTTCTGGGGAGCTAATTTCTGGCTGTGACCCTCCTGGCAGAAGTCAACCATCCAGAATCCCAAGGGGTTTTGTTTAGCGATTGGGTTCCTGCTTGCTGCTTGGTAGAGGGTGTCTCTCTGGGGCCAAGTTTGCCTCTTTCCAGCTCTGGCTGCCCCCTCCTGCCTCCCTGTCACCAGTGGGGGATGGGCCGATTCACAGCCATCTAGTTCTCCTCTGGTTTTTTCTCAGTCCTTTGTTTTTTGAGTGGGCCTGGCAGTGCCTTAGGTTAGGGCTTTTTTCAGGATAGTTCTCTCTCTCTCTCTTGTTTTTCCTCTCTCTATCTCTCTGGCTATCCCACAGTTTGCGTAGCTATGTCATGTTAGTTCCCTCAGATTGTCCCCTCAGGGCACTCAGGCCCAGTCCTTACCCTAAGCAGTGCAGCCCGCCCCTCCCTGTTCAGCCCCCACTTGCTGGTAGTGGATGGAAGCACAGGGAGTTCCGGTTAGGCACATGATCTGTGGGTTTTATTTATTTATGTATTTATTTTTCCTCCCGGTTATGTTGCCCTCCAAGATTCCAAAACTCCCCACAGACCCGCTGGTGAGTGTTTCCTGGTGTCTGGAAACTTCTCCCCTTTTAAGACTTCCTCCCTGGGATGGATCTCTATCTTTACCTCTTTTGTCTCTCTTTTTATCTTTTATATTTTGTCCTACCTCCTTTCAAAGACAATGGGCTGCCTTTCTGGGTGCCTGATGTCCTCTGCCAGCATTCAGAAGTTATTTTGTGGAATTTGCTCAGCGTTCAAATTTTCTTTCACTGAACTTGTGAGGGAAAAACTGGTCTGCCTGTCCTATTCCTCTGCCATCTTAGGACTGTGCCCCGCCCCCCATATTATTTTTAAGAAACTTTATTAATTTCAGTGTTTATAGATGTTAAATTACCATGTCAATTCTTTGTTATACATGTGAAACTAATGTGTAAATTTTTCCATATAGAAAAGTTAGTCATTGTGGTTACTTGATTTTTTTTAGTTGTTTTTTTCTTTCCCATTGTGAATATTGAGTCCTTGTTGATCATCATAAATGTATTTGAAAACTTTTAAACCTTCAACTTGTATAATCATAGTTTTATTCCTTTTTTAATATCTAGGTCATTCCTTTAATCTTTACCTGCCATTCCAAAAGACATAGATAAGAAGTTAGAGTCATTAGTGTGCTGTTTACAGGGAAAGAAGCAGTAAACCATGTGAATGTTCAAATAGAGTTGTAAAAAATTTATTCTTAAATGAAGGATAATTGCTTTCCAGAATTTTGTTGTTTTCTGTCAGACATCAACAAGAATCAGTCTTAGGGACACACATGTCCCCTCCCTCCCAAACCCCTCTCCAATCTCCCTCTCCATCCCACCCTTCTCAATTGTTGAAGAGCCCCTCTTTGAGTTCCCTGAGTGATAGGGCAAATTCCCATTGGCTATCTATTTTACATATGGAATTGTAAGTTTCTATGTTACTCTTTCCATCCATCTCACCCTCTCCCCTCTTCCCCTTCACCTGTTTCCCTAAGTCTGTTCCCTCTGTCTGTTTCTCCATTGCTGCCCTGCAAATAAATTCGTCAGTACCATCTTTCTAGACTCCATACATATGCGTTAGTATCAGATATTTATATTTCTCTTCCTGACTTACTTCACTATGTATAGTAGGCTCTAGGTTCATCCACCTCAATAGAACTGACTCAAATGTGTTCCTTTTGACAGCTGAGTAATGTTCCTTTGTATATATGTACCACCACATCTTCATCGGAGAAGGCAATGGCACCCCACTCCAGTACTCTTGCCTGGAAAATCCCATGGACGGAAGAGCCTGGTGGGCTGCAGTCCATGGGATCGTGAAGATTTGGACACGACTGAGCGACTTCACTTTCACTTTTTACTTTCATGCATTGGAGAAGGAAATGGCAACCCACGCCAGTGTTCTTGCCTGGAGAATCCCAGAGATGGCGGAGCCTGGTGGGCTGCCGTCTATGGGGTCTCACAGAGTTGGACACGACTGAAGTGACTTAGCAGCAGCAGCAGCAGCAGCACATCTTCATCCATTCATGTGTTGATGGCCATCTTAAGTTATTTCCATGTTCTAGCTATCATAAACAGCGCTGCAATGAACATCGGGGTGCATGTGTCTTTTTCCATTTTGGTTTCCTCAGGGTATTCTCCTAGGAGTGGGATTGCTGGGGCATATGGTGGTTTTATTCCTAGTTTCTTAAGGAACCTGCATACCGTCTTCCATAGTGGTTGTATCCATTTACCTTGCCACCAGCAGTGCAAGAGGGTTCCCTTTCCCCCCACACCCTCTCTGGCATTCATTATTTGTAGACTTTTTGATGATGGCCATTCTGACTGGTGTGAGGTGGTAAAGAATTGTGGCTGAGCGGTAAAGAATCTGCTTTCAATGGGAGACCTGGGTTTGATCCCTGAGTCGGGAAGGCGGGCATGAAAACTCACTCCTGTATTCTTGCCTGGAGAATCTAATGGACAGGGGAGCCTGGAAGGCTTCAGTCCTAGGGTGGCACAGAGTTGGATATGACTGAAGCGACTAAGCAGCAGCAGAGGTAACAGACTTTTGGATGATGGACATTCTGCCTGCTGTGAGGTGGTATCTCATTGTAGTTTTGATTTTCATTTCTACTGTGGTTTTTTTTTTTTTTTTTACCAAATCGACATTGACAAGATAGTGCTTGAAGCTTGAAAGTGTTACTACATTTGGATTGTCAAGTTGATCTGCAAGGAACATTTCAAGAGAAGCAAAAGCATGGGAAATAGTAATAAATATGTGGGGCTATAATAATAGCAGTTAGCTTTAGTGATGTTTTAGTAAGTGAAAACCATTTTGCATAGCTTAAGTAGCATGTGCAGAGTACCTTTATAGCAGCCATACTTGAAGTAACATAACGTAATGGTGCTCTGTTCGAAGGTGGCAACTATGGAAGGAGATAAGAAGGGCCTGATCTCTTAGATGTGGCAGCCACTGCTTGGTGATGCATAACCATGTTTGAATTCAGTATCCTGGTTCTGTCATATAGCAACTGTGGGATCTTGGCAAAACCTCTTAACCAGGTTAAAAGTAGGGTATTTCTTCAAAAGTGATTAGGAAATATTCATGCAACTCATTGTTAACATCCATTCTAGCAGAGTATCTCTGAGAGCCTTCCACAGAAGTATGTGGATCATTTACCTGGAACTGCTGGTCAAAGAGGAAAAAACACATTAAATGGACAAGTAGAAGGTAAGAACTATATTTTACAGAAAAATCATTTGACAGAATGTTGATTGGAAATGGGAATGCTGATACATTCTAATAGGCAAAGAAAATCACCTGTTGGATGGGTAGTGAGAAAAAAGATGAGAAAAGGAGGGCAATTATGTATCTTATCAGGTGTCTACCACAGATTACATTGAGAATCCAGTTTAAGGAGCTAAATTATTAGTTCTTAGACTTACTTCACTGTCCAGTGTTTAAAACTTTGTCTGGTTAAGACTCTTCAATGCAGGTGGTGCAGTTTCGATCCCTGCTCAGGGAATTAAAATTCCATGTGACACATGACCAAAAACAAATGATTAGTTCTGTTTCAAGATACTCTATGACCTAAGGAAGGTCAAGAAATAAGAAGCAAGAGGGAATGAAGGATGAGAGAGGCAGAGGGTACAGGGAGGAAATGAAGAAAAGGAAGCACAGGTCTGTGGGGGAAGGGGGCAATAAGTAATGAAGGTCTTTAGATAAAGGGAGAGTATTTGACATGGATGGTGAATTTGAAGTGAGCTTCTGGCACCAAAACTTGTCAGAGAAGAACAAAGTTCTCGCCTCTTCCTGTTTACTCGTAATTAGGAAGAGGTTCAGAACTGCGGTCCCTGAGCGTGCAGAGCGGTGTGTCATCCTCTGGGGGAGCATAGCCATAGGTGCTCAGCTGTAATGTGTGCAAATTGGTGTCATATGAAATGTTGCTGCTTTCCAGCATGGTGTCACATGGGACAAAACAAGAGAGCTGGAAAGAAGGAGAGAGCAGGGGGCGTGATGGGGAGACCAAGGATCCCATAGCCTCATAGAGAGTCCACTGGAAGGTTTCCAACTTCTAATGCCATTCCAGTTTGGGGGGGCATGTTTGCATGAGGAAACAGAGGCTGAGATTTCTGCAGAATGAATTAAGTTGAAGTCATGTAGAAGCAGACTCCGTGTAGACCAGAGTTTCTCAAATTTCAATTAGTCGCTTGGGGACCATGTGGGAAGTGCACATGCTGAGCAGGAGGTCTGAGATTCTGTGTTTCTGACAAGCTCCCTGAGTAGCAAGGGTGTAGCCTTGCATATAGCGAAATCGGGAAGAAGAGCACTGGATAGTGCAGGACATAACAGGATCAAGGGAAAGCATTATTTTCTGTTTCTTTCTTAGCATGTTTATAGCCAGAGGGAAGCAAAGAGTTGAAGTAGCAGTTATAGGTGTAAGATACCATTGCTAAGCAAAGAGAGAAAGAAATGGTAGGTGTCAGGGAATGTTTAACTTTAGGACTCCTGTATGTTGTTTTCTGTTTCCCATGAACCCTCTGTTCCTTATCAGTTCCTGGTATACCAGGAACAAGTGGAGCAGCACGCTGTTCCCAGGACTGAGGTCATGGGATGGAACGCATACATGGATTTCCTTCAGTAACTTTTACCCTACAGTAAAACTGTTTAGTCACGACCCTCTTACTCAAGATATGGATTGTCTTCTGGCCTTGTGACGATTGTTACTCCTTGTTATTCCCTTGGTAATGGTTGTTATATGTCTGGCTTTTGTTGTTTTCTTAACTTTATTTTTTTGCCTAAAGCTTCCTTGTATAACAATATATAAACTCACACAAACACGAATAATGCACCCTGTTCCACTAGAGACTTGGGTCTCCCATGTCCTTCCTTCTCTCCGTGGCTAGTTCTTTGGAGCATGGAGGCCTGCCGAGCTCACTTTGCCACTTGGGCTTTCAAGACCTCCTTGAGAGGACGCCCTGTGCCTTAGTCAGCAGTACAAGCCCTATTCTAGGGCTTTATTGGTTTTCCATGTAACCCAGGGAATATTAGTCTCTCTCTTTTGCTTTCTTTTCGTCGACTCCAGTCCACCAGGCCCCAGTCTGTGAAGAGCACAGGTAGGTATGATCCATAGAAAGGATGTCAATGGGGAAGATTTAAGTCTGCAGATGCAGAGATTACTACCCTTTGGATAGGAGAGAATCTAGTGAAAGGACAAAAGGAGGCAAGGAAGGCCTTAGGGAGGTGAGTCTGGAGTTGATGAGTGCCGGGAGCCAGCGTGAGGAATCCCACCCTTGACAAGGTCATGTGGCAGAGGCCTGATGGACAAGGCGAGTCAAGCCTCAGGTTTTCCCCCTGGTATTTCCTGAGCATGTACCCCCAAAATAAGAATCTGCCTGCCTTGTACTTTTCCACTCTTCTGACACACTCTGGAAAAAGTTAACTCAGGGCTTTAGTCTTCTGCATTTGAAAGGGCGTTTCAATCCAAAAACCCCTCTGATGGCTTTTTAGCCTGCCTGCAGGACTTGTACAGCTGCACAAGTGATTGTTTGAGGCCTTCCGACTGTGGGAGGCACAGGAAGCTTAAAACATCCTAGGAATGTAGGGGCTTCCGAGGAGTCAAAATCATTAGAATAGGACTGATTAAAGGTTTCATTTGTTGAGCCAATACTTGCTGCCAAATTTTCATATCTTTTATTTGTAGATATAGTTGGTATATAGAAAAACAGATAGTAGACCTGGTATTAGCAACATTAGATCTTTGAGTTAAATACTTTCTTTGTTATAACCCACTGCACCTTTGTTCTACAGGAATGTAACTTTATTTAGTACTTTGAGGGTGATGCAGAGTAAAGAAAAAAGACTTCCAGGGAAAAGGAGTTTTCTGGTTGATAGACAATTATCCAGGAAGAGAGCCATAAAAATGTTAACAGGCCTCTTGGCCAGAAGATAATGTAAACCACCTGAGACCTTTTGTATACGGGAAGATATGCAAAAAGAAAGCCTGGTCTCAATGAGGGTCAGGACTGCTGCCCCTGCATAACTCTGCATATTCCATAATTTCTTTATGTACAACTTGGGGTATATAAGCTGATTTTGAAAATGAAGTCTTGAGTCTTGCACTGATGCTGGGCTCCCCATGTCGTTCTTTTCTCCCCTTTTTTGGCTGAATTCCCATCTGGAATGGGGAGGCTCGCCACATCTACTTACTTGCCCTGGCTTCTAAGACCCATGCGAAAGGGAGCCTAAGGCGGGGCACCCTTTGATATTCAAGTGGGCACCGGTGGCCTAACGTAGATGGTGCAAACCTCTTGTCTTGAGGTTTTATTGGTTTTTCCCTTAAACCAAGTTATTCAGCCTCTTTCTCTCCACCTAAATTTCCTGCTATACTATTTCTTCCTAATCTAGTCTTTTAGTTTTCCTCGCCTATCCATCTCCCCTTCGAATCACTCTGGATCCACCAGGCTGGACCCTGGCAGATGAGGACACTTGAGAGAACTCCTGCTAGATGACTGCTGTGTATTTGCCCTGAGAAGAGATAAGATCATTATTGCTCCAGAGAATCCTGCAGGTGGGAGGGGGTGCTAGAAGTGGGGGAACCACAGCCTCTCCGAGTAACTCTTAGGCGTCAAACATATAAATTGTGCTGGTATTTGTTATTCAGATTAGATTAATTTGAAAAAAGAAGGGTTGACTTTTTTTTAAAGATAGCTGATTCTTTGAAAGTTGTTTCATCGAAATCCTTTGAAGCATTAGCATGATGTACCAAACCAAACTAAATTTTGAAGCCAAACAGATTAATAGGGTTCATTCCCTAAATGCTAGAAATATTTTTAATAAATACTACACTGATTTTGAAACATGCAAGATTTTTAATTTCTAATAATTCTGTGGCAATTAAATGTAGTATTTCCTTTTCACTGTCTTTAGTGGATTCCCATGTCTGTCTTACCAGTGTCCTAAGATCCCCCTAAACACAAGACACTAAAATTGAATGTATTCAGTGCTAAGGCTGAGCACGAGGATTCTGCTCAGTACTAACTTTGCATGAATGTACAGCTAGCTTTCATATTTACATGTAATTAACTTTGTGTCCCTTTTTCCTTTTAGATTCTCCTGGGAAATGCCCTAATGTGAAGGTAAAAACATTTATGATTTTATCTTGAATTCTGAACTGTGGATCATCTCCTATGTACATTATTTAGTAATCAACTTGTTTCCAAACCCCATTCAGCCAGCAGTCAGAATGAAAGAGTCTGTTCCTAATAAAACAGTCAGAATGAAGGATTTACAACCATCCAGTTCAGGTAAATTTTGTAGTACACAGTTAACTCTGGAAAGAGGGACACTGAACTATTTGAAATGCTCAGTCTTCATACTTCTAATATTTTCTTTGCAAATTTAATTGAAGAATTGGACATACATAAAGCAAATGTTATTGTTGATACCTGTGTTTTGAAACAAAAGATATTTCCAAGGATAAGAACAAGAAAATTTTAAATTGTGAGCTTCAACTCAACATGTTTCTGTATATGCTTTGATAGTCTGAAGTTCTCAGTTTGGAATCTCTATACTTCTCAGGAACTCTCCAAGAGTAAATTTTAGACTCTAAATTTTTTCTAATGTCCAAAAATGCTTGTTTGAACTCTAACCTTGCCCTAGAGTAAAACTTCACTTGCTAATATATCAGTTGTATTTCAGCTTATAATTGTTTCATTATTGTATCGTTACACAGATGAATGTAGATGTCTTGATGAGCAGACTGTGTGTGTGTGTGTTGTATGTGCATGTGTTTGTGTGTGTGTGTGTGTGTGTGTGTGTGTGTGTGTGTGTGTGAGTTGTGGTGTCTTTGATTATTAGAAGTAGGGGAAGTAATCATACTTTAATGGCTATTAGATAGATATGATCTTTTGAAACAGTGATTCTGAAAGTTGTTGGCTTTAGGATCCTATTATACTTCTAAAAACTATTGAGAATTCCAAGGAACTTTTGTTTATGTCTATTGATGTTTACTGTATGGGAGTTCAGCTGAGTTCAGTCTCTCAGTCGTGTCTGACTCTTTGCGACCCCATGGACTGCAGCACACCAGGCTTCACTGTCCATCAGAACTCCCGGAGTATACTCAGACTCAAGTCCATCGAGTTGGTGATGCCATCCAACCGTCTCATCCTCTATCTTCCCCTTCTCCTCCCACCTCCAGTCTTTGCCAGCATCAGGGTCTTTTCCAGTGAGTCAGTTCTTCACATCAGGTGCCCAAAGTATTGTAGTTTTAGCTTCAGCATCAGTCCTTTCAATGAATATTCAGGACTGAATTCCCTTCAGATGGAGTGGTTGGATATCCTTGCAGTCCAAGGGACTCTCAAGAGTCTTCTCCAACACTACAATCCAAAAGCCATCTTCTTCGGTGTGCAGCTTTCTGTACAGTCCAACTCTCACAACCATACATGACTAATGGAAAAATCATAGCTTGAATGAGACAGATTGATGTTGGAAAAGAAATATCTCTGCTTTTTAATATGCTGTCAAGGTCGGTCATAGCTTTTCTCCCAAGGAGCAAATGTCTTTTAATTTCATGGGTGCAGTCACCATCTGCAGTGATTTTTGAGCCCCCCCAAAATAAAGTCTGTCACTGTTTCCATTCTTTCCCCATCTATTTGCATGAACGGATGGGACCAGGTGCCATGATCTGAGTTTTTTGAATGTTGAGTTTTAAACCAACTTTTTCACTCTCCTCTTTCACTTTCATCCAAAGGCTCTTTAGTTCTTCTTCAATTTCTGCTATAAGGGTGGTGTCATCTGCATATCTGTGATTGATATTTCTTCCGGCTATCTTGATTTCAGCTTGTGCTTCATCCAGCCTGGAATTTTGCATGATGTACTTTGTGTATAAGTTAAATAAACAGGGTGACAATACACAGCCTTGATGTACTCCTTTCCCTATTTGGAATCAGTCTGTTGTTCCATGTCCAATTCTAAGTGTTGCTTCTTGACCTGCATACAGATTTCTCAGGTGGTAGGTCAGGTGGTCTGGTATTCCTATCTCTTGAAGAATTTTCCAGTTTGTTGTGATCCACACCGTTAAAAGCTTTGGAGGTGGTCAATAAACAGAAGTTCATGTTTTTCTGGAACTCTCGCTTTTTCGATGATCCAGTGGATGTTGTCAGTTTGATCTCTGGTTCCTCTGCCTTTTCTAAATCCAGCTTGAATGTCTGAAGTTCATGTTTCATATGCTGTTGAGGCTTGGCCTAGAGAATTTTGAGTATACCTTGCTAGTGTGTGAGATGAGTGCAATTGTTCAGTAGTTTGAGCATTCTTTGGCATTGCCTTTCATTGGGGCTGGAATGAAAACTGTCCATTTCCAGTCCTGTAGCCACTGCTGAGATTTCCAGATTTGCTGGCATATTGAGTGCAGCCCTTTCATAGCATCATCTGTTAGGACTTGAAATAGCTCAACTGCAATTCCATCACCTCCACTAGCTTTGTTCATAGTGATGCTTCCTAAGGCTCACTTGACTTCACATTCCAGGATGTCTGGCTCTAAGTAAAGAGCCATCTGCTTATCACACCATCATGCTTATCTGGATCATGAAGATCTTTTCTATATAGTTTTTTTGTGTGTGTTCTTACCAACTCTTCTTAATATCTTTTCCATCTGTTAGGTCCATACTATTTCTCTCCTTTATTGTGTCCATTTTTGCATAAATGGTCCCTTGGTATCTCTTACTCTCTTGAGGAGATCTCTAGTCTTTCCCATTCTATTATTTTCCTCTATTTCTTTGCATTGACCACTGAGAAAGGCTTTCTTATCTCTTCTTGCTATTCTTTGGAACTCCCCATTCAAATGGGTATATCTTTCCTATTTTCCCTTGCCTTTAGCATCTCTTCTTTTCTCAGCTATTTGTAAGTCCTCATCAGACAACCATTTTGCCTTTTTGCATTTCTTTTTCTCTGGGATGTTCTTGATCAACGCCTCCTGTACAATGTCACGAATCTCCATCCATAGTTCTTCAGGCACTCTGTCTATCAAAACGAATTCCTTGAATCTGTTTGTCACATCCACTGTATAATCCTAAGGGATTTGATTTAGGTCATACCTGGATGGTCTAGTGGTTTTCCCTACTTTCTTCAATTTAAGTCTGAATTTGGCAATAAGGAGTTCATGATCTGAGCCACAGTCAGCTCCCGGTCTTGTTTTTGCTGACTGTATAGCGCGTCTCCATCTTTGGCTGCAAAGAATAGAATCAGTCTGATTTCACCATTGACCATCTGGTGATGTCTGTGTGTAGAGTCTTTTCTTGTGTTGTTGGAAGAGGGTGTTTGCTATGACCAGTACATTCTCTTGGCAAAGCTCTGGTCACCGTTGTCCTGCTTTATTTTGTACTCCAAGGCCAAATTTACCTGTTACTCCAGGTATCTTGTGAATTCCTACTTGTACATTCCAGTCCCCTATATTGAAAAGAACATCTTTTTTCAGTGTTAGTTCTAGAAGGTCTTGTAGATCATCATAGAGCCGTTCAACTTCAGCTTGTTCAGCATTACTCGTCAGAGCACAGACTTGCATTACTGTGATATTGAATGGTTTGCCTTGGAAATGAACAGAGATCATTCTGTCATTTTTGAGACTGCATCCAATTACTGCATTTGGGACTCTTGTTGACTGTGATGGCTACACCAAATGCTCTAAGGGATTCTTGCCCACAGTAGTAGACATAACAGTCATCTGAGTTAAATTCACCCATTCCAGTACATTTGGGGTCTTCCCTGGTAGCTCAGTTGGTAAAGAATCTACCTGCTGTGGAAGAGACCCGAGTTCGATGCCAGGGTCAGGAAGATCTCCTGAGGAAGTAAATGGCAACTGTCACAGGAGTGTATGTCCCCCCATTCTTTGTCTCGTCACAACAAAGATTTGGAGCAACGAACATTAAAGCACTCAGTGCATCACGGCTCTTGGGTCTTGGACAAACCATGTTATAGCTTTTAGGCAAATCACTGTTACAGCTCTATTTTATTAGAAGATAGCAGGAGATTCCATCCTTGAAGCGTGAGAGCATGCCACCCCAAAGACTTGAAGGGAAGAGAGTGGAGGAGTGCATTGGGGAGGGAGAGAGAGAGAAAGAGCACACGCACGTGGGAGACAGAGAGAGAGAGAGCACTTTGGCTCCTCCTTTTATATGTTTTTATTCCACCTGGGCCTGCCCTATGCAAATTGGGCTTAGCCAGGAGTCCTGTTTGTTCTACCTGAAGTCTTCACGCTGGTCCTCGGACCTTCTTTTGTTCTATTTTCGCGGGCTTTTCCCTTCCTTGTCTTTTAGCCACCGCCATTTTGGACTCCTTTTCCCTATTCTACCTACCTAACAACAACCCATTCCAGCATTCTTGCTTGGAAAGTCCTGCCAGGGTCCAGCCCCGGTGGAACCAGGGTGATTCGAAGGAGAGATGGAGTAGGCGAGGAAAAACTTATATAAAAATATAAAGGAGATTAGAAGAAATAGTATAGTAGGAAAATTAAGTGGAGAAAAGAGGCTGAATAACTTGGTTTACGGAGAAGGCCAATAAAGCTCCAGACAAGGAGCTTGCACCATCTATGTGGGGCCAC
>SJYQ01001140.1:0-11046 GCA_006410935.1 Redunca redunca | reverse complement strand
TAAAAACTATCAGTGTCTACAATGAGATAACACTTCACACCAGTCAGAATGGCCATCATCAAAAAGTCTACAAATAATAAATGCTGGAGAGGATGTTGGTGGGAATGTAAGTTGGTGCAGCCACTATTGGGAATAGTATGGTGATTCCTTTCAAACAAAAACAAAAATTGAATTACTATATGATCCAGCAATCCCACTCCTAGGCATATATCCAGAGAAAATTCTAATTCAAAAAGACACATGTACCTTAGTATTCATAGCAGTATTATTTACAGTAGCCATGATATGGAAACAATCTAAATTCCATCAACAGATAAATGGATAAAGAGGATATAGTGTATGTATATACAATGGAATATTACTCAGNGAATATTACTCAGCCATAAAAAAAGAATGAAATAATGCCACTTGAAGCAACATGGATGGGCCTAGAGATTATCATACTAAGTGAATAAGTCAGACAGAGAAAGACAAATACCATATGATATCTCTTATATATAGAATCTAAAAACAAAAAGATACAAATGAAATTATTTACAAAACAAAAATGCACTCAAAGGCATAGAAAACAAACTTAGGTTACCAAAGGGGGAGAAAGGGAAGGGAGGGATAAATTTGGAATTAACAGATATACCCTACTATATATAAAATAGATAAGCAACTGGCACATACTGTATAGCACAGGAAAGTATATCCAATATCTTATAATAGCCTATAATGGAAAAAATCTAAAAAAGAAAATGTTATATATATAACATCTTATGGAAAAACCTGAATGAAATTTTGGCCAACCCAATATGTATATTACTGATCACTTTGCTATATACCTGAAACATTGAAAATCAACTGTACTTCAATTTTAAAAAATTAAGAAAAAAAACTGTCACTATCATTTAGAGTTTATTTTAGAAACCAAGAGACTCTTCAGGTATAAATTGACATCATAGCTAAGAAATGTCTATTGTTATCACTTAGGCCACTGGTGGGCTTATATTATAAGAAGGAAAAATATAGAGATAAAGAGCATTTAAAGAAATTAAAGATAAAAGTCAGAATTAAAAGAAAAGACATATTTATGTTTTGTTATAATAACCTCAGATATGCAGATGACACCACCCTTTTGGCAGGAAGCAAAGAGGAAGTAAAGAGCTTCTTGATGAAGATGAAAGAGGAAAGTGAGAAAGCTGGCTTAAAACTCAATATTCAAAAAAATAATAATAATAAGATCATGGCATCCGGTCCCATCACTTCATGGCAAATATATGGGGAAACAATGGAAACAGCGACAGACTTTATTTTCTTGGGCTCCAGAATCACTGTGGGTAGTGACTGCAGCCATGAAATTAAAAGACTTGCTCCTTGGAAGAAAGCTATGACAAACCTAGGCAGCATATTTTAAAGCAGAGACATTCCTTTGCCAACAGAGGTCTGTATAGTCAAAGCAATGATTTTTTCAGTAGTCATGTATGGATATGACCATAAAGAAGACTGGGCACCAAAGAATTGATGCTTTCAAGCTGGGGTGTTGGAGAAGACTCTAGAGAGTCCCTTGGACTGCAAGATCAAACCAGTCAATCCTAAAGGAAATTAATCCCAAATATTCATTGGAAGGACTGATGCTGAAGCTGAAGCTCCAATACTTTGACTACCTCATGTGAAGAGTCAACTCTTCCCTGATGCTGGGAAAGATAGAAGGCAGGAGGAAAAGGGGATAACTGAGGAAGAGATGGTTTGATGGCATCACCGACTCAGTGGACACAAATTTGAGCATTCTCCAGGAGATGGTGAAGGATGGTCCATGCTTCAGTCCATGGGGTCACAAAGAGTCCAGCATGACTGAGTGACTGAACACCAAATGTTTTATTATAGTAGGCCTAACTGGACAAGACAAGTTTATTATACTGAGAAAGTGAGTGAAAGTTGCTCTCCTGCTGCTGCTAAGTTGTTTCAGTCATGTCTGACTCTATGTGACCCCCATAGATGGCAGCCCACCAGGCTCCTCCATCCCTGGGATTTTCCAAGCAAGAGTACAGGAGTGGGGTGCCATTGCCTTCTCCAGAAAGTCACTCAGTTGTGTCCAATTCAGTTGTCTCCAGGCCAGAATACTGGAGTGGGTAGCCTTTCCCTTCTCCAGGGGATCTTCCCAATCCAGGGATCGAACCCAGGTCTCCTGCCTTGCAGGCGTATTCTTTACTGGCTGAGCCACAAGGCAATATTGAGAAAGGCATCTCTAATTTCTTTATTATATAAAGATGAAAATTTGGGGTAAAACATTTTAACAGTGTAACTGAGATATAATTCCCATACCAAACAATTAACTCAATAAAGTATACAAGTCAATGAATTCTAGCAAATTAACAGAGTTGTGCATCCATCACTGCAATCAATTTTAGAACATTATTATTATCCCAAAAAGATAACCTACACAGAATTAGCAGTCACTCTCCAATTCCTCCATCCCCCTCAGCCCTGGGAAACCACTAATCTATTTTTCTGTCTCCATTGATTTGCCTATTCTGAACATTTTAAGTGGAATCATACAATATTTGTAACTACTTTCACTTAACACAATGTTTTCAAGGTTCATCCCTGTCATGTTATATGGTAATACTTTGTTTCTTTTTATTGCTAAATAATAGTATATTATATAGATATACCACATTTTATTTATCCATTCATTGGCTGATGGACATTTGGGTTGTTTCCATTATTATGAATGATACTTCTAAGAACATTCACATACAAATTTTTGTGTGGATGTATGTCTTCATTTGTCTTGGGTATATACCTAGGAGTAAAATTCCTGGGTCATATGGTAGCTCTGTATTTGACATTTTGAGGAATCCAAGGTGTTTTTCAAAGTGGCTGTACTACTTTACATTTCCACCAGCAGTGTTGAGAGTTCCAATTTCTTCACATTCTCATCAACACTTATTATTATCTGTCCTTTGATTATATCTTAGTGGATGTAAAGTGAAAGTGAAAGTGAAGTCGCTCAGTTGTGTCCGACTCTTTGCAACCTCGTGGACTGTAGCCCACCAGGCTCCCCCATCCATGGGATTCTCCAGGCAAGAATACTGGAGTGGGTTGCCATTTCCTTCTCCAGGGGATCTTCCCGAACCCAGGTCTCCCGCATTGTGGGCAGACGCTTTAACCTCTGAGCCACCAGGAAAGCCCTCAGTGGATGTAAAGTGGTATCTTATTCTGCTTAGAATTTGCATTTCCCTGATGATTAATGATATTGAGCATCTTCTCCTTGTTCATATTGGTGTTTGTGTATGTCCTTTGGAGAAAAATCTATTCATATCCTTTGTCCATTTTTAAATTGGGCTTTTTTTGTTGTTGTTATTGTTGAATTATAAGAGTTCTTTACATATTCTAGATACAAATCCTTTATATATTCTAGACATAAATCTCTTGTCCAATATGTAATTTACAAAATTTTTTTCCCCTTCTGTGGATTGTCTTTTCACTTTGTTGATTTTGTCCTTTGATGCACAAAAGTTTTTAATGTTGATGATGTCCAGTTTTTAAAATCATTTTGCTTCTGCTTTGGGAGTCATATCTAAAATACCATTTCCTAAAGTCAAGAAAATTTACACCCATATTTTTTCTAAAAGTTTTATAGTTTTAGCTCTTATATTTTCATCTTTGATACATTTTGAGTTAATTTTTGTATATGGTTTGAGGTAGGGATCCAAAAGAATGTTGTTTTTGCATGTGAATATTTCATTTTCCCAGCATTATTTGTTGAAAAGACTATTCTTTCCTTATTTTCACCATTGTCAAAAACCAATTGACCATATATTGAAGGACTTATTTTAGGGCTTTCAGTTCTACTTCTTTGATCTATATATTTAGCATTACGCTAGTACCCTTCTGTGTTGATTACTGTAGCTTTGTATTTTATAAGTTGGAAAGTGTGAGTCCCCAAAAGTTTTTCTTCCTTTTCAAGATTATTTTGGCTACTTGGGGTCCCTGTTTCACTGAATGCATTTTAGAATCAGACCATCAATTTCTACAAACAAACCAGTTGGAATTTTGACAAGATTGCATTGAATCTATAGATCAATTGGAGGAGTATTGTCATCCTCACAGTATTAGATCTTCCAGTCCATGAATGTGGATATCTTTTCATTTATTTAGATCTTCTTTCATTTCTCTCTACAGTGTTTCATAATTTTCAGAGTATAAATTTTGCACTTCTTTTGTTAAATTTATTCTTAAGCATTTTACTTGTTTTGATGCTCTCATAAATGGAACTGCTTTCTTAGTATATTTTTGACTTACTCATTGCTACTATATAAAAATAATTGATTTTGTATATGGATAAAAAGTTTAAAATTTTGTTTCTGAAATTATTTAATTCATATTATTTTATATCTTACTAATTTTACCATTACATGAATTATGGCTTTTCTTACAGCTGCTGGAAAGTTATATCATAATAGATTAATGAAGAGTGTGAAGTCTCTCAAAAGTAAGTAAGAAACAAAATTTTAAGGCATATTATCTAGATTCTCTAGATGTATATTATCAAAGTTCTTCAGACATATCTGCTACTGCTCCTAAGTCTCTTCAGTCATGTCCAACTCTGTGCAACCCCAGAGACGGCAGCCCACCAGGCTCCCCCGTCCCTGGGATTCTCCAGGCAAGAACACTGGAGTGGTTTGCCATTTCCTTCTCCNTCCAATGCATGAAAGTGAAAAGTGAAAGTGAAGTCGCTCAGTCGTGTCCGACTCTTAGCGACCTCATGGACTGCAGCCTACCAGGCTCCTCCGTCCATGGAATTTTCCAGGCAAGAGTACTGGAGTGGGTTGCCATTGCCTTCTCCATCATATCATTCAAGTATAAATCTTGTCTTTATATAATTTGTCATTTATTATTCTTTTAGCATGACTATATTCTATCTGTTATTAACATACAATTTCTCTTAGCAGCAAGTCCAGTATAGTCTTAGTTTCTTCTCAACTTCTTATCAAAAGGAAAAATTTACCCCAACCAAAAAAAAAAAAAAAAGACAACTAACCATTATTAAAGAGCAGTGGTCAACTGCACTGATAATTCACATATCAAGTCAGTAAACAGAAATAACCCTACCTTTTGTGTAGAGGAATTAAGTTGTGGCCTGCAGTTCTACTTATTTAAGACCCTTAACACTGTTTTACTATGTATGCTTGTCACCAAGAATAGATAAAGGAAATATAATTCTGACTCTTATATTGACTTTCTATTTGGATCTTCAAGTGGACACATTTGTTTGGGGTTTCAGCCTTTTTGAAATAAAATGATAACAAAATCATATTATCTCTTTTGCTTTACTATGTGGTCATTAAAGTTAATACTAATAACACCTTTTAAATATTTTCCTTGTTTTGCTGTTATATGACTTTTTTCAAATGTTGCTTTACTGTCTCTGTCCTAAGAGGGGAAGATTAAAAAGAATAATCTCCATAAGAGTTTGGAAAATATGGGAGTCAAGCTCACAGAAGAAGAATTTGCTAAACTGTCAAAAAAGCTACAAGTTGATGGTGAGCACTAGAGATATTCTTAGGGCATTTTTTCCCATTATCTTCTATGTGATATCCTTAAAGAATAATTATAATTGGTGCCAGATGAATACTTAAAAGCTTAGAGGAGAGCTCAATATTAAGGTGAGAGTAACCTAAAATTAATCTAGAATCAGCATCATCTTTCCCTATGGATACCCAGAATTTCAAGGGGTTAGAAGGATTATTAGCATTAATAGATCTACATTTTAATAAAAAATTAGGGAGAGTTATCAACATAAAGAAGTCAACAGAATCCATGTGTTTAACCTATCATTTGTTCCTCTATCCGTTGCACTCTGTCTCAGTGCCCTGTCCTTACCACTTAGTTAGCTAAACAGTGATCTAATTCTATGGATGTGATTCAGGTGTTATCTTATCTGATATCTGTGGCACCTTTCTTATTTGGTGAATTCTTACTTCTTATAGCCACTGTCATCTCTTCTATCTCACTTCTATATGGACCACTCTCTGGATTTTTCTCATACTTATTTTATTCTTCCTTCTCTGTTTCCTTCACCTCCTTCTCTTCTTTCAGCAGCCTCTTAAACACTTGGATTCTCAAGATTCCCTCATCAATTTAATATTCATTACACTTTTATATGTTCTATGAAAGATTTTGTCCACGTCCATGATATCAACTCAGAAAAAAATTTTAATTACCCCTGTGTAATGAATTCTCCCACATCTTCATCTTTAGGTCCAACCTGTCTCATCAGACATCTTTATTTTGGTGTTCCCTTAGAAGTATTTTTTAATCTTAATAACCCAAAGCAAATTTTCTTCCTTAATAAGTTAACTTCTGCCTGTGCCTTATTTATTATGGTATCATCAACCCAATCATCTATCTTTATAACTTGATTGGTACTTCTTTTCCTTAAGTCTTATTTGGAATACACTATTATACAATAAGTCATAGTAATTTTTGAATCCTCAGAATTTCTCAGATTTATCCTTGACTCTCAACATGTGACTTTGCTGCCTGAGCTTAGCCCCTTTTCGTCTCTAGTTTGGAGATAACAACAACATCCTAATTAGTCCCTCAACCTACATTCTTATCTCCTTCAAATTTATTCTCTATTTACCTGGTAAAATGGTGCATCAAATCAAATTAGGACCATATCACTCACCTCTTACAACTCTTTATTTATTCCCACAACCCAAAAGGTGAATGCTAATGTCATTATGACAGTTTATAAAGACTCTCAACCTCAGACTGCCTCTCTGGCCTAATCTCTCTTTCCTCACCTTGCATTTTATCTTCCAGCCATCCTAGACTGCTCATACATAGCATGTTATCCCAGACCCATTTTGCTTATCATAGTGGTTCTCATGCTTGAGTGTGTATAAGAATTTCTCAGACTTGATGAACCACAAATTCCTAGGCCACATACCCAAAGTTTCTAATTCAGTAGGTCTGAGATGGGGGCCCTAGAATTCACATTTCTAACAAGTTCCCACATGATGCCAATGTAGCTGGTCTAGGAACCAGATACTTCAAGTATCACAGTATTAACTTATCTCCTACTTGTTAAAAACCCTTTCTCCTTCTCCTTCTTCTGATTGTCTCTTGCTAATTATTTTACTCATCTCTGATATTAACCTCCACATGCTGCCTTCACTGAATGCTCCAGGCTTGATTAGGGCCTCAGTCAGATCTTGGGCAGTACCGGAATATCAGGTCAGCATCAAGGAAATCTTGATAATTATACTTATAAAACAGAAGGGCTCCCCAAAAGCCTGGGTTGAGTATCTTTTCTCTGGCCCAGAGTTTATGATCTCCAAAAAACTTTATTAATATGATATAAATCTTCAAAACCCCAAAATTTAAAGGAATGTTCATTTAAATTTTGATGTGAGCCTAATTTAGCTGACTTTATTATACTATATGAGTAATTTATATATATTTCCTAAAGTCATACCATTATTATATTTTTTTTTTTGGACTTTTACTTGTAGCAAATGGAAATGTTGATCTGCATAATGTGATGGAAGAAGTGAAAGTCATTACAGGTGAGTATAAAGGCACTATAAACCTAAGATTGGTGGGATAATTATGTTTTGCCATTAACAATAATTGTCATGTTGATTCTGCATTATACTGCTTAGTGTAAATATTTGTCTAGAGTTGGACTTAGTGGTACCTATGTTTCAGTATTAAAATTTTAGTCTCATATCTTGGTAGAAAGACTAATTCTCTAGAGTAGTTCTCATAAATCTTTTATCTTGGTTAGTACAGTAAAGAAAAAAATCAAGTTTTGCTTCAAATTCACCTAACTGGTCCCCCAATTCTCCTGAGCTTCTAGTCTCGTGAAATTGGGCCATTCCTACTTACTAGAGGTTTGGAGCTTTGTTCCTTTCCCAAAAACTATGTAGAAGCCTCAACTGAGGCAAATACTTTGAAAGACAGTACTTTCCCTTCCTAGCTACCAGACCTATAACAGATTCAAGTCTTAGCTTGACCCAGCTGAAGAAGTACTGACCCTTCTAAGGGATAAAGAGATTATTCATAGAAGGAACTGCAAGACTTGGCTGATATGTACTGGCAAGGACTAGGACAGCATTTCTGGGAGAAGATCTTCGAGTATAACCCAGAATAGAGTGTGGAAAATGAGGCTGAGGCTGGATAGGAAGAGTTTGTTGATGTGGGTGCCGTTACTGTAAGTCCAGTTTTAATGCCTAGCCAAAACTACTTGGGGTGGACAGTAAACTTCTGTGTTGGCTCCTAGGAGCTTGGAAGACAATGGCCCACATCAAATTAGGTGAAAATGCCAGAACTGCCTTGATACAACACTGAGGAGAGAACAAAAAGTTCAAATAAGTTGGGTATACCAGAATAAATCTATTATGTGAGACCTGAAGATCCATCAAATAACTATATTCCTCAAGAGGGTCTGTGGAACACTATCTTTAATGAGGCAATAAGTGTATCCATCCAAATGTCCCTACCACAAGTCTCAGTGTCCAACTCCCTGTTAGAGCTATGACTGTGGTAGATCAGACTGTCCAAGACTACACATTCAGCTTTCTCTGAGGTTCTGCCATTCTGACCATCAGGTACTGATCTTGGTCTTCAACACTGTCTCCTCAAATAGGAGATGAGAGCCTCTTAAACTGCTGCCATGGAAGCCTGCCATTTACACATGCCTTAAGTTACTAAGCAACAGCCATCCAATTACATTGTAAATTAAAATTTACTCATATTTCTCAAACATTAGAGAATATTACTTGAGCCATTACATCCCCTTCCATCTATATGTGTTTTTTTTTGTTCAAAATTTTTTAATATAAATTTATTTGTTTGAATTGGAGACTAATTACTTTACAATATTGTACTAGTTTTACAATCAATTCTCCAAAGGTGAACATCCCAGCAGTTTCAACAATACGATGTTTTACGGGTTGCCAGGTGACTCAGTGGTAAAGAATCGGCCTATCATTGCAGGAGATGTGGGTTCAATCCCTGGGTCAGGAAGACCCCCTGGAGGAAGAAATGGCAACCCACTCTAGTATTCCTGCTAGGAAAATCCTGTGGGCTAGAGAAGCCTGGTGGGCTACAGTGCCTGGGGTTGCAAAGAGCTGGAAATGGCTTAGCATGCACGTGCACATGCATGTGCTAGGGACTGTTACCCCTTCCCTACACCATCAGCAGAATCTGTGTTATAACCTGTCCAGCCAGGCACACACCACTTTATGGTCTGCTTCTGAGGATCACTTCCAAAGCCAAGTGTCCTAAATTTGGTTTTCAGAAGCAGACCCTGAGACTAGTATTTATGTGCAAGTGAATTGTTACAGAAGAATTACCAAAGAAAACTTATATAAGGGGATAGAAGAAGCCAAGTAAAAGCCCCATCTTAGACAAAGTCTTGATACCTTCAGAATAGCCCCACTGAAGATCTCTGTAAATTACACCTCAGAGTTGTCCCAATGGAGAGCTTTCACGCTTTCCCTCAATCAGTCATTGGCTGACCCAGCCACACTTTGTTTTCTGTACAAGAGAGAAAAGCAGTCTTCAGTAGCATGAGGGTAGTCTTACAAACAAAAGCTATAGGTGCTACTTGTTGGGAACAAAACCACACCATGGCTGGGGATGCTCAAAAATGGTAAATAGGATCTTAGAGATGTGCACAGAACACAGGGACTACAAAAACTAAGAAACATGTAAACCTACCCATGATTCAAGTGAGAACTCTGTGTTTAGTTATGAGACACAAGAGGAAAATGCAATGGTTATGTACTAGAAGACAGAGAAAAAAGGAAAAATCATGGAGAAGAGAAGGAAAAGAATGAGATGAGCATGTTTAATATTGATAAACCACCAGCTCCTGTGTAGATTTGCTATCAGTTCACTTCAGTCACTCAGTTGTGTCTAACTCTTTGTGATCCCATGGACTGCAGCACACCAGGCTTCCCTGTCCATCATCAACTCCCGGAGCTTACACAAACTCATGTCCATCGAGTTGGTGATGCCAACCAACCACCTCATCCTCTGTTGTCCCCTTCTTCTCCCACCTTCAATCTTTTCCAGCATCAGGGTCTTTTCCAATGGGTCAGTTCTTCTCATCAGGTGGCCAAAATACTGAAGTTTCAGCTTCAGCATCAGTCCTTTCAATGAATATTCAGAACTTATTTCCTTTAGGATGGAATGGTTGGATCTCCTTGCAGTCCAGGAGACTCTCAACAGTCTTCTCCAACACCACAGTTCAAAAGCATCAGTTCTTCGGTGCTCATCTTTCTTTATCGTCCAACTCTCACATCCATGCATGACTACTGGAAAAACCATAACTTTGACTAGATGGACATTTGTTGGCAAAGTAATGTCTCTGCTTCTTAATATGCTCTCTAGGTTGGTCATAGCTTTTCTTCCAAGGAGCAAGCATTTTTAAATTTCATGGCAGCAGTCACCATCTGCAGTGATTTTGGAGACCAGGAAAATAGAAGTCTCTTACTGTTTCCATTTTTTCCCCACCTGTTTGCCATACTTTTGCTATACTTTTTCCAGTTTTAACTGAAAAACTTTTTTTCTAACTTTAGAGTAAATTGAATAAATTTACTCTAAAGAATATAATTTTTAAAGTTTTTCCTTTGTTACTCACATAGTGGATTATCACATCACTTTATCTATAACCTGCATTGAGACTTTTCTTAAAGCTTCCAGAAAGTCCAATCAAAAATTTGGTATATTGGTTATTTATATTGACATGTATAATCTACAGGATATATATTAACTAACCAAAGCAAGATGTAGAATCATCAATATAGAAAGTTACATTTTATGTAAAGAAGGAGAGGAAATAAGAACCTGCATGCTTATTTTTATAAAATCAATCTGAAACATAAATCAGAAAGTAATTTTTAAAAATAGTTCACTTGTAGGGGATTCAGGAAACATTGTGAAGGGGCTAGAAGGAAGTCTGAGTATATTTCTTATTTAGTTTTAACTTAAAAATGCTTAAATATTTTTAAAAATCAAAATTTTAAGAAAAATAAAATTGAA
>SJYQ01001139.1:89449-120605 GCA_006410935.1 Redunca redunca | reverse complement strand
AAAATTTTCAAGGGATAAACTAAGTTTTGTTTTTTTTTTTAAAGTCTAGTTACTTGAGGAATTTTCTGGAGTTGTATTTGCTTTCTTGATGAAAAAAATGTGTTCCTAGTCCTCTGGGACTTTTTTTTTTAACCTAGAAAAGACTGTACAATACAGCTGCCTGTCGGGTCACCTTTCCTATGTTAGTGATGTCTCAATAGGCCAAGGAGCATATGCCCATCACCTGATCTCTTATAGCTTTCAGAGCTGCCTGCTAGTGGAACTGGTAAAAGCGTCCTATTGCTAGTATGCTATCAAATAACGAAATAAGTTTTTGTGGGAGAATTGTGCTTTTATCCTTTACAATACTGACATGCAAATCTGTAATCATATAATTGAGTATTATTCACTTAGGCAATTAACTCTTGAGTAATCATCACACAAAGAGGCTCATGTTTGCTTTTTATTGACATAATGTGGTTTTTCCAGTTACACCTTTTACTGGGCACCTCATGCTTGCTCTATTCTCCAAAGGTGAATAGTTATCCTGGCAATAAAATATTCTGTTATTAATAGAAGAACTGGAAGCACCAACTAAGCCATGAAGGGATGGATAAAGTATGAAATCAGATGCTAATTGTTCATGTTACGGAGAGCTACCTGATAAAACAGTTGCTTGAGCTTCCTGAGTGGCTTCCCAAGTACAGTATGTACTACATTGTGAAGATGATAAAGTTGAGGGGTCAGCACAGCATGTGAAGGAATTATCTAAAAAAGTATTAATGATAAAAGTTCTACAGTTTCAGAAGGCACAGAGTATTTCTCACAAGATATAAACTTTAGTCTCTAAGAAAATGAGTGTCATTAGACCGTTATTAGTGCTATTGTGGTGTGATGTCTGTGTTTAGAAACAATAGTAAAGATAAATATGATGATGTGTTGTTAAGTTTGTCTTCTAGTGGAAATAAAAACCATCCTATAAATCAAGCTCAAAAGAGACTGAGGAAATCATTATCAAAAAAGGAAAAAGCTAGAAACCCAGGTTAATCTCCTAGTTTAGAAAGAGGTACAGGATAAATTATCTGACCTGTTGACAATTTACATCATAATTTTATCATGACTGTTCTAGAGTGGGTTAGAAGTGATCAGACAGTCCCCCACTGTTTTTAGGCTATTCATTTTGCAAATGCTCCCTTTTTGTGGTGATATGACTACCTCTACCATCACTTAACCATCAATACTATCAATAATAATATATACTTTTGAAAGTTAATTTCCCACTTTAAAATTTGATATCACATTTCATTCCTGATGACAAATGTATTCAGCAAAAGAACTGCCAAGTTGAGGAAACTGCAATTTTGGTCTCAAAGATTATCTATATCTATTAATAATCAAATGAAGAATTTATCAGTTTACTTTTTATTGGTAACAAGATGATATCATTTATTTACTGTATCCAAAGAATGAATCAGATTTTCTTATGTTCCAAATTTCTGGGGAGGATGAGATAATAATCTCACAATTATTAAGAATAACAAAATAATGTGAGCTAAAAGAAATTTGCTGCAGCAATCATGTCAGGTGAAGTGTGTAACACAATTCACAATCCAGATTAAAAAAAAAGTTTTAAATTAAGCCATTATTCTTTTGTAGACATGCTGAAAATAACTGGTGTGGAGACTTGGATAATTCAAGAAATCAAAGCAATTTCACAATGTTAAATTTCTTTCTCTAAGGCAATGAACTTAACATCCATCTAGGAAATATTTAAAATATTCACTATTTATATGAAAATTTTTACCTTTAAAATTTTTTCTTTTTTCCCCCATATAATCTAATGTTCTCAATTTGGAATCACCAGTGTTTTGATTAAGAAATGGATTAAGCTTTCCAAAGCACGTAAGGAAAAAAGAGTGAGAGAAGGGGGGAAAAAAGCTAATTAAAGTGTTATTTTTGTATTCTGGTATCTGACAACTTTTAATCCTTATAATTTAATTGTGGGTGAATCCTTAAATTGAAAAGAAGAAAATGAAATCAGGATAAAAGAAAGAACTTTGTGCATAAATATACAAATACTAGACTCTGGAGAAAAAAATTCCTGCTACTGATGGAATTAGTTGGACAATCCATCAAAGAAAGGCAGTTAATTTCTGACCCCTCAAAATAAAGGTAAGTCTTTTTGCTATTAAAGTGTAGTAAAATCTTGTTACAATTCATATTTTCTCCACAATTTCCACTCATTCTCAACCCTATTAAATCTCTTAACCCTCTTGTTGAACTTGAGAATTTCCCACAATTTCTATCCCAATTCTGTGGGTAATTTCCATATCTTCTAGTTTTTCTTTCCTTCATCAGCTCCAGAGATGATTTAAAACGTCAAGGGCTCAGGAAAAGAAAGTCAGCCTCTGAGAAGTCCAGTGGGAAAGGGTGTATCTTCAGCAGAAGTAAAGTGATCAAACCCAAGGAGAAGAAAATGGGAGATCCAGGAGGGCTCCAGCATTATTTCAGCTCACTGGGCACTATTTTTTCTATTTTAGTAGTAAGAGTGATGGTTGCAGATACTAGTCAAACTGAAATAGTCCTGGAGCTTCTTGGAATCCATTTACTTGAGTGAAGATAAACCTCACTCTCTCATGGATGGCTGGAACCATTCATGCTGGAACCATCAAGTCCTATTATTTAAAATAAGGAGAAAAGCTTTAGGAGCAGAATAGCTACTTTCTCTCACTTTATATTTTCCCTTACTTGCAACATTTTACTCAAATCTCCAGGAAAGAATAAAAGATGATTTGATTGTGTTAAGATAATATATACCATCCTCTATTTACAGACTTTTTTAGATTATTTGTCTTAAAGAAGGACATATATGTGTGTTTGCACGTGTGTGTGTGTGTGTGTGTGTGGTATACACACACACACACACACACACGTATATATACACATACATGTATGGATCTATATATACACAAAAACATACTTCCTTTGCTTTTTGATCCATAAAAACTTGAACCAAACACAACGTTCTCTGTGAAAGTGAAGTCGCTCGGTCGTGTCCGACTCTTTGCGACCCAGTGGACTGTAGCCTACCAGGCTCCTCCATCCATGGGATTCTCCAGGCAAGAATACTGGAGTAGGTTGCCATTTCTTTCTCCAGGGGATCTTCCCAACCCAGGGATTGAACCTGGGTCTCCCACATTGGAGGCAGACGCTTTAACCTCTGAGCCACCAGGGAAGTTTCTCGAATGTTCTCTGTAATCATATGCAAAAAGGTGGTAAAAAAAAATATGACTTATATCCGCACAACCCAAAACATCATATTGCAAATCTTCATAAAACATTCTAGGCTATGTATATACAAGCTAAGCAAGGTGAACACAGACACACTATTTGGGTCTGCTCTCATTATGTAACAGAATTTTCTCTTGCTTTGAGGATCCACATATATGGGTTAGCTGGCCCTGGAATTTTTAGCACTAATGTTCCATTTAGTTTGAGAGGCACAGCTTGTTTTCTAGAGAAATCTCAATACATTCTTGGGTTTGCCTGTAATTTTTATATTAATAATGATTTAGGCAGTTGCTTCTAGAGTTTTATGCAGCTTTTAAATTCTTAAGTTACTTAGGTGATAAAAAGTCCCAAGGATGCTACTCTTTGAGTGTGGAAAAGTAACACTCTTCTAATCATTAGTTCAGTGAGGTATTCTCTAAATGGAAAGCTTTCTGAGTATTTAGGAAGAGAGAACATTCATGGTCAAATACAGGACCTCTTTATGGAAGCTAGCCTGGGCCTGCACAAGATGGAATAAATTCAAAAAGTTTCTGTCGTCGTCATCACCATCTCCTATGCCATACACAGGAACAGACATAGAGAAAAGAAAATGACAGTTAAGTTTCTACATATATGATTTTTTCAAAACATACACATTATCCCTAATACTGTGTAACAGAAGACTAGTTAGTGATTTTCATTAAGTTAGATGTTAACAACTGAAATCATAGAATTATATTAAGAGCACTAAATTAGAAATCAGAAAAAAAATATGCTGGTCCATACTTTATTGTTTCTAACTTCATGACCTTGGGCAAGTAAGGTAATTTCTCTAAGCCTTAGTTTTCTCCTTGGCAAATTAGGGTTAATTATAATGTTTGCCACCTAATAAAACTGTGAAATAATATAATGTGCAAACTATACAAATAAAGGATATTATTATGATGGTTATAATAGCTGGTCAAGTAAGCAGGTTAAGATTTTTTGCTGTGCAGAATTATATTGGTTCCTTTCAGAGCAGACTCTTCAACTTTATGTTTTCCATTAAAACCAATACCAGATTTTAAAAGTGACAATACTAGAAACTAAATATATCTCATGAAAAAACTAACAATGACTGATTTTTCTATTCTTTGCTTAGAAATAAAAGTCTACACAGAATTATATTCGTCTTAAGGGAAGACTAGCATGCATTTTACTCACACTTGTGTACCATCTATGTGTATACTCACCAGACATAACGGACTGTAGCATTTCCATTATAGCACATGAAAATGCATTTGCCACACTCTGCAGGAAGTTATTTCTTTCCACTGGAGTGCTAAAGACTTTACAGACTTTTTGCATCATTTTAACTGCCCAATCCATGGAGTATAGTTCTTTCTCACACACCTGGTTTAGACATACAAAGCACTGTGGTAAATTTTCATGTGAAGAAAGTTGTAGAATTTGAAAATAATATTAACAATTACTGTTTATAAGTTTAACATAATTTAATAATATAGTATGTTGAGTCTATAAATGGCAAATGCTCTTATATCTAATACTCCTTTGCTTTCAAATGGTACAAATTTTATGGGGAAAAAAGCATGAGGTAAATAAAAGCCTGGTTCAAGATTATTATAGGATACTATTAATGCAAAAAAATAATATTGAAAACAATTACTGGGAATTCCCTGGTGGTCCATTGGTTAAGACTCTGTCCTTCCACTACAGGGGGTATGAGTTTTATCCCTGCCTGGGGAACTAAGATCCAACATGCCACACGGCCAAACAAACACCAATTATTCAGTTCAGTTCAGTTCAGTTCAGTTGCTCAGTCGTGTCGACTCTTTGCGAACCCATGAATCGCAGCACGCCAGGCTTCCTTGTCCATCACCAACTCCCAGAGTTCACTCAGACTCACGTCCATCGTGTCCGTGATACCATCCAGCCATCTCATCCTCTGTCGTCCCCTTCTCCTCCTGCCCCCAATCCCTCCCAGCATCAGAGTCTTTTCCAATGAGTCTCATGAGGTGGCCAAAGTACTGGAGTTTCAGCTTTAGCATCATTCCTTCCAAAGAAATCCCAGGGTTGATCTCCTTCAGAATGGACTGGTTGGATCTCCTTGCAGTCCAAGGGACTCTCAAGAGTTTTCTCCAACACCACAGTTCAAACGCATCAATTCTTCAGCGCTCAGCCTTCTTCACAACCATACATGACCACAGGAAAAACCATAGCCTTGACTAGACGGACCTNTCCCCTTCTCCTCCTGCCCCCAATCCCTCCCAGCATCAGAGTCTTTTCCAATGAGTCTCATGAGGTGGCCAAAGTACTGGAGTTTCAGCTTTAGCATCATTCCTTCCAAAGAAATCCCAGGGTTGATCTCCTTCAGAATGGACTGGTTGGATCTCCTTGCAGTCCAAGGGACTCTCAAGAGTTTTCTCCAACACCACAGTTCAAACGCATCAATTCTTCAGCGCTCAGCCTTCTTCACAACCATACATGACCACAGGAAAAACCATAGCCTTGACTAGACGGACCTTTGTTGGCAAAGTAATGTCTCTGCTTTTCAATATGCTATCTAGGTTGGTCATAACTTTTCTTCCAAGGAGTAAGCATCTTTTAATTTCATGGCTGTAGTCACCATCTGCAGTGATTTTGGAGCCCAAAAAGATAAAGTCTGACACTGTTTCCACTGTTTCCCCATCTATTTCCCATGAAGTGATGGGACCAGATGCCATAAGTACATCATGAGAAACACTGGGCTGGAAGAAGCACAAGCTGGAATCAAGATTGCCGGGAGAAATATCAATAACCTCAGATATGCAGATGACACCACCCTTATGGCAGAAAGTGAAGAGGAACTAAAAAGCCTCTTGATGAAAGTGAAAGTGGAGAGTGAAAAAGTTGGCTTAAAGCTCATCACCAATTATTAAACATTTGGAAGAAAAAGGCTCCTGCTCATTTACTCATTCATTCGCTAAATATTTATTGAGCACATGCTAAGAGCTAGGGATACTATGGCAAGCCATAAACACAAGGCCTCTATATTCAAGGGATCCTATGAGGGTGACAGAGAAACAGGGAATTTCAATAGGCAAGAGAACTCTATGATAATATTAACTTTCCATCTTGAGAGCTATAAGGAATATTTCTCTCTTATTTAAAAAATAAATAAAATGAGGGTTACATGTCTTTAGCTAAAACTGACTGAAAGGAAAAAAGGCTGATTTACTAACATTCTAAATGGCAAATTGTTCATGTAGCAAAATAACATACACCATGAAAATAAACTATATAATAATATAAGCAAATAATGTTAATCTGACAGGAAAGATTTATTGACTACTTATTATGTATAAATCACTGTATAAGACACTGTAAAAGAAGTAAGTGATACAGTTCTGGATTTCAAAGAATTTCCCTATTTAGGGAGATAATTACCTCACAAAGATAGTGGCTTAAGAACACCAGTGGTAAATGAAGATAAATAGAAGACAAATCTGAAATGATTTAGAGAAAATTAATGATCAGAGTTGAGATGTTAATCAGAGAAGGCTTCTCCACCCCTAATGGCTTCCTCTCCATTCCTTTTGCTAGAGTGAGGCCAAAGTCACCTTCCAAAAAGTAAAACTGATAGTGTCTCCCTGTCTCCTAAAACTGTCAGCAATGTGGCCACTGTGGTTCAAGCTCCACAGAATGGTCTGCCAGGACCCTCCTTGCCCGGCCCCTCCCTTCTTATCTAAACTCCTCCCTTCTTATCCGCCTCCTCCTCTTCTGCTCATTTTCCCCTTCAGAAATGATACTGAGCTGTTTATAGTTCCCTGAAGACAGCCATGCAATTCCAATTCTCTCTTTTTTTTAGGACATCTGCTTATTAAAATAAATATTTACATTGAGAATACAGTTAATTTGGTAGCTTTCTTCACATTTTCACATCTTTTAAAAATACCTATTTACTTATTTAGTTGTGCCAGAGCTTTGTAGCGGCACGCAGATCTTTAGTTGAGGCATGCAAACTCTTAGTTGTGGCATGTAGGATCTAGTTCCCTGAGCAGGGATTGAACCCAGGCCATGGCAGTAACAGTGCTAAGTCCTAACTACTGGACTGCCAGGAAATTCCCACACTGAATTTATTTATACATACTTTGATATCTCTTAAAGCACCCCACTCCAGCACTCTTGCCTGGAAAATCCCATGGACGGAGGACCCTGGTAGGCTGCAGTCCATAGGGTCATGAAGAGTCGGACACGACTGAGGGACTTCACTTTCACTTTTCACTTTCATGCATTGGAGAAGGAAATGGCAACCCACTCCAGTGTTCTTGCCTGGAGAATCCCAGGGACGGGGGAGCCTGGTGGGCTACCGTCTATGGGGTCGCACACAGTCAGACATGACTGAAGCGACTTAGCAGCAGCAGCAAAAGACTGTAAGAAGCTTTGGTCAGGGATTTGTTCTACTAATTTCCATAGTCCTAAAATCTCACACAGTGTATCAGTTCAGTTCAGTCGCTCAGTTGTGTCCGACTCTTTGCGAACCCATGAATCGCAGCATGCCAGGCCTCCCTGTTCATCACCATCTCCCAGAGTTCACTCAGACTCACGTCCATCGAGTCCGTGATGCCATCCAGCCATCTCATCCTCTGTCGTCCCCTTCTCCTCCTGCCCTCAATCCCTCCCAGCATCAGAGTGTTTTCCAATGAGTCAACTCTTTTCATGACATGGCCAAAGTACTGGAGTTTCAGCTTTAGCATCATTCCTTCCAAAGAAATCCCAAAGTGAAGGGCTGATCTCCTTCAGAATAGACTGGTTGGATCTCCTTGCAGTCCAAGGGACTCTCAAGAGTCTTCTCCAACACCACAGTTCAAACGCATCAATTCTTCGGCGCTCAGCTTTCTTCACAGTCCAACTCTTCGCATCCATACATGACCACTGGAAAAACCATAGCCTTGACTAGATGGACCTTAGTCGGCAAAGTAATGTCTCTGCTTTTGAATATACTATCTAGGTTGGTCATAACTTTTCTTCCAAGGAGTAAGCGTCTTTTAATTTCATGGCTGCAGTCACCATTTGCGGTGATTTTGGAGCCCAAAAAAATGAAGTCTGACACTGTTTCCACTGTTTCCCCATCTATTTCCCATGAAGTGATGGGACTGGATGCCATGATCTTCATTTTCTGAATGTTGAGCTTTAAGCCAACTTTTTCGCTCTCCTCTTTCACTTTCATCAAGAGGCTTTTTATTAGCTCCTCTTCACTTTCTGCCAGAAGGGTGGTGTCATCTGCATATCTGAGGTTATTGATATTTCTCCCGGCAATCTTGATTCCAGCTTGTGTTTCTTCCAGTCCAGCGTTTCTCATGATGTACTCTGCATAGAAGTTAAATAAGCAGGGTGACAATATACAGCCTTGACGTACTCCTTTTCCTATTTGGAACCAGTCTGTTGTTCCATGTCCAGTTCTAACTGTTGCTTCCTGACCTGCATACAGATTTCTCAAGAGGCAGGTCAGGTGGTCTGGTATTCCCATCTCTTTCAGAATTTTCCACAGTTTATTGTGATCCACACAGTCAAAGGCTTTGGCATAGTCAATAAAGCAGAAATAGATGTTTTTCTGGAACTCTCTTGCTTTTTCCATGATCCAGCGGATGTTGGCAATTTGATCTCTGGTTCCTCTGCCTTTTCTAAAACCAGCTTGAACATCAGGAAGTTCACGGTTCACGTATTGCTGAAGCCTGGCTTGGAGAATTTTGAGCATTACTTTACTAGCATGTGAGATGAGTGCAATTGTGCGGTAGTTTGAGCATTCTTTGGCATTGCCTTTCTTTGGGATTGGAATGAAAACTGACCTTTTCCAGTCCTGTGGCCACTGCTGAGTTTTCCAAATTTGCTGGCATATTGAGTGCAGCACTTTCACAGCATCATCTTTCAGGATTTGAAATAGCTCAACTGGAATTCCATCACCTCCACTAGCTTTGTTCGTAGTGATGCTTTCTAAGGCCCACTTGACTTCACATTCCAGGATGTCTGGCTCTAGATGAGTGATCACACCATCGTGATTATCTGGGTCATGAAGATCTTTTTTGTACAGTTCTTCTGTGTATTCTTGCCACCTCTTCTTAATATCTTCTGCTTCTATTAGGTACATACCATTTCTGTCCTTTATCGAGCCCATCTTTGCATGAAATGTTCCCTTGGTATCTCTAATTTTCTTGAAGAGATCTCTAGTCTTTCCCATTCTGTTGTTTTCCTCTATTTCTTTGCACTGATCGCTGAAGAAGGCTTTCTTATCTCTTCTTGCTATTCTTTGGAACTCTGCATTCAGAGGCTTATATCTTTCCTTTTCTCCTTTGCTTTTTGCCTCTCTTCTTTTCACAGCTATTTGTAAGGCCTCCCCAGACAGCCATTTTGCTTTTTTGCATTTCTTTTCCATGGGGATGGTCTTGATCCCTGTGTCCTGTACAATGTCACGAACCTCCGTCCATAGTTCATCAGGCACTCTATCTATCAGATCTAGTCCCTTAAATCTATTTCTCACTTCCACTGTATAATCATAAGGGATTTGATTGAGGTCATACCTGAATGGTCTAGCAGTTTTCCCTACTTTCTACAATTTAAGTCTGAATTTGGTAATAAGGAGTTCATGATCTGAGCCACAGTCAGCTCAGTCTTGTTTTTGTTGACTGTATAGAGCTTCTCCATCTTTGGCTGCAAAGAATATAATCAATCTGATTTCGGTGTTGACAATCTGGTGATGTACATGTGTAGATTCTTCTCTTGTGTTGCTGGTCCACTGGAGAAGGGAATGGCAAGCCACTTCAGTATTCTTGCCTTGAGAACCCCATGAACAGTAGGAAAAGGCAAAATGATAGGATACCAAAAGAGGAACTCCCCAGGTCATTAGGTGCCCAATATGCTACTGGAGATCAGTGGAGAAATAACTCCAGAAAGAATGAAGGGATGGAGCCAAAGCAAAAACAATACCCACTTGTGGATGTGACTGGTGATAGAAGCAAGGTCCGATGCTGTAAAGAGCAATATTGCACAGGAACCTGGAATGTCAGGTCCATGAATCAAGGCAAATTGGAAGTGAGAGATGGCAAGGGTGAACGTCGACATTCTAGGAATCAGCGAACTAAAATGGACTGGAATGGGTGAATTTAACTCAGATGACCATTATATCTACTACTGCGGGCAGGAATCTCTCAGAAGAAATGGAGTAGCCATCATGGTCAACAAAAGAGTCTGAAATGCAGTACTTGGATGCAATCTCAAAAATGACAGAATAATCTCTGTTCGTCTCCAAGGCAAACCATTCAATATCACAGTTATCCAAGTCTATGGCCCAACCAGTAATGCTGAAGAAGCTGAAGTTGAACAGTTTTATGAAGACCTACAAGACCTTTTAGAACTAACTCCCAAAAAAGATGTCCTTTTCATTATAGGGGACTGGAATGCAAAAGTAGGAAGTCAAGAAACACCTGGAGTAACAGGCAAATTTGGCCTTGGAATGCAGAATGAAGCAGGGCAAAGACTAATAGAGTTTTGCCAAGAAAATACACTGCTCATAGCAAACACACAGTGTATGGCCCATAGTAAACACTCAATTTGTGTTAAATGAATGGGCATTAAATATACTTTTTAATGTTTTATTTAAAAAAACATTTTAACTATATAAAAGTAAAGAGAATAGTATTATAAACCCTTAGTATCCATTCTCCAGCTTCAGCAATTACAAATCTTATTTCACTTCTACCACCACTCACTTCCACATTCTCTCCCTGATGCCCAGGAAATATCCTGGATCAAATTATAGAAGGTGCTTTATTTTTTTTTAATGGAATCTAAGGGGAAAAAAAGAATATAACTTGGCAGAGCTGTATAATGACAATCCATATATGAGATATGGGGAGAGGTTAATATAAGGAATGTCTCCAAATATGATAGTTTATTATATAAATTTAAAATTTTTAAGTATATATAAAAGTATACTTAAATACTTATTTTTTCAAAATGTTTTGTACGTATTTCAGTTCCTTCATGGCAGCTTCTTGGTAGGTCAGCTATAACGTTAAACAACTTGCTAGAAAAAACTTATTTTTTACTTACCAAAGCCAAAAAGACTATCAGCCTTGCCAGTTCAATGGTGCGTCCATTCACAGCTTTACTAGCCATGAAAGTGAAACAGATGTTGTTCCCACTTAGGATTAGGAGACGTGCATTATTCTCCAGAAGCCACTCGCGAGGAACCACTTTTATTAAAGGAAAAACAGTATTTAATGAGATATCACATAACAGCTATAGTAAAGATCATTAAATACATGTAATATTATATCACTTTATTGTAAATACAATTAGTGTCAAAGGAGAATCTTGGAGAAAATGCTTTAGTTTTTCAGTTACAGCCTTTACTGGGCAAAAGAGATTATTGCCAAGTCACAGTGACTCTCACAAATGTACTAGTAATATAGTCAAAGCATTTCTCCCACAAAGGTCAACAGACAAAGTGGTCTAATCCTGGGAAAAGAAAGAAATATTGAGAATTTTAGAGTCTAAAGGATGAGGCAGGAATGGGAAACATTGTTTCGTCTCTTTTGTACCAACTGGAGAGGGTTTTCCTCTCATGCAAAGGTAGGAGGTGTTTCTGAGAATTGCAAAATGGGAATAACTAAGCTAATAAAATAACGAAACTTTCAAATAATAATAACAATGAATAATATCTATAAAATTGACAAGGGAAACCGAAGGAAAGTAAATTGATTATATGCATTCTCTTCAAAAATCAAAAAGTGATTTCGGATGATAAGTCATTTGTTGCTGATAGAGTTGTATGTATAACTTAAAAAATTTTTTAAATTGCTTTATGTCCTTACAATTTTATAACTGTATTCTAATAATATGTTTCTATTACTCTATGTGGTAAATATTTTTTTTTTTTACCTGATAGTTCATCTACAAGACTGATAACATCATCTGCTGTCCATTCTTTGGTGCCTGTGTCATATAGTAATTTAATGGCATCAGCCAAACTTTTCAGACAGGATTCATCTGTAGGTCCTTCTATCATTTTCTGCCAAACCACCTGTCCTGAATGATAATTGAAACAAAAACCAGGCTATGACAGAATAGTTGCTTCTCTGATAAAGATTATATGGATTATTTACAAAGGAACTTGGATTGCATAATGAAATACATTACTTATACATGCTACTTTCACAATGAAAGGTCAATTCTGATAACAGTATAAATTTTAATGTCTCTGACTGATGCAGTGAAGCACAGCAACAACAGCTAAACGAAGTAAAGAAGAGGTAATTTCACCAAGCAAAACAGTGTTTATAGTTCAAAGATAATGCTATCCATAACCGACATTAAAACAAACAATTGACAAAATCTTACTAAAATGAAATAAAACCTAGTGCTAACCTTCCAAAAAGAGAGCATGCTGTATTTCAGAATCTTCCAGACACATATCAAAACTGAGTAATACAATCAATTTTTTATTGTTTACCCATGACCGATTTTTTTTTCTGAATTATACACACAAACAAAATTTGAGTGCAGATTGGCTTCCTGCTGCTACGCAACACACTGTAAACTGGTTAAGTCTTGACATAATGCCGTGTGAACTTTAGTTAGTAAGAATGATGAGAGGTCTCTGCTCTCACGCTGCAGCCACAAGGAGAGACCTCTCATCATTTTTACTAACTAAAGTGGATACAACTGTATACTACATTATACTACATTTACTTGGATGAATATATTTCTTTTGTTCACACGGCAAGAGTATGAACTGTGGCAGCTGGAGTCATGTATTAGTTGAAAGAAGTGCAGCCGAAACTGTAACCAAAGGAGGCATTATCCTTCCAGAAAAATCAGGAAAAGTATTGCAAGCAATGGTGGTAGCTGTTGGATCCGGCTCTAAAGGAAAGGGTGGACAGATTCAACCAGTTAGCATGAAAGTTGGAGATAAAAGTTCTCCCAGAATATGGAGGCACCAAAGTAGTTCCAGACAACAAGGACTATTTCTTATTTACAGTGGTGACATTCTTGGGAAATATGTTGACTGAAATTGAAATGGCATCATGAGAAGCTGCCCATTCCACTGAAGTTCTGAAATCTTTCATCATGTAAATAATTCCCATGGTTCTCTTTTATAATAACTAATGATATCCAAAAAAAAATGATGAAACTAAGCAGGCACAAAATGATGTTTCCTAAAGTAAAAGTAATTAACCAGCTTTGAAACATACATCCCTAAGAAATAGATGCTCACCATCTTGAGGAGATACAGGTCCAAAGATGATATACAGTAATCTTGCCTGATTCACCATTGGCCACGGTTTCAATATACGTGTCAACCAAAATGCAGAATCACTTCGATGGGTCCAGTGATCAAGCAGTACATTCCTACAGAATAGTCTGATCCTTAATTCCAGTTTTCGGGCACTTCCTATGAAGACAAAAGAATTGTAAAGCATTCTTCTTAGACTGATATGCATAATTGGATAGATCAAAGACATACATCATTAATATGCTTTGTACTGAGAGTGCTACTTCATTTACTCTGTAAAAATTTTAGATTATCAAAAAAAAAAATTTTAGATTATCAAGGAACTACTTTTTAAAACAACTTTACTGGGATACAATTTACATACCATAACACTTACCAATTTAAAGGATATACAATTCAATTTTTTTCAGTATATTCATAGATATATGCAGCTATCACCAAGTTAATTTTAGAACATTGTCATTACCTCAAAAAGAAGCCCTGCTCTTTTAACTATGCCTCTCTCATCCCTCTGTCCTTTATCACCCACAGCACTAACCACTACTTTCTGTCTCTACAGATTTCCCTATTCTGAACTTTGATATGAATGAAGTTATACAGTAGATGGTCTTTTGTGACTGGCTTCTTTCCAAAGCATGTTTCCAAGGTTCATCCATGTTATGGCATGTATCAATACTTCATGCTTTCTTATAGCCAGATAATATTCCATTGTATAGATGTGCCACATTTTGTTTATTCACCCATTGATGGTTGTCTCTACCTTTTGGCTCTTATGAATAATGTTGCTATTAACATTCATTTACAAGCTTCTGTATGAATATGTTTCTCTAGAGGATATACCTAGGACTAAGATTGCTTGGTCATATGGTAACTCTATATTTAATTATTTGAAGAACTGCCAGGGTGTTTTCCAAAGTGGTTGTACCATTTTGCATTCTGGCCAGCAGTGTATCAGGGCTCCAATTGCCCCACACACTTACCAACAATTGCTCTCTGATGTTTTGGTTCTAGCTATCCAAGTGGGTATAAAATGGTATCTCATGTATTTTTAAAAACAACTTTACTGGAATACACATATAATTTACATACCATATAACTTTAATGTATATAATTTAATATATGTAATTAAACAGTTTTTGATATATTACATTATTTTCTTAAATTGTAGTAAAATATATATAATCTAAAATTTGCTATTTTAACCATTTTTAAAGTATAAAATTTAGCGGCATCAATTATATTCATAATGTTGTTCAACTGTTATCACTCTTACCCTATCTAAAACTTATTCTCACCTCAAACAGAAATTCTGTGACCATTAAGTAATCACTCTCCATTCCCCTCTCCCCCCAGTTCCTGGTATCCTCTGATCTACTTTCTGTTTTTATGAATTTGCCTGTTCTAGGCACCTCACAGACATGGAACCATACAGTATTTGTCCTTTTGTGTCTGACTTATTTCACTTCATGTGTGTTCAAAGGTCACCCATGTTGCGGCCTATATCGAAACTTCACTCCTGTGAATTCCCGGGTGGCCAATGGTTAGGATTCTGTGCTTCCACTGCCAGGGCCCAGGTTCAGTACCTGGTAAGGGAACCAAAATCCTGCAAGCCACACGGTGTGGCCAGAAACTTCATTCCTTTTCATGATTGAATAATATTCTACTGTATATATATGGCACATTTTGTCTATCCATTCATCTATTGATGAACACTTGGCTGTTTCCTGGTTTTGACCATTGAAGATAATGTTTCAGTGAATTCTGTTGTACAAGTATTTGTTCAAGTTCCTGCTCTCAATTTCCTTAGTTAGGTACCTAGGAGTGGAATTACTGGGTCATCTGTAACTCTACATTTAGTTTTTTGAGGAATGACCAAACTGTTTTCCATGGTGGTGACACCATTTTACATTTTATATTCTTATACTACTTATGATCTACTTACTTATACATAGGTGTAAATGGAAAGTCTACCAACACACCAAAAAAAAAAGTGAAAGTGAAGTCACTCAGTCCTGTCCAGTTCTTTGCAACCCCGTGGACTGTAGCCTACCAGGCTCCTCCCTCCATGGGATTCTCCAGGCAACAATACTGGAGTGGGTTGCCATTTCCTTCTCTAGGGGATCACTTCCTTCTCCAAGGGATCTTCCCAACCCAGGGATCGAACGTGGGTCTCCCACATTGCGGGCAGACACTTCTGAGCCACCAAGGAAGCCCTCACACCAAGGCCATGTATAAATAAGTATTTCTTGATGTGTTAAGTCAAGTAGCTCAGAAGTTTAGAGGAGAGAGGTTATTGCAGGTCTAGGGAGATCAGGAAAGATCAAGTAAACTGGGTCTTAAAGGATGAAAAGGAGACATGGCATTTCAGGAAAAAGAGAATGAATGAAAGGTATGAGGTAGAAATGTGTAAGAGGAATCTGTGATACAGAGCAATATCCCTGTGTCAAAATGATAGAGAGTAGTAGGCAGTAAGTTTGGAAATGTAGGTTGGGATTAGTATATGAAGAGCAGGATAGTTTGGACTTTGTTTGAAGATATCAACTGCTTAGTGTGCTTAATCCCTCAGTTGTGTCTGATTCTTTGCAACCCCTTGGACTGTAGCCCCCCAGGCTCCTCTGTCCATGGGGATTCTCCAGGTAAGAATACTGGAGTGGGTTGCCATGCCTTCCTCCAAGGGATCTTCCCAACCCAGGGATTAAACCCAGGTCTCCCACATTGCAGGAGGACTCTTTACCAACTGAGCCACCAGGGCAACCCAAGAATACTGGAGTGGGTAGTATTTCTATTACTGGAGAAGTAGCTACCCTTTCTCCAGGGGATCTTCCTGACCCAGGAATGAAACCGAAGTCTCCTGCACTACAAAAAGATTCTTTACCTGCTGAACTACCAGGGAAGATATCAGGGAACTAATAAAGCTTTCTAATCAAGAGAAGGACATGATAAATTAATTTTGCTATTGTTTCACTGGGCTTCTATAACTGCCTTAAAAAATTCTGCCATGATTTGTTTCGTAATGAAATATTTCAAGCTGACAGAAAAACAGAGATACTATAACAAACACTGTATACTGATCATCTAATTTTGTCAAAATCTTTTTGTTATATTTGCTTCAGAATTTAAAAAAAATGAAACATTATTCATACAGTTAAAACCTCCTGTTTATCAGTCCCAATTCCCTTCTTCCCTAGAGATAATCACCATCTTGAATTGGGTTTTGTTCCTGCTGTATTAATCAGTGCTTTCTAGAGAAACAAAAGTAGCAGGATGTGTATATATACATAGGATTTGTCTCACTTATGCAGACAAAGTTTGGCAAGTTTGGCAAGTCCATAATCTACAGGGTAGGTTGGCAGGCTCCAACAAGGCAGGGACTTCTAATTCAATTCCAAAGACAGTCTGCTGACAGAATTCTTTCTTGTTTGGGGAGAAAAGTCATTTTCTTTTAAAGCCTTCAAGTGATTGGATGAGGCCCGCCCACATTATGGAGGGTAATCTGCTTTACTCAAAGTCTACTGAGTTAAATGTCAATCTTATCTAAAGAATAATTTCAAACATCTAGAATGTTTGATTAAATATCTGGGTACCATAGACTACTGAAGTTGACACACAAAATTAACTATCATACCTCCCAACTATGTTCTAATATTTTTTACATATGTATATAACCATAAAGAATACACAGAACTATTTCACATGTTTTTAATATATATATAAATGGTATCATATTAAAAGTATTGTTTGGTAGCCTTTTCTCTCAAGTTATATTTTGAGATTTATCCATAAAAGTACACATGGCTCTAGTTAACTCATTTTAACTATTAATGGTTTTTAATTATATACATATGCCACAATTCATTTATCCATTCTCTTGACAACAGGCATTAGGTTGTTGGCAGTCTTCCCTGTAATGCTCATTCTTATACATGTCTCCTTGTGCACATTGTGGGAGTTACTCAGAGTGACACTGCTAAATTATAGATTTCTTTTAATTTTTAAAATATGATATATTTCAGGTATATATAAAGGTTTCAAAAATATTATAATGAACACCTTTGTATCCTCCACCAGTTTAAGTAATAAAATATTATTAATATGGTTGGAGACCCTCTGAGCTCATCTCTTTCTGTAGTTACAGGCCACTTCTGCCTCACTATCTGATTTAGTGTTTATCATTCCCTTACATCTCTTCGTCCTCTTTCTACAAGTAAACAATGCAATTTGTTTTAAAATACACTTTAGAAATATATTATTTTTTTCTATTTTAATTTCTGTATAATGTTACCTCTGAATTTTAATTCTTTACCTGGTTTGCTGCAGACAACTGTCTGCATCTTACGGGACAGATGAGTCAGCTCACATAAGAAATTATAAACACGATGGCACTCAAGTTCATCCCAACCTGCTGTTAAGGTCTGAGAATGATAAAATAAAGGAAACATTGCAGATATTCAAACCATCAAATCAAAACATATGTCACTATTGCCTTATGATCATCAACTGTTGCAGCACAAAATCAGGGTGATGTGCAATTTTTATCCAGTATGGGACTGTTAAAATTCATAGGAAATTTTATATTAACAAAACCTAGAAATGCTCCAAAATCCAATTTCTTTGTGGTCACATTGAGAGTCTCTTTTCAGAGAACTAAATGGTATTGAATCCTGACCTCTGACAGTTATGAGGAAAATAACAAAGTAAGGCCCAAACCCTAGAGCACAACTTTAGATATCTGACTCACAACCATACGGTGGCTTAGTTTCAGACTACAGTAGAATTTAAATCAATCCCTTACCACTATACAGTTGAGGTGATGAACAGATTCAAGGGATTAGATCTGGTAGACAGAGTTCCTGAAGAACTATGGATGGAGGTTTGTAACATTGTACAGGGGGTGGTAACCAAAACCATCCCAAAGAAAAACGAAATGCAAGAAGGCAAAGTGATTGAGGTGGCTTTACAAATAGCTGAGAAAAGAAGAGAAGCGAAAGGCATGGGACAAGGGGAAAGATATACCCAAATGAATGAAGAGTTCCAGAGAATAGCCAGGACAGATAAGAAAGTTTTCTTAAGTGAACAGTACAAAGTAATAAAGGACACCAGTAGAACTGGAAAGACTAGAAATCGCTTCAAGAAAATTGGAGATATCAAGGAACATTTCATGTAAGTTTGGGCACAATAAAGGACAGAAATGGTAAGGATCGAAGAGAAGCAGAATAGATTAAGAAGAGGTGGCAAGAATACAAAGAACTATACAAAAAAGGTGTAAATGACTCAGATAACCAGATGATGTGGTCACTCACCTAGAGCCAGACATCCTGAAGTGTGAAGTCAAGTGGGCCTTAGGAAGCATTACTACAAAGCTAGTGGAGGTGATGGAATTCCAGTTGAGCTATTTCAAATCCTAAAAGATGATGCTGTTAAAGTATTGCATTCAAAATTCTACCAAATTTAGAAAACTGAGCAGTGGCCACAGGACTGGAAAAGGTCAGTTTCCATTCCAGTCCCAAAGAAAGGCAATGCCAAAGAATGTTCAATCTACCTAACAGTTGTACTCATTTCACATGCTAGCAAGGTTATGCTCAAAATCCTTCAAGCTAGGCTTCAGCAGTATGTGAACTGAGAAATTCCAGGTATATAGGCTGGGTTTATTTTATTTTATTTTATTTTTTTGTAGGCTGGGTTTAGAAAAGGCAGAGGAACCAGAGACCAAATTGCCAATATTCGCTGGATCATAGAGTAAACAAGGGAATTCCAGAAAAACATCTACTTCTGCTTCACTAACTACACTAAGTGGATCACAACAAACTGTGGAAAATTCTGAAAGAAATGGGAATACCAGATCACCTTACCTGTTTCCTGAGAAAACTGTATACAGGTCAAGAACCAACAGTTAGAACCAGACATGAAACAACAGACTGGTTCAAAACTGGGAAAGGAGTATGATTGTATATTGTATATACAGCCTGTATATATATATAAAGACTGTATATTGTTACCTTGCTTATTTAACTTCTATGCAGAGTACATCATTTGAAATACCAGGCTGGATAAATCCCAATCTGGAATCAAGATTGCTGGAAGAAATATCAACATCCTCAGATAAACAGATGATACCACTCTAATGGCAGAAAGTGAAGAGGAACTAAAGAGCCTCTTGATGAGGGCAAAAGAGGAGAGTGAAAAGCTGGCCTGAAACTCAGCATTGTAAAAAAAGAAGATCATGACATCCAGTTCCATTACTTCATGGCAAATAGATGGGGAAAAGTGGAAACAGTGACTGATTTTCTTTTCTTGGGCTCCAAAGTCACTGCAGACAATGACTGCAACCATGAAATTAAAAGATGCTTGCTCCTTGGAAACAAAACTAGGAAAAACCTAGACAGCGTATGAAAAAGCAGCAACATCACTTTGCTGACAAAGGTCCACATAGTCAAAGCTATGGTTTTTCCAGAAGTCATGTACGGATGTGAGAGTTGGACCAGAAAGAAAGCTGAGTGTCAAAGAATTGATGCTTTCCATTGTGGTGCTGGCAAAGACTCTTGAGAGTCCCTTGGACTTCAAGGAGATCAAACCAATAAATCCTAAAGGAAATCAACCCTGAATATTCATCAGAAGGACTAATGCTGAAGCTCAAATACTTTGGCTACTTGATGCAAAGAGCCGACTCATTGGAAAAGATCCTGATGCTGAGAAAGCAAAAGGAGAAGTGGGGGGGCAGAGGATGAGATGGTTAGATGGCGTCACTGTCTTAGTGGACATAAATTTGAGCAAACTCCGGGAGACAGTGAAGGACAACGAAGCCTGAGGTGTTGCGCTCCATATCCAACTCTGAAATCCCATGGACTGTAGCCTGCCAAGCGTCTCTATCCATGGTATTCTCCACACAAGAACCGGAGCAGGTTATCATGCCTTTCTCCAGGGGAACTTCCCAACCCAGGGATTGAACCTGGGTCTTTTTTGTCTCCTGCTTCAGCAAGCAGGTTCTTTACCACAAGTACCACTTGGGAAGCCCCATAATAAAATCAGTTGTATCTATCATTTCCCATAGTCACAATTTTTAAAATACAGTTGATTTCTAAAATCACATCCCAATAACTAGCCCAAGACTTAAAACTCATTACACATCCACACTCTGTACCCCACAATATTTCCAGTCATTACAATTGTCTGGAAACTTCAAGGACATTGGTATAGAGCATATAAGTGTTAAACATTTCTTACTAGTTAGAAATCCAAGAAGAAAACCTGAGGTGGGAAACATATTAACACATTCTCAAACCTTTACAATGTTATTTTGTTTTCTTTTTAGATGATCACTTTTATTATTTTATAGACAGACAGATTACATACTCGACTTATTAACAGTTCAAAAAGAACTTTTTCTCATTTCAGTAAATAAAAAATGTACCTGTAAAAATATGCCATAACATAATAATCCTACACATTGCAAAGGAGCTGCACATCCATTGAATTTAAAACAGGAAACCTATAAAGAGAACAATTATTAATTCCTCCTTTTCAGTGGAACTGTACAATGATTTGACATTCAAATTAAGTGGAAATATGCAATGACCTTTTTTAATCTTAACTGAAAATAACTAAAATACTATATAACTGATTAGCATCATGTTACATAGGTGGAGGATTATGAAAGAAGTATAAAGCAAAGTCTCTGCCTCAAGGAGCTCACAATTTATTAAGGCCAATACACACACCTGAAGTTATTTTTACATTTCAGGTTAGAATATGTATAAATGCTACAATGACCAAATAAACATATCAGACATGATGAAATCAGGGAAAGGATCATTCTGAGAATGATTTAAAAAGCTTATGAAGGATGTAAAACAAGTAATGTTTTTGAGTGGGATTCAAATATAATGAATAGATAGTACTGGTAAGGAAACAATAAAGGGAAAATTGTATAGAGGTAAAAATTAAAAAGGTTCGTTTGGAAAGAAAGATATGAGCAGCTTAGTCAGGCTCAAGATAGTAGGAATTAAGCTTGCACTGTCAAAGTGAAGTCGCTCAGTCATGTCCAACTCTTTGCGGCCCCATAGACTGCAGCCTCTTGGGCTCCTCAGTCTATGGGATTTTCCAGGCAAGGGTACTAGAGTGGGTTGGTTGCCGTTTCCTTCTCCAGAGGATCTTCCCAACTCAGGGATTGAACCTGGGTCTCCTCATTACAGGCAGATGCTTTACCCTCTAAGCCACCAGGGAAGCCCCTGTCAAAGGGAACCTAAATACCATCTGTGGACTTTGGACCTTATTGTGATGAAATTGAATAACCACTGAAAGATTTTTAAGCAAGAAAATTAAATGATGAAAGTGATTCAGCATACAGAATGTCCTGGGGAGTGAAGAAATGAATGGCAGGAAGATCATATTGGAAGTTGCTGCAATAACATAGAGGCTGAAGTTAATGCAAACACTGACATGAAAAAAGCCAGTGGAAACAGTTTGCATACTATTGAGTGTAAAACTGAATCAGCAATAGTAGATATATATTTGGACTTATATAACAAACCTCAATGTCTAACAGAGATTATGCCCTAACACATTATTATACTTTTCCAAGTCATAAATTATCATAAAAGGTTTGTCATTTTATATATTAAAAATGCTTATAATACTTAAACAGTAAAATGTTAATACTTGGAAATTATTTTNTATAATCTGAGTACTTGGTACAGTATTAATTATCATCAATCAATTTCTAGTACTAATTCATGAAATTCCGTGCAAATACAGATTTAAAATGAGTATAAGATATTAATAATAAAACATCTTTAATAATAAAACATCTTTACTGGAAATCAAGATTGTGAACTAATTTAGAAGTATGATCTTACATCTGCAAGTATCTTGTGAATGTACTTTAGTCTTTCCTTTGTGGGTAGCAGCAATGTACATCTTTTAAATAGTAGACCTGAGAAAGTAAAGAGACACATGAAAAAAAACGACAATAATGTAACTAACTTAAGAATATCTATAACTCACAGCATAATGTTTCCTGGAAGTGAGATGTACCATAGTGGACTGGGAGTTGTTATCAGTTGTTTTTAAGGGGAAGTTTGGGAGGAAGGGTGCACAATACTTGTAATACATGGTGTTTACCAAGGATGACTCTGGTATTCACCCAAGAGGCTATGACATGAAATCTTACAAAAAATTGTGAAATTGGTGCTATAGAATAGATTTAAGAAAGTATTTCAATTTAAAAAGAACAATGGTGGACTCCATGGACTGTAGCCTGCCAGACTCCTCTGTCCATGGGATTCTCCAGGTAAGAATACTAGAGTAGGTTGCCATTTCCTTCCCCAAGGGATCTTCCTGACCCAGACATTGAACCAGGGTCTCTTGCATTGCAGGCAGATTCTTTACCCACTGAGCTACAAGGGAAGCCTCCCCAAAGACAACAATAACTAAATACAAACACAGCTGGGAAACTCTATTGTCTTTATTCCGTAGAAAACATATTCCAGTATCTCTTTTTTTTCCTGTATCTCTTAAAATTAACCTCATGTCCACAAGGGAAAATGTTTTAAGAGTTGCTAATGGAAAGAGTGAGAGAAGAGATTTTGTATTCTTTTCTCCAAATACTGTACAAAAACTTAGTCATAAGTACTTGAAATTTCAGAGATTAGAAGGCTTTTTTCCCTCACAGAAAGTATCCAGTTTGAATGAAATATTTATTTCTTTCTTTAAAGATATCCTTTTATGGGGCTTGCATGTTAAGAATGTATAGAATTTTGCGTTTACATATTTTTTTAAAAAGCCTTTAATTTCCCAGTGAGCTATGTAACTTGAACTACAGTGACAGGAAGTGTATGATTTGTTTTCTCTAACTTTAAGTGTTCTCTTCTCCTAAAATGGCAATATATTGTTAACATTCCTATAAAGGCAAATATCCTCAAACTAAAAATAAGATATATGGTAAGAAAACGCATACCTGAATATCATGACTTTCTTTAGTCTTCATCTTCTCTGCATTTACTTTTTTACATAATATAAAAAACTTATATATATAATTCTGTAGAATCTATGGGAATTGAACTTATTTTTAGAAGTTGCTATGTTTGGGCAACACTTTACCGGGACTGCATTTTAAAGATAAACTCTTCTTATTTTTGTACATAAAAAGACATTTTCAGTGTTTGGTTTTCGGGCTGAGTTCTTTTCCTTTCATGTTCTGGCATCCAGTCTCAAGGCATATCATAGCTGGGGAATTGTGAACTCTAATTGCATGCTGGTTGCTTTTTTAAATGTAGAATGCCTATTTTTAAGGGTTGCAATTTCCCATAAAAACCAATGCCGGTTGACTTATTTATTTTTAAACACAGGTGCTCTGTTATACCCTTTAGAGTCCAACTCCTTTAATTTCTTTTCACTAAAATAGATCAGATGTACTGTTCTTTTCACACTGGCCATCTGCTCTGTTTTGTATGAAGCAGCAAATTAAAATGTATAAACCTCAGAATGCAGAATTCTGAAAATGTTATTTTAATGTCGGAAAACAAGAACAGAGGAATGGCAATGTGAGGAAATGGTAAGTACATCAAACATTTATCTAAAGAATCAGTCATAAGCTAGCTGTCTGCACCAAATTTAAATGGAAGGTTGAAATCATTACATGAATAAAACCACATTTAAAAGCTACCTTTAAAGATCAACACATATCTGTATTTTTAACTGAATTATCCACATAATTGTCTTAATGCTTTTTGTTTGTGTGTTTGTGTATGCAATTGAGCATGATCAGGGAGAAAAAATTCTTTCTAATTAAACTAAAGAATAAGCTTTTCCCAAGTACCACTTCCTCCACAACTGATGATGTTTGAAAAAAGATATTTACAGTAAGTGGCAAAAAGTAATTGACATATTCTTTTGCAAGCTTTACTAAACTTAATCTAAGTACTGAAAGCAATAACATTGTAACTAGATCATATACTTTTCATTCAGTCTTATTAAGTATACTTATCAAATACAGTTTGATGTATTTCACATCCGTGCAGTCTTATTTCATTATTTAAAAACTAGGCATCCTTGGGCTACTAAAAGGTAATATTCACTTAACTTACTCTCAACATCAGATATTTTGTTTCATTGCCATGTTTTGATTAACTACAGGTAGCTTCATAATTAAACTGGTGTCATTAAGTCAAGTCAAAATTAGAATTTTATTTTAGCCCTCAGGAAGAATGAAATCAATGAATGGGATGAAACATATAAATGATTACAAATCCAGGGAAGAAACCATCCACAACTTCCTTTGCTAAAGTTAATTTAATATTAGCATAATGATTTATTAGTAAATGCATAGCATCCTTAAGAGAGGAAACCATTGTTTCTGATAACAGAATAAGTGATTTTCCACAATAATATGTTTATTTTATATTTTAAGAGCTAGATTATGGTTGAAAAGGAAAAGAAATAAGAGATAAAACTCATCATATCCACACAAAGTAAAGCATAGAAATATATCAATTTCCTAAACTGGTAAGCCACCAGATGATAAGCTTCAATGACATTGCATCCACATGAAGTCACAAGGACAGGCACTTTAGAGTGCATTCTTATCTTTAAAGATAATGTAAGGGACTGTTGTCTGAGGAGGCCTTACAAATAGCTGAAAAAAGAAGAAGTGAAAGATAAAGGAGAAAAGAAAAGATACACCCATCTGAAGGCAGAGTTCCGAAGAATAGCAAGGAGAGATAAGAAAGTCTTCTTAAATGAACAATGTGAAGAAATAGACGAAAACAATAGAATGGGAAAGACTAATCTCTTCAAGTAAACTAGAGATACCAAGGGAACATTTCATGTAAAGAAGGCATAATAAAGGACAGAAATGGTATGGACCTAAAAGAAGCAGAAGAGATTCAGAAGAGGTGGCAAGCATACACACAAGAACTGTACAAAAAAGGTCTTAAAGACCCGGATGACCACAATGGTGTGACCATTCACCTAGAGCCAGACATCCTGAAGTGTGAAGTCAAGTGGGCCTTAGGAAGCATTACTACAAACAAAGCTAGTGGAGGTGATGGAATTCCAGCTGAGCTATTTCAAATCCTAAAAGATAATGCTGTTAAAGTGCTGCACTCAATATGCCAGCAAATTTGGAAACTCAGCAGTGGCCACTGGACTGGAAAATGTTAGTGTTTATTCCAGTCCCAAAGAAGGGCAATGCCAAAGACTGTTCAGACTACCTAACAATCACACTCATTTCACATGCTAGCAGGGTTATGCTCAAAATCCTTCAAGCTAGGCTTCAACAGTATGTGAACCAAGAACATATAGATATACAAGATGGCTTTAGAAAAGGCAGAGGCACCAGAGATCAAATTGCCAACATTTGCTGGATGATAGAGAAAACAAGGGAATTCCAGGAAAACATCTGCTTCTGCTTCATTGACTGCACTAGAGCCTTTGACTGTGTGGATCACAACAAACTGGAAAATTCTGAAAGATATGGGAATATGAGACCACCTTACCCATCTCCTGAGAAATCTGTATGCAAGAAAAAAAGCAACAGTTAGAACTGGACATGAAACAACAGAATGGTTCAAAATTCAAAAAGGAGTACATCAAGGCTGTATACTATCACCCTGCTTAATTAACTTATATGCATCATGTGAAATGCTGGGCTGGATGAACCCCATGCTGAAATCATGACTGCTGGGAGAAAAATCAATAATCTCAGATATGCAGATGACACTACCACCACCCCAATGGAAGAAAGCGAAGAGGAACTGATCAAGTTTCTTGATCAAGGTGAAAAAGGAAAGTGAAAAAGCTGACTTAAAACTCAACATTCAAAAAATGAAGATCACGGCATCCAGTCCCATCACTTCATGGCAAATAGATGGGGAAAAAGTAGAAACAGTGACAGACTTTCTTTTCTTGTGTTCCAAAATCACTGTGGATGATGACTGCAGTCATGAAATTAAAAGACACTTGCTCCTTAGAAGAAAAGTTATGACAAACCTAGGCAGTGTATTAAAAAGCAGAGACATCACTTTGCTGACAAAGGTCTGTATAGTCAAAACTATGGTTTCTCCAGTAGTCATGCAGGGATGTGAGATTGGACCATAAAGAAGTCTGAGCACCAAAGAAATGATGCTTTGGAATTGTGGTGCTGGAGAAGACTCCTGAGAGTTCCTTGGACAGCAAGATCAAAACAGTCAATCCTAAAGGAAATCAACCCACAATATTCACTGGAAGGACTGACGCTGAAGCTGAAGCTCTAATCCTTTGGCCACCTGATGTGAAGAGCCAACTCACTGGAAAAGACCCTGAGGCTAGAAAAGACAGGGCAGCAGGAGAAGAGGGTGACAGAGGATGAGATGGTTGGATGGCATCACCAACAAGACTTTGAGAAAACTCCAGGAGATTCTGAAAGACAGGAACCCTGGTGTTCAGAGGGTCACAAAGAGTTGGACACAACTGAGCGACTAAACAATAAACAAAAGGATTGCTATTAAGGGAAAGTCCTCACACTGGAAGAGCAAAAGTGTCATGAAAATAGGAAGTATTCCATTTCCCACAGGCCTTATAGAATTACATAATAAAACCCCCTTAATTAAGTATAGTTCTTTATCTGTTACAATTCTCATTATATTACATAAATTACCTAGAGATCTGTAGTGTTCCAACATAGTGGTGTCTTCTCTGTCAGGCAGCTCAAGGTCATGAAAATCCTGTAGTAAAAGTCTTTTGCTTCCTGATGAGGTTGAGATATAATTAATAATGTGCTGGCTGACTGTTTTGGACACCATGCTTAGCATGCTGATATCCTTCACTATTAAAAGAAATATACATATATACATACATGTGAATGGCTTAAATACAAGAACATCACTATTAGCAGTCTATGAATTTACAGGTTAGCTCATTAATAATACTACTATTCATACTACTACTAAAAAATAATTAAAGTGGGAAAAAGGGAAAAATCTTAAAATTGTTTGAAATCTCGTTCTCAATGAATTAGAAACATTTGGGGATGTAACAGTCAAATTACCATGTCATTATAATTAGAAGCATACTTTAAGATGTCTGAGTATCATATTTTCTCTGAGTACCACTTACCTAACAATGATGAAATTTTAAAAAATAAACTAAATGTGAACATAGACAGGGAGGCCTGGTAAGCCACAGTCCATGGGGTCGCAAAGAGTTGGACATGACTGAGAGACTGAACTGAACACCATTAACATTCTAGCAGGGTCTAAGATGACAAACTACTTCTTGGGGAAAATAAAATATTTCAGTGTCCATGCTGCCTCCTTATAGTCACCAAACCTCACCTGACAAATATTTTAGAATTATTTGGAATATTTCCAATGGCAAGGCTTTAAAATTTCCAAGCGTTGATAAGGGCTGAGAATCTGAGTCAAAGGTGTTGGAAAAATAGCTGGATCGACGATTACTACGTCTATATTTCTGGTTAGGAATCAAAGTGAAACTGGTGTTTACTCTAGACGCCATCCTCTTCCTTATCTCATGAATTTATTCTGATTAGAAAAAAAAAGCACAAGAGACAAAGAGAAAAGGAAATTATATTGATGAAGTGATATTGTTTCTTTAAATGGAAAGATTCATATTTTGATAGGTAATAGTTATCTCTCTCTAGTTACAGATCTTTTAATGTGATGTCCAATATATGGCATTCCAACCAGCAGAGTCTATTTATTCATTCCAGCATGATGAAATATTTAAAAATCTTTTCCCTCTTAGCTAGATATTTCAGACAGAGTTTTAGTAGAAAATGAGGTATGTATTTAGATGAAATGTATTTTAAGAAAAGAAATGTGACATTTTTAAAAAGCAAAAAAATTAACACAAAAATTATCATTTCAATCCATTCAATATTTGTCAATTAGTATGTTGTTTTTACTTTAATTCTTAAAAAATTCAAAGCATTAATGTAGAATTAAAACTTTTCTATTTTTTAAAAACAATACTGACATATTCTTTTGTTGGAAACAATAAAGACAGATTAAAAAACAGACTTTAGTTTCCAGCTTTTTAAAACTGACTAGCTCTAACAGATTAAGATGGTTTCATTATGATTCACTATATGTGGTGAAATCAAAGTTTTGTAAAATTAATAAGACTATAATAAATTAATGAATAATTTCCCCTCAATTCCACTTTTGTTTAATAACAGCTAATAATGAAACCCCAATACTTTGGCCACCTGATGCAAAGAACTGACTCATTGGAAAAGACCCTGATGCTGGGAAAGACTGAAGGTGGGAGGAGAAGGGGATGACAGAAAATGAGATGGTTGGATAGCATCATTGACTTGATGGACATGAGTATGAGTAAGCTCTAGGAATTGGTGATGGACAGGGAATCTTGGCGTGCTGCAGTCTATGGTGTTGCAAAGATTGGACACGACTGAGCGACTGAACTGACAAGTCTTAGGAAGGATCTACATAACTTATTTCAAACTAAACATTTCCTAGAAGGAATTTATTGAAGTTACTAGTAATTCACTTACACTAAACAATAATTCTTTAAAAAAAATGTTATCACACACAGTGACTTTGTGTCATTCCTTTTCCTATTCAGAAAACACTCTTTTGTAAATATACATGCATAACTATAACTCCAATCTAGGGCTCCTTATTTCTGAAGAAACAACTAAGACATTTCATCAAAGAGTTACAAATATATCTGACCAAAATGCATTTTCTCCTTTTGGCACAAAATTGCTAAAAAATCACAGTGCTACTTATTCATCTAAAAGGTTACGTGTCAATTTACATCAATTTAAAATCAGCTGTATAATTGAAAATGTGGCCAAGAAATTTAGTGCTTAGTGAAAAGCATATTGTGAATTTCCTTTAAAACTATACCCTACATAGTGCTTTGCTAGTAGATATTTTTAAATAATCATTAAAATTACACAAGTAACATGCACTGTCAAAAATTTTTACAAAATACAGCAAAACAAAAAGAAGAAAATTAAATTCATTTGGTTTTTAGCACAAAATCAAGCCCTTTGGCTTATAACATTCTAGAGTTTTCCATATGTTTTTTACAAAAACAGAGGAAATCACTGTTCCACTATTTTTTAATCCTTTTCAGTTGTAATTAAAATTGTCATTTCTTTCCATACCAATATTTATATTTCTACAAGTATATATTTGTAAAAGGACTGCATGGGATTTCACCAAATGAAAGAATATTAATTTATTCAATCCATAAGATTGTTTTTAACTTGTCACAGCAGGCATTTAAGAGCATTTTTCATTATAGTAAAATATACACCTGGCCTAGGTTTTGTTCTGTTTCTCTGAGCACTGTGTAACCTGGGACTTGGGTGGGAGCCTGTGGGCTCTTCAGAAACTCACTGACACCTAAAACCTAGGGGGCTTTAGTGTGTCAACCACACACTGTATATATTTTTAAACCTCTGAGTTAAAACACAGTGATCTAAATTCTGCTAAAATTAAAGTCTCCTCTTACAATTCCTTCTTTTTCTCACTCAGACCTGAACGTTGCAGGGAGGATAACAAGACTTTCTGAAAATCCTAAAGGTGTAATCCCAAATTACTTCTGGTTTCCTCTCAGCCGTCTAGAGAATGAGAATCACGAACCCAAATAATCGTAATACGATGACGTTTCAATGCCCTGTTCCATCTCACTACTTTTGCCCACGTTTGAAAGGCTTTAAGTACCTCTTGGATGAACTTTTCTCCCTCTTCTCTGATAAAACCTTCCGAGAGCAATTCACTAGGATTTCTATTTTGTTTTAACATAGGAAAACCCTTTGAAGAGACCCATCCCCCCCTGCTCCGGAATAAGCTCAAAATATCTTCAAAGAGGTAAACTAGGGAAGCCATAAAAGAAAAACTTTCCAATTTAAGAGTCAAACCACACTGGGATGCATTTTTGACTGTCTCCAGTCCATGGAAAGATGAAACTATCTCCAGAAATTATTGGGGGAAAAAAATTTTTTTTTACCACAGATTTTGACAGTTTTCCGGTTAAAGGATCACAGGAAAATGGGACTTAGTCGTTCTGCCCCACCTCCTCAAATTTCTTAATATTTAGAAAAGAAAGTATTTCCGCAAGGTTTTGCCGCCAGGAAGAGGGAAGGTCCGGCTCCAGTCGGCTCCGAAGCTGCGTTCCAGTCTCGCAGGCGCCCCCTTGGCCTAGAGAAGATTTTAGAATCCTCCCAGGAGCCCCAGCGGGAAGAAGGCCCCGCCCCCGGACCCCATAGTGCCGTCCTCCCTGAGGAATATTTTAGAACCCTCCCTGAGCTCCCTCAGAGAGGAGACTCCGTCCCTTATAAATATTAAGGAACACACCCACAGGCCCACCCACTTCATGAATAATCAACGAGGACGAAGTAGGTCTTTGGTGCCAGAACCTAAGCCAAAGCCACTCGTTGCTTCAGGCTGACAAGAGGAAGGGGTGGGGCCGTTAGAAACGGGAGTGCGTGCGTGCTAAGTCGCGTCAGACTCTGCGACCCCATGGGCTGTGGCTCGCCAGGCTCCTCTGTTCATGGAATTCTCCAGGCAAGAATACTGGAGTGGGTTGCCATTCACCTTGCCAGGTGATCTTCCCGACCCAGGAATCGAACCGGCGTGTCTCAAGTCTCCTGCATTGGCATTCGGGTTC
>SJYQ01001139.1:28207-88891 GCA_006410935.1 Redunca redunca | reverse complement strand
GGAGAAGGGGACGACAGAGGATGAGATGGCTGGATGGCATCACGGACTCGATGGACGTGAGCCTGAGTGAACTCCGGGAGTTGGTGATGGACAGGGAGGCCTGGCGTGCTGCGATTCATGGGGTCGCAAAGAGTTGGACACGACTGAGCGACTGAACTGAACTGAACTTCCACTACAACTTTGTCCATTATTAACAATATCCTTTCAAAGATTTAAAAATCTTCATTAAAGATTTTTCATTGAAAAATGACATAGGATATAAAATTAAGTTTTGAGAAAGTTATGATATGATTCCAAATTTAAATATTCTGTTTGTATATATATACACACACACATACATTTAAAATATATAAGTGAATTAAAAGACTAGACAGAAAAAAAAAGTTTTTTGGAGCTACTTCTTTTTTTCTCTTGTTTTTTATTAGGTCCACGACAAGATCTCAACCTCTAGGCAGTGAGCCATGAGTGCCTAATGGATACAAAGATACAGAGTGATAAAAAAACTTAGATTTTATTCAATGTCATGGAAAGTCATGGAGGTCTTTTAAGCAGCTGCTGCTGCTGCTAAGTCACTTCAGTTGTGTCCGACTCTGTGTGACTCCATAGACGGCAGACTAAGCAGAGAGTGATACAATCTGACTTACATCACTTAAAGATTGCACTGGCTTTTGTGTGGAGAATGAATGAGGCTGGTGAGAGTAGAAGAGGTAAGATCTGTTAGAATTGTTGTGCAGGGTTGGAGTGATTGCCCTGGAAAGACAGATTAGAGATATTTTGGGGGGATAAAAGTAACTGAATTTGTTGATGGATTGGATATGGGAGGGAGGAAAAAGGAGCTAGGGATGATCCCTAGCCTTCTGACTTCCATAAGTGGATAGATGTTAATTTCATTTACTGAGATACTCAAGGCTGAAGTTGTTCTAGCAGAAAACAAAAATTTTAATTTTGCAGATGGTAAGTCTGGTGTATCTATGAGATATCAAGGGAGACGTCAAGAAGGCAGTTGAATTACATCTGGGGGCTCGAGGAAAAAAATCTGGGCTAGATATATAAATTTAAGAGTTTTCTGCAATAGAAGAACAGAATCTCTTCAGAGATTGGGAAAAGGGAGACAGTGAACCTCCAGACCACCTACTGAATCAGAATCTGCTTTTTTCTTTTTCTTTTTGTCACACCTGGAGGCATGTGGGATTTTAGTTCCCGATTAGGGCTCAAACCCTGGCCCTCTGCTTTGGAAGGGCAGAATCTTAACCACTGAACCACCAGGGAAGTCCTCAGAATCTGCATTTTAACAAAATCCACAGTTAAGTTTGATATATACTGATTTAGGCCATTTCACAGGCCATCTCCTCCTTTTCAACGCTTTAAAATTCCCCAATGAGAAATATTTTTCCTCTTTTGAAACTTCTTCATTCTTTGCTTGTACTGAAACCGTGCAACTCAGATTGGGACTTGAACCCCCAAAATAAAGTCTCTCACTGTTTCCATTGTTTCCCCATCTGTTTTCCATGAAGTGATGGGACCGGATGCTATGATCTTAGTTTTCTGAAAGTTGAATTTTAATCCAAATTTTTCACACTCCCTTTCACTTTCATCAAGAGGCTCTTTAGTTCTTCTCTGCTTTCTGCCATAAGGGTGGTGTCATCTGCATGTCTGAGGTTATTAATATTTCTCCCGGCAATCTTGATTCCAGCTTGTGCTTCATCCAGCCTGGCATTTCGCATGATGTATTCTGCATATAAGTTAAATAAGCAGGGTGACAATACATAGCCTTGATGTACTCCTTTCTCGATTTGGAACTAGTCTGTTGTTCCATATCCAGTTCTAACTGTTGCTTCTTGACCTGCACATGCAGATTTCTCAGGAGGCAGGTCAGGTGGTCTGGTATTCCCATCTCTTTCAGAATTTTCTGCAGTTTGTTGTGATCCACCCAGTCAAAGGCTTTGGCATCGTCAAAAAAGCAAATGTAGATATTTTTCTGGAACTCTCTTGCTTTTTCGATGATCCAACGGATGTTGGCCATTTGATCTCTGGTTCCTTTGCCTTTTTAAAATCTAGCTTGAACATCTGGAAGTTCTCAGTTCACATACTATTGAAGCCTGACTTGGAGAATTTTGAGTATTACTTTGCTAGCATGTGAGATGAGTGCAATTGTGTGGTAGTTTGAGCATTCTTTGGCATTGCCTCTCTTTGGGACTGGAATGAAAACTGACGTTTTCCAGTCCTGTGGCCACTGCTGAGTTTTCCAGATTTTCTGGCATATTGACTGTAGCACTTTCACAGCATCATCTTTTAGGATTTGAAATAGCACAACTGGAATTTCATCACCTCCACTAGCTTTGTTTGTAGTGATGCTTCCTAAGGGCTACTTGACTTCACTTTCCAGGATGTCTGCCTCTAGGTGAGTGATCACACCATCGTGTTTATCTGGGTCATTAAGATCTTTTTTGTATAGTTCTCCCATGTATTATTGCCATGTCTTCTTAATATCTTCTGCTTCTGTTAGGTCCATACCATTTCTGTCCTTTACTGTGCCCATCTTTGCCTGAAATGTTCCCTTGGTATCTCTAATTTTCTTGAAGAGATCTCTAGTCTTTCCCACTCTATTGTTTTCCTCTATTTCTTTGCAGTGATCACTGAGGAAGGCTTTCGTATCTCTCCTTGCTATTGTTTGGAACTCTGAGTTCAAATGGGTATATCTTTCCTTTTGTCCTTTGCCTTTAGCTTCTCTGCTTTTCTCAGCTATTTGTAAGGCCTTGTCAGACAACCATTTTACCTTTTTGCATTTCTTTTTTTTGGTGATGGTCTTGATAACTGCCTCCTATAAAATGTCATGAATGTCCGTTCATAGTTCTTCAGGGACTCTATCAGACCTAATCCCTTGAATCTATTTGTCATTTCCACTATATAATTGTAAGGGATTTGATTTAAGTCATACCTGAATGGTCTAGTGGTTTTCCCTACTTTCTTCAATTTTCAGGGCATGGACTTGGATTACTGTGATATTGAATGGTTTGCCTTGGAAACAAACAGAGATCATCATCCAAGTACTGCATTTTGGACTCTTTTGTTGACTATGATGGCTATTCCGTTTCTTCTAAGGGATTCTTGCCCACAATAGTAGATATAATGGTCATCTAAGTTAAGTTCACCCATTCCAGTCCATTTTAGTTCACTGGTTGCTAAAATATCAATGTTCACTCTTGCCATCTCCTCTTTGACCACTTTGAATTTGCCTTGATACATGGACCTAACATTCCAGGTTCCTATGCAATATTGCTCTTTATAGCATCGGACTTTACTTCCATCACCTTTCACATCCACAGCTGGGTGCTGTTTTTGCTGTGGCTCCATCTCTTCATTTTTTCTGGAGTTATTTATCCATCTTCTCCAGTAACATACTGGGCACCTACCAACCTGGGGAGTTCATCTTTCAGTGTTATATATTTTTGCCTTTTGTTACCATTCATGGGGTTCTCAAGGCAAGAATACTGAAGTGGTTTGCCATTCCCTTCTCCAGCGGACCACATTTTGTCAGAACTCTCCGCCATGACCCGTCCGTCTTGGGTGGCCCTACACGGCAAAGCTCATAGTTTCATTGAGCTAGACAAGGCTGTGGTCCATGTGATCAGTTAGGTTAGTTTTCTGTGATTGTGGTTTTCATTCTGTCTGCCCTCTGGTGGATAGGGTTAAGAGGCTTATGGAAGCTTCCTGATGGGAGAGCCTGACTGAGCAGGAAACTGGGTCTTGTTCTGATGGGTGGGGCCATGTTCAGTGAGTCTTTAATCCAATTTTTTGTTGATGGGCAGGACTGTGTTCCCTCCCTGTTGCTGGACCTGAAGCCAAACTATGGTGGAGGTAATGAAGATAATGGCGACCTCTTTCAAAAGGTCCCATGCAGGCACTGCTGGACTCAGTGCCTCCGACCCTGAAGCAGGCCACCAGTGACCCACGCCTCTGCTGGAGACTCCTGGACACTCATGGGCATGTCTGCGTCAGCTTCTTGTGCACTGTCACAGGTCGGCCATGAGTCTTAACCACCTCCTTGATCCCGGCCGCTTGGTTTCCCAGGCACACCGTGAGAGCACCATCTCAGGTATGCCGAATATCTCCTCTGGAGAGCTGATCTTAGGCTGCGACCCTCCAGGCAGATGTCAACCATCCAGGATCTCAGGAAGAGGTGGTTAGCAGCTGGGAGCCTGCTCACAGTTTGGTGGAAGATGCCATCTCTGGGGCTAAGAGTGTAGCAGCCCCTTGCCTTCGGAGCCTGCCTCTCTGCCTCCTGGTGGGGAGGGGCCAGTAGGCAGCCAGCTAGCTCTCTTTTTGTATTCGTTCAATTCTTTGTTCTGAGAGCAAGCGTCTTAGGCTGTTAGGTTAGAGCCTTTCACAGGAAAGTTCTCTTTTGTGCAGTTGTGGTTAGGTGTGTATTCTGTGGGTTGGTTTTTTTTTCTCCCGGTTATGTTGCCTTCTGAGATTCCAAAACTCCCCGCAGACCCGCCTGTGAGAAGGTTTCCTACTATGTAGAAACTTCTCCTCCTTCACAACTCCCTCCCCAGGACAGGTCTCCATCCCTAACTCTTTTGTCTCTCTTTTTGTCTTTTGTATTTTGTCCTACCTGCTTTCGAAGAGAATGGGCTGCCTTTCTGGGTACCTGGTGTCCTCCACCAGTGTTCAGAAGTTTCTGCCATACAGCAATGCAAATTAGCCACAAGTATACATATATCACCTGTTGCCATTATTTTTTACTTAATAAAATGAGCAATTAACTATTACTTTATGTTATGAATATCATTCCTTTTACCTTCAGCTGCAGCTAAGTGATCAAATAATGTCTTCATTCACGAATTCCAGAGTAAGTGGAGAGCTGACATAAAGTATTCAAAAATAGCTGGTTACTTGTAACATCAGACAAAAATTTTAGGAAAGGAAATTTCACAAATTTCTTTGATTAAACCACTACATATGTTTTTTCTTTAAAAATATTAGTTTAAAATTCCTATTAGAAATCATTGTTTAGTGCAGAAAAAATAAAAATATACACAAGTCTTCTTTCCCTCCATCCCTTAAAATCAACTTAATCTTTCTACTTGAGGGAGGGTAACCAATAATAATACTTTGGTACATTGCCTTCCTGGTGGAATCTTCCCTGGTCTGTAAATATAGATCTGTATCATCTTTTTCACTAGTTACATGGTATTTCACTATAAAGATACATCAGACATTCTTTTAACTGGTTCAGCATCACTATTTTTTTTCCAATTTTTTTTATATTAAACAATCCTGCAAAGAGCACTTTGTATGTTCATCTTAGGATAAACTTTTAAAATTTTTGGTTGTAAGAGGCTATCACTTAAAATTAGGAAAAGCTTCAAGTGATAGAAAACGCCAAAATATAGTAGCTTAAACAAGATAGAAGTTTATTTTTCTCATATAAATAAGGTTTAGAGATAAGTAACTGGGACTGGTATGGCAGCTCCACAGACATCTGGAAACCAGGCCCCTTCTATCTAGTTGCTCCACATCCTCAACCCGTGGCCTCCACCTCATGGCCCAAGAAGGCTTCCTGAGCTCAGGCTATCATGTTCACCTTCCAGTCAGCAGGAAGAAGGAAAGGAAAGAAGGGGCTTCTCCCTGACAGTTTAAAGACCCTTCCCTTGACGTGGATTTAACCAGAATTTAGTAACATGGTCAGTCCTGAGAAACATCTTGGAAGACCCTGTGTCCAGCTTAAAAATAGGGGATGCTATTACTATAGGAGAAGGGAAGAGCAGCTATCAGAGTACAACAGTCCCTGTGCAAAGAGTAAGCACATTTTCCACTTTTGGTACATTTTATCTTCTGGTTTCCCAACCCTTAGTGAACAGTTTTTTAATGTCCAAATTAATCTAATAGCTTAAATCAATTTCCTGTTGGTTCTTGATAGAGAAGACCACATAGTTGGCTTATATCTTTTATATCATTGAAAATAATTAAAGCTACTTCTAAATTTCCTTGTTTAGACAGTGATTTCCTTTCTAGTTTGATTTCCTTGGCGTATCAAAATCCTATTCCATCCTTCTGGGATATTTCTCATTTTCTCTTAATGTTGCTTTATTTGGACCCTAAATCTGTTACCTTTTTTTTTTGACTAAAGCCTAACTGATTGAATTGAACTGAAACATAGTGATTTCTGTTCTTTACTTCTGAGCGTTTATTTCTTTAAATACAAAAAATAAACTCCACTGACTAATTTAAAAGAAAAAACTTGTCCACACCCCATGGTGTGTGGGGAGTCCCCCAACCAGGGGTCGAACCTATGGACCCTGCGCTGGAAGCACAAGTCCTAACCACTAGACCACCGGAGAAGTCCCCCGATTGATGTTTTTTTTTGTTTGTTTGTTTTAATCATTTCTTTGGTCCTCATTTTTTTTTCTTTCAGAAAAGATGGGTATTTTTTATGTTTATTTTATTTTTAAAATTTTATTTTTATATTTAAAGACTAGTCAACTAAATCAGAAAGATTGCCAGCAAAAATAATAAGGCAAATTCATGTGCCTTGGGCACTGGAATCAGGCAGTCAGAAAAAAATATACTAAGAATAAAACTGTGTAAGGGTATATGGAACCAGAGACTATTACATAAAGTTCTTAGACTGTAACTTGGTGACAAGATTTCATCCCATAATAGGCGTTGACAACAGAATGGCAAGAAATTCCTCACTTTTCAGGCAAGGACGCCAAGGTCCAAAAAATGTGTCTTTCCTAAGATTTTCAACTCCAGTATTCTTCTTGTTATGAAGCCAGTTTGAGTAATTACATCTGGGTCATGTCAAATTTTGCCTGGAAAATTGAGGGCAGGAGAATAAGAGGGTGACAGGGGATGAGATGGTTGGATGGTATCACTGACTCAATGGACAAGAGTTGAGAAAACTGGGAGATAGTGAAGGGCAGGGAAGCCTGGTGTGCTGCAGTCCACCGGGATGCAAAGAGCTGGACATGCCTAACAACAACAACAAAAACTCTACTATATAAAAAGAAGGGGGAAAAAAGAAGCCAAAAAAGTCTACTATAAAGTGCAAAGTGTTATACTATTTTAAAATGAAAAAAATGTATACATGAGTATATAAAATGCTGGGAGTGTAAGCTGATAGGGTAGGGGCTCCCTGGAGAAAGAGAACCAGACATAAGAGAAGCCATTTTTGGCCTAAGCCATTTTGTAATCTAAGCCTGGTCTCAGTGCTCGCCTTTGAACAGGGCTCAGTAATAATGAACTTAAGGAAACAAAAGAACAATCTGTTGGTAGGGAAGAAAAGTACCAGCAGCAAAGATAAGAAATCAGTTGTAAAAGATTTCAGGTCTGTTTCAAAGGTAGAGATCAGCCTGAAGCACTTTCTTGAGCTGTTTTGTAGAATTCAGACCTCCTCAGCACCAAAGCAACTGGAATCTAAATGATGATTGTATTGACCCCTTTTGACTTCCATGGTTTTAATCAACTAAAACTTGGATTCTGTTGTCCTTTACCCCAATTCTATGCTGACTTCTCTTTTCAAGTCCCTTCAAAAATATGTATGTACACTTGGCTTAAAACCTTGCCCAATTTTGCTGTTTGGGGAGATACTGCTTTGAGAAAGATCCTCTGTGGTGGCGTTCTTACCTTCTGCAAGTAATAACTCCCTCCTTCCTCCAAACTTCGGCTTGGGTGTCTCTTTTGGCTCAGTACCCACTAAGAGGTGAACCCAGTTTTCAGGTAACAGAAGAAATGCCACTAGTAACATGTCGTATGTCAAGCTTGCATGCTCAGTCATGTCCGACTCTTTGAGACCTGATGGACTGTAGCCCTCCAGGCTCCTCTGTCCATGGGATTCTTCATGCAAGAAGACTGGAGTAGGTTGCCATTTCCTTCTCCAGGGGATCTTCCCAACCCAGGGATCGAACCCACGTTTCCTGAGTCTTGTGCATATTGGCAGGCAGATCCTTTACTATTGTGCCACCTGGGAAGCCCTACTGAGTAGTATAGTAGTTATTTTTGCATGGCAATATTAAGGGAGATTTACGTAAGTTCTTTTTTCTTTTGTGCATTTCTGGGTTTTCCAAGCTCTTTGTATTGAGTATGTATTATTTGTGTCATTAAAAGCATTATCTAAAATATACACTGTTGCATATTACTGTAGGACAAATGGAAGAGATGGAAGAGGGTTGAAAACTCATTTTGGATATTTTTTAATGAGGATCATCATCAGCTGAAAGATATCAATAAATAAATATGCTCAAATATTTAAGCCAGTTGATAGCTGTCTGGGAAATCATGAGGAAGCAGAACAAATAGCACAGAAGTTAGTGGGCACTACCCCCCTCTCCCAAAATCTTTTTCCAATCTCCTTTCAAAAGGAGCGCTCCTCCAAGATTAGTTTTTAAAAAGGTGTTGGATTCTGATTTTTTTTTTTTGTCTTTGCGACTTGTGGGATTTTAGTCTTGGCAGGGAGAACAGAGTCCTAACCACTGGACTGCCAAGGAATTCCCCAAGATTCTGATTCTGTTACTTCTTAGATTGCATCAAGGTCCAGGCAGCTGTACCAAGAAACCCTAGATACTGTGGATTCAGATATGAAGGGACTGGCTGTTGGCTCCTACCCTTGGAAGCCAACTCAATCCCAAATGGCAATAAATTTTTAAAAACTGAAGTATATAGTTGGTTTACAGTATTGTGTTAGTTTCAGGTATATAGCTAAGTGAATTAGTTATTTTTTTCAGATTATTTTCCATTATAGGTTATTACAAGATATTGACTATAACTCACTGTGCAATACAGTAAATAAATCCTTGTTATCTATTTTTTATATATTGTGGTATATCTGTTAACCCCATACTCCCAGTTTCCCTTCCTCCCTCCCCTTTTGGTAACCTTAAGTTTGTTTTCTATGCCTGTGAGTCTGTTTCTGTTTTGTAAACAACTTCATTTGTATTATTTTTTTGATTTCACGAGTAAGTGCTATATAATATTCTTCTTGCTCTGACTTATTTCCACTTAGTATGATAATCTCTAGGCTCGTCCATTTTGCTGCAAATGACATTATTTCATTCTCTTTTTTTGGGTGAGTATTCTATTGTATGTATATACCACGTCTTCTTAAGAATTTATTTATCAATGGATACTTAGGTTGCATTCATGTTTTGACTATTGTAAATAGTGCTACTATGACTATTGGATGCAAGTATCTTTTTTAATTACTCTTTTTTTGGGGGGGTGGCAAACCACATGGCTTGCAGGATTTTAGTTCCCCAACCAGGGATGGAAACCATGCCCCACGCAGTGGAAGCATGGAGTCCTAACCACTGGTCTGCCAGGGAATTCCTTGAATTAGAGTTTTCATCTTTTCTGAATACATGCCTGGGAGAGGAATCACTGGATCATATGGTGGCTATATTTTTAGTATTTTGAGGAGCCTGTATACTATTCTCCATATTGGCTGTACGAATTTACATTTCCACCAACAGTATAGGAGGGTTCCCTTTTTTCCACACCCTCTCCAGCAATTATTATTTGTAGTCTTTTTGATGATAGCCATTCTGACCTGTCTGAGGTGATATCTCAATGTGATTTGTTTTGCATTTCCCTAATAATTACCATTGTTGAGCACTTTTTCTTGTCCAACTAGCAATACATTTAGTCCTATATTTTATATTTCATGATTGAATTATTTAGGCTGCACTTTTAGCATTGTGTTGAGAATTCTGGAAAGTGGTTTCAATTACTTAAATAATTAAGGCCAGTGAGCCATAAATTGGGAGCAAATACTTGCAAAAGACATGTCCAATGAAGGAAATTTACCCAAAATATACTATAATCTCCTAAAATTGTAAGAAAATGAACAACCCAATTAAATGATGAGCGAAAGACCTGAACAGATAGATATACCTCACGGAAGAAGATGTATAGGGGCTTCTCGGCCAGTCCAGTGATTAAGACTGTGCTTCCACTGCAAGAAGCACGGGTTTGATCTGATCATTGGTCCCACACGCCATGCAGTGTGGCCAAAAATAAAAGTATTGAAAGAGGAAGACATTCAAATGGAAAACAAGTATATGCAAGATGCCATGCATCATGTCTTCAGGGAACTGCAAATTTTAAACAACAGTGAGATCCCATTACACACCTATGGGAATGGCCAAATTCCAAAATACTGACAACACCAAATGTTGGTGAGGCTGTGGAACAAAAGGAACTGTCATTTATTGTTGGCAGAAAAACAAAATGGTACAGCCACTTTGGGAGACCGTTTGGCAATTTGTTACAAAACTGAACATGTTCTTACCATATGATCCAGCAGTCATACTCCTTGGTATTTACCCAAAGGAACTGAAAACTTATGTCCACACAAAAACCTGCACATGGGTGTTTATAGCAGTTTGATTCATAACTGACAAAACTTGGAACCAACCATGTCCTTCAGTAGGTGATAGATAAATAAACTGTGGTATATCCAGACAACAGATTATTCAGTGCTGAAAAGAAATGAGCTATCAAGCTACTGAAAGACATGGAGGAAGCAAAAACACATATTATTAAGTGAAAGAAACCAATCTGAAAAGGCTACATACTGTATAGTTCCAACTATATGACATGTGGAAAAGGTAAAACTATGGAGAGACTTAAAAGATCAATGGTTGCCAGGGGCTAGCGAGGAGGAGGGAATGAACAGGCAGAGCACAGAGGATTTTTAGGGCAGGGAAACTATTTATGATACCATAATATGGACAGAGGTTCATAATATTTTGCAGGAGGAAGTGACCAAAACTGTACCAAAGGCGAAGAAATGCAAGACAAAGTGGTTATCTGAGGAAGCTTTACAGAGAGTTGAGGAAAGAAGAGACACAAAGGCAAAGAAGAAGGAGAAAGATATGCCCAACTGAATGCAGAGTTCCAGAGAATAGCAAGGAGAGATAAGAAAACCTTAAGTGAACAATGAAAGGAAAAAGAGGAAAACAATAGAATGGGAAAGACTAGAAATCTCTTCAAGAAAACTGGAGGTATCAAGGGAACATTTCATACAAGGATGGGCATGATAAAGGACAGAAATGGTAAGGACCTAAAAGAAGCAGAAGAGATTAAAAAGAGGCGGCAAGCTTACATAGAAGAACTATACAAAAAGGACTTAATGACCCAGATAACCATGATGGTGTGATCACTCACCTAGGGCCAGACATCCTGGGGTGTGAAGTCGAGTGGGCTTTAGGAAGCATTACTACGAACAAAGCTAGTGGAGGTGATGGAAATCCAGCGGACCTATTTCAAGTCCTAAAAGATAATGCTGTTAAAGTGCTGCACTCAATGTGCCAGCAAGTTTGGAAAATTCACCAGTGGCCACAGGACTGGAAAAGGTTTTTTTCATTCCAATCCCAAAGAAAGACAATGCCAAAGAATGTTCAAACTACTGAACAATTACACTCATTTCACATGCTCGCAAGGTTACGCTCAAAAATCTTTTGGACTAGGCTTCAACAGTACGTGAACCAAGAACTTCCAGATGTATAAGGTGGGTTTAGAAAAGGCTGAGGAACCAGGGATCAAATTGCCAATCTTTGCTGGATCATAGAGAAAGCAAGGGAATTCCAGAAAAATATCTGCTTCGTTGACTATGCTAAAACCTTTGGCTATGTGGATCACAACAAACTGGAAAATTCTGAAAGAGATGGGAATACCAGACCACTTTACCTGCCTTCTGAGAAACCTGCATGGGGGTCAAGAAGTAACATTTCAAACCAGACATGGGACAACAGACTGGTTAAAAATTGGGAAGGGAGTACAGCAAGGATGTATATTATCACCCTGCTTATTTAACTTCTATGCAGAGTACATCATGCAAAATGCCAGCCTGGATGAATCCCAAGCTGGAATCAAGATTGCCAGGAGAAATATCAACAATCTCAGATATGCAGATGATACCACTCTATTAGCAGAAAGTGAAGAGGAACTAAAGAGTCTCTTGATGAGGGTGAAAGAGGAGAGTGAAAAAGCTGGCTTAAAATTCAATATTACAAAAAAAAAAGGAAGAAGAAGAAGATCATGCCATCCAGTCCCATCACTTCATGGCAAATAGAAGGGGAAAAGTGGAAACTAACAGATTTTCTTTTCTTGGGCTCCAAAATCACTGCGGACAATGACTGCAGCCTTAAAATTAAAGGATGCTTGCTCTCTGGAAGGAAAGCTATGACAAACTTAGCATACTAAAAAAAAGCAGAGGCATCACTTTGCTGACGAAAGCCTGTATATTCAAAGCTATGATTTTTTCAGTAGTCATGTATAGGATGTGACAGTTGGACCATAAAGAAGTCTGAGCGCCAAAGAATTGATACTTTCAAATTGTGGTGCTGAAAATGACTTTTGAGAGCCCACTGAACTGCAAGGTGATCAAACCAGTTGATCCTAAAGGAAATCAGCCCTGAATATTCTTTGGAATATTCTTTGGAGCTGAAGCTCCAATCCTTTGGCTACCTGATGCAAAAACCTGACTCATTGGAAAAGACCCTGGTACTGGGAGAGATTGAAGGCAAAAGGAGAAGGGAACAGCAGAGGATGAGATGGTTAGATAGCATCACCGACTCGATGGACATGAATTTGAGCAAACTCCAGAAGGTAGTGGAGGACATGGGAGCCTGGCATGCTGTAGTCCATGAAGTCACAAAGAGTCAGACACAACTTAGCAACTGAACAACAACAATACTGGATACATGTCATTCAGTTCAGTTCAGTTCAGTTCAGTTGCTCAGTCGTGTCCGACTCTTTGCGACCCCATGAATCGCAGCACGCCAGGCCTCCCTGTCCATCACCAACTCCCGGAGTTCACTCAAACTCACCTNCTTTGTTGGCAAAGTAATGTCTCTGCTTTTGAATATGCTGTCTAGGTTGATCATAACTTTTCTTCCAAGGAGTAAGTGTCTTTTAATTTCATGGCTGCAGTCACCATCTGCGGTGATTTTGGAGCCCCAAAAGATAAAGTCTGACACTGTTTCCACTGTTTCCCCATCTATTTCCCATGAAGTGATGGGACCAGATGCCATGATCTTTGTTTTCTGAATGTTAAGCTTCAAGCCAACTTTTTCACTCTCCTCTTTCACTTTCATCAAGAGGCTTTTTAGTTCCTCTTCACTTTCTGCCATAAGGGTGGTGTCATCTGCATATCTGAGGTTATTGATATTTCTCCGGCAATCTTGATTCCAGCTTGTGCTTCTTCCAGCCCAGCGTTTCTCATGATGTACTCTGCATATAAGTTAAATAAGCAGGGTGACAATATACAGCCTTGACGTACTCCTTTTCCTACATGTCATTATGTTTTCAAAACTCTTAGAATGTCAACATCAAAAGTGAAACCTAATGTACTTTGGACTTTGTTTTGAGTGACAATGATGTGTCTACAAAGTTTAACAAATGTTACATTCTGGTGGGAAATGTTGATTCTGAGGGCTGTTTTGTGAGGAGGGGGTCTCAGGCAAGGGGCAGGAGGTATATTGAAAATCTCTGTACCTTCCATTCAATTTTACTCTGAACCTGAAACTGCTCAAAAAAACCCACAAAACTCTATATGTAAAAAAGTTAAGGCCAACAATTAGTCTTTAATTCAAGAACATTTTTCCAGTTATAATTTTTAAAAAAACTAGACTTTGCAGATATAAAGCAGATTTTAAAAATAGGTATATGTATTCCAGATTATGTGTGAGTGTGTGAAAGTAGCTGAGTGTTTGTAGAAGACAAAAATTAAATATTCCAAAAATCTTTATAAGATCCTTTAAGAAAAACATTTTTTTCTGTTCTACTGAGTACTTCTTATCAGATCTTATAAATGCAGCAGTAACACTAATTAATAAAGCTAATTTTATTTGAGTAGATTTGGGAGGACAGTCATTGCAAAACACTGGGTGTTATGGAAAAAACTGCTAAAAACTAATTTTTATTTATTTATTTATTTTTAACTGGAGGATAATTGTTTTACAATGTTGTGTTGGTTTCTGCCATACATCAGCATGAATCAGCCATAGGTATACATATGTCCCCTCCCTCGTGAACCTCCCTCCCACCTCCCACACCATCCCACCCCTCTAAGTTGTTACAGAGCCCAGGTTTGAGTTCCCTGAGTCATACAGCAAATTTCCATTGGCTATCTATTTTACATATGGTAGTGTATATGTTTGGAGAAGGAAAGTGTATATGTTTCCACATTACTGTCTCCATTAGTCCGACTCTCTCCTTCCTCCCCCCACTCCCATGTTGATAAGTCTGTTCTCTATGTCTGTGTGTCCATTGCTGCTGCTTCTAGGTCACGTCAGTCATGTCCGACTCTGTGCAACCCCATAGATGGCAGCCCACCAGGCTCCCCTGTGCTACCCTGCAAATAGGTTTATCAGTACTATCTTTCTAGATTCCATATATATGTGTTAATATGTGATATTTGTTTTTATCTAGGTCTACTTCACTCTATATAATAGGCTCTAGGTTCACCCATCTCCTTAGAACTGTCTTAAATGTGTTCCTTTTTATGGCTGAGTAATATTCCATTGTGTATATGTACCACAGCTTCTTTATCCATTCATCTGTTGATGGACATCTAGGTTGCTTCCATGTTTTAGGTATTGGATATTGATTTTTAGATGGTCAACTCAGATGGCTTGATTCATTTGGAATGTTTTAAAAATAGAAAACAGGGCTTCCCTGCTGGCTCAGATGGTAAAGAATCTGCCTGCAATGGGATCCCTGGATTGGGAAGATCCCCTGGAGAAGGGAATGGCTACCCACTCCAGTATTCTTGCTTGGAAAATTCCATGAACAGAGGAGCCTGGAGGGCTGCAGTCCATGGGGTCACAAAGAGTCGCAGATGACTGATCGACTTTCACTTTACTTTTTTTCCCCCAAGAAATGCAAAATGCTAGAACTGGGAAAACTTGGAAATCTATAATTCTCATTAATTGACTGAAATTACTAAGTAAACAAGCCATAGGATCTAGAGAATTCAATGGCTACTGAAAAAGAGTGCATTTCAAGCAGAAACAGGTTCTGTATTTTTCCAGCAGGTGACAGCAGAGAGCTGTGTAAAATTTAATATGTTTTCTCAAATGAGTGGAATCCTGAAGATGGGGAACTGGAAAGAGCTTTAGCACCGAACACCCTCAGTTTATAGATGAAGAAATTGAGCTGCAAGAGATTATCTGAGCTTCTTAAAGCAAAACCCTTCACTAGGCTATGCAAATTTCACTTATAATTGCTTTATACTCAAAGCAAACAAATTAATTTGATATGAAAAATATATTTCATATGAAATATTAAGTTATGATAGGAAAGCCTTTGTTTAGAGTATTTGCAGAACGTTTTCCTTTTTTGGTTAAAACTTAAAAGAAAAAAGGAAGGTCATCTGAAAGCTTTCTAAAATGGGAGGTACACTGAGGGAAAAAGTACAGATTTGGGAAGCAAGCCTGAATTTGATGCTTCATCCACCTCATTTCTGTTGCCTCATCTTGAATAACTTATTCAAGCTTTGTGTTCACTTAAAATTTTTTTCTTTTTATCTTTCAAAATTATTTTATATATTTAAACAAAGTGTACAGCAAAGTGATTTAGTTATATACATATATATATACATACATATATCTTTTTTTCAAATTCTTTTCCTTTCTCCCTGTGCTATAAATTAGAATGCTGAATCAAGAAATGTATTTTGTATAAATTCTCATCAGGAGATGACAGTGGAACTTGGCCTGCGACGGGGACACACACTTCAAGTTACATAACAAACGTCTTTTAAAACTTTTGTTTGTGTGCCTTTGTGACTGTATTGTAATCTTATTTGGAGATGAGGTCAAAGATCTAAATTTGGGGTTCCTTGAAACTGTAAGGGCTCTGCCAAACAGCCCTCTGGTCCCCCATAATAAGCCCACCTACTTTCTAATGTAATAGTAGAGGTATTTGGAACTTTATCCTGGAAAAAGGTTTCCTTTGTCAAATATGACAGGATCTTTTATATGGTTGTGTTTTATGTATTGTTCCTTTGTTGATGTTGGGAAAAAGGCAGAGAAGCTAATGGAATGAATGCAGCCAAGGGACATAATGGCCCAATTTCTACCCTGTAAGGAACTGGAGGAGCCACAGCAAAACTTTAATACCCCAGAGGAGGGCACATTCTCCTTTTAACCACTTGCATAAAGGAGAGTTATGGTTTATTATGTACTAAAGCTGTCTGTTCATCACATCACAAATACTTCTTCAGACGGCTGTGATCGTCTCATGGCACCGCAAAGGTGGTAGGATAGAAATAGCTTAGACCAGTCTAATGAAGTGGTTGGCCTTAGTGTTTGACACTGTGCCAGATTTACAAATAAAGCCAAACGTCTAAAATATATACTGTTAGGGATCTTTTTAAAAATTACATTTATTAAATACAGAATAAATTAAAAAGAATATTTGAAAAAAATGTGTAAGAAAAAAGAATCATGAGATAATAGACTCCTGTGTATATCTCACCTCTCCAATTTTAGGGAAAAAAAAAACACAAAAACCATCATGACCAGTGGCGTCCCCGAGGGTCCCCCCTTCCAGATCCTTTTCCTTCCCTCTCCTCCCTTCCCCTCTTCCCTCTCACCATTATTTTGAATTTGTGTTTATAAATTCCCCTGTTTTTCATGATAGTTTTGCCACATACATTTATATTCCTGATATTTATATGTATACGTGTGTTTAAAATTTTAAGAGAAATATGGCATGCATATGGTATCAGGCCTGAAAATACAGTCTTTTAGTTTAAAAAACAGCAATGAATACCTATGAATCTATTACCAGGCCAAGAGGGAACATTGTCAAGACCCTACTTCTCTTCGATTGTATCTCCTTTCTTCGTCCCAGAGATGAATATTAATCTGGAGCTTTGAATTAATATTAACCACTTTTTGTTGTCAAGGCTATGGTCTCTCTGGTAGTCATGTACAATTGTGAGAGCTGGATAATAAAGAAGGCAGAGCGCCAAAGAACTGAACTTTCCGAACTGTGGTGCTGGGTAAGATTCTTAAGAATCCCTTGGAAAGCAAGGAGATGAAACCAGTCAATCTTAAAGGCAATCAGTCCTGAATTCTCTTTGGAAGGACGCTGAAGCTCCAATACTTTGGTCGCCTGATGTGAACAGCTGAATCATTGGAAAAGACACTGATGCTGAGAAAGATTGAAGGCAGAAGGAGAAGAGGGTGACAGAGGATGAGATAGTTGGATCACATTACCGATTTAATGGAACTTGGGCAAACTCCGGGAGCTGGTGAGGGATAGGGAAGCCTGGCATGCTGCAGTCCATGGAGTCTCAAAGTGTAGGACAACTCTTACTGTGGTAAAATATACATGATATTTACCATTTTATCTATGTGTAATATACAAGTGCAGTGACCTTCAGAACTTTCATGTTGTTGTGCCACCATCACCACCATCCATCTCCAGATTTTTTTTTATTTTCCCAACTGAAACTCTGTACTCATTAATGCTAACCCTTCATTCTCTCCTCCCCACAGATCGTGGCTGCTGCTGCTGCTGCTGCTAAGTCAATTCAGTCGTGTCCGACTCTGTGCGACCCCATAGACAGCAGCCCACCAGGCTCCCCCGTCCCTAGGATTTTCCAGGCAAGAACACTGGAGTGGGTTGCCATTTTCTTCTCCAATGCATGAAAGTGAAAAGCGAAAGGGAAGTTGCTCAGTCGGGTCCGACTCTTAGCAACCCCATGGACTGCAGCCCACCAGGCTCCTCTGTCCGTGGGATTTTCCAGGCAAGAGTACTGGCAGCCATGAATTTATGAATTGCACTACTTTAGTTCCTTATATACATGGAATCTTATCAATACATTATTAATCCTTTATTTAACCTGAAGTCTTTGAACATCATCCATGTTGTAACATGTGTCAGATTGTCCTTCCTTTTAAAAAGAGGCTTAAATTTGAGATAGATAGGCCTAGAACCCTGGGACCATTTACTGCAATACTGCAGCGCTTGCACGTGGACACACCTCTTCTCAAGCAATAAAATACAAAGAAACTCCATGGGACTAAAATGACTGCATGCTTACACAGTTGGGACAAATTCTGGACAAAAGATACAAGAGACTAAAAGACCCAACTGCTACTTTTGAGGGGCCTGGAGCAAAATCAGGGGGTCTGGAGCAAAAATGGGGTACTGTGTATGTCCTCTGCACAAGACACCACCTAAAGGGTGGACAAAACACCTCCTTCAGCCTAACTCCTGGACACACCCGTACCCTCACCCTATATAAGGAACAAGCTTGCCCACCCCCACCCCGGCCCCTGCCACCAGTTCCTACCGTCCACCAGGGAGCAAGCAAAGGAAACTGTTGTTTGTTCCCGCAGAGGCCCCAATAAGGCCTTGCCTGAATTTCTTGTCGGGTCTCTAGTCAATTTCTATTNAAAAAAAAAAAAAAAGAAATTCACTGGAAGGATGTCTCTGGTTGTCCAGTGCCCAAGACTCCAGGCTCCCAATGCAGGGAGCCTGGGTTTCATCACTTGGGGAGCTAGATCCCACATGCCTTGAACAGGAATTCGCATGCTAGAGAAAATGCAACCACATAGATAAATAAATAAAAATATTTTTAAAAAGAAATTCATTGGGCTTCTTGAATCTGAGTATTCTTTCATATTTCATTTCTTTGTCTCACTGAATTTCTTCAGGTGTTTTCTAGTTCAATAATTCTCTCTTCAGCATGTCTAATCTGCTATTCTGTCTACTGTTTTAAATTTTAATTATTACATTTTTTCATTTCCAGAATTTAATTGTTTAAAACTTCTTAATCATTTTTGTAGATCTTCTTATTTACTTATATCATTTCTTTTTATTTCTTAAAAGCTCTTAAAAAGGTTTTTAATATTATGTTTCTGATCATTCCTATATCTAAAGTTTTTATAAATCTGATTCTGCTGCCTGTATTACTTGCATTTCATCTCTGGTGATAATTTCCTTGGTTTTGTGATTTTTTTAATTATTTTTTAAACATTTTATTGAAGTAAAGTTGATTTACAATGTTGTGTTAATTTCTACTATACAGCCAAGTGACTCAGTTATTTTTATATATATATATTCTTTCTCATACTCTTTTCCATTATGGTTTATCACAAAATGTTGAATAGTTTCCTGTGCTATACAGTAGGACCTTATTGTTTATGGGTTTTATGATTTTTGACTGTGATTTACTATTTCTTAAAATTTTATCTGTGAAAATTTTGTAGGGCCAAGGATAAAGGTGGGTTCACCTAAGAGGCTTTGTATTTGCTCTTTCAGCACTTAGGATCACTTTACATTACATTTTCTGCTAGAGGCTTTTCAGAACTTTCAACTAATATGAATCTGTGCTGCAGATTTGTGTTAGGGCTAGCTTTTAGTTATACATCTTCCAGAGTTTGTTTCATTTTCCTGTGGTATCAAGAATCAAGGCAGCTCATTCTGGTTGCAGATCTTCCAGATGGAAAGATTAGATATATTTCTGGATTAGCCTAACAATGAAAGTGTAGACTTTAAGTGCCTCACCTACATGCTGCTGCTGCTGCTACTGCTAAGTCACTTCAGTCGTGTCTGACTCTGTGTGACCCCATAGACGGCAGCCCACCAGGCTCCCCTGTCCCTGGGATTCTCCAGGCAAGAACGCTGGAGTGGGTTGCCATTTCCTCCAGTGGATGAAAGTGAAAAGTGAAAGTGAAGTCGCTCAGTCGTGTCCGACTCTTAGTGACCCCATGGACTACAGCCCACCAAGCTCTTCCGTCCACGGGATTTTCCAGGCAAGAGTACTGGAGTGCCATTGCCTTCTCCGTCACCTTCATGAGGGGGGTATCAATTAGAATCTCCACCTACATGAGAGGGTATCAATTAGAGTCTCTAACTTAGGCAGACCTGGGGCTCTGTGTTATTTCTTGATCTCCTTGAAGTCTCGAAAACTGAGAGCTACATGGTTTGATAATTTCTCTGCTTATCTCTCGGGATTCCTACCACCACTTGGTTTTGGCTGAATATTCCTTATTTTTATTAATGAATTTAGAAGGTATTTTTAGTATTTTATCCCACATTTTTAGTTTTCAGCAGGGGAATTAGGATATCTGGGTTTATGACATCATCTTAAAATCAGATTGGGACTTGAACCCAGCCAAAACCCTGATTGGTTCTTGGACTATGTTCTTTTAATTAGAATCACTCATCTGGTGTCTGGACTTACTGAGACTCAAATTCTTTGTGTCTCCATGCAGAAGGAAGTCAACAAGAAGCACAGTAATAGGCAAGAAGTAGATTTATTACTGTAAGATGCTTGTGAGAGATGCAAATGAGCAGGGGAGGGGGCACTGCCCTGAAGATTAAGTGGGCTACAAGTTTATAATCAAAGGAAAGTGGGGGAGGGCGAAAAGACCACCTTCTTCACGTAGATGTCAGGCTTACATCACTAGCTCCCCCTTCATGTTGGGCAGGAGAGTTTCTGACCATATGAAGTCAAACTAGGATTATCATAGCGCTTATTCAAATCAACAGAAGGGTGGCAACGTTTTTCTTTCACCTAAGGACCTGGGGTACATCTCATTCTTTTATTTATGGCTTTATAGTTAAGTCTGCTTTGTTCCACAGTGTTCCAACAGCTTTCTTAAATGATCATTAACTTATAGTCATCTCCCAGCATTTCCTAGGTTTCCTTCTCTATCCACAGTCCCCTACTGGGACCTCTGCAACTACCTGTTTAAATATCCCATTCTGTCCCCATCAATCTGAAATGGAAGTCTGCATCATTTATTTTTCAATTATATTCATAAACTTTCTTTAGAAAATACTTAGGCTTTTAAGTGCATTGCCTTTATGTGCCAAACCTTTTTTTCCATCCCTTTATGTTATTCTTTCCTTTCAATACCCTGTCCTTTAAGCATGACACATACTCATTGAATTTTAGCATGTGAAACTGATATCTTTGGCTGATGAAGAATTATGTAACATTAGGCAGAGAAAAAGATTTCAAGGGCAGCTGAGGTCTGCAATGTTCATGCAGTTTTGGGTCATTTTTGCGTCTTGTTTTCTCTTATGGTTTAAACTTCAATTTTTAAATACTTCTAAATAGCCCTGTTTATTTTCCTCCTTAACATTTCTGGTAAACAGAAAAGCTTAATGTTTATCAAAGGAACATTTTTAAGGACAGCATGAACAATTGGATGGTCTCCATTTTCAGCATGTTTGGTTTTGAAGCACATAATAAGAAGCATTTTGAGTATCTGATTCTCCACATTTTATCAAATAACAAGATTTATTTTCTAAGAGTGCTCTGATTATTGCAGCAAGAGCAAGAAAAGACAGCAAAGAGGAGAGGAGATGGACTCTACTCTCTCTCCTATTTCTCAACTCAAAGGGGCCTTTCTTTTTCTCACTTACCTTTTATTTGCTAAAACCTCTGACCAGCTTGGAGGAAACCATCCTCCATCCTTCAGAAAGGGAACAAAAACGGGACTGCTCTCACTTTCAGGAGCATCCTCCCAGGTGACCTGCTTAGATCCCAGTGCTTTCTGGGACATCATTTTCTTCTTTTTTTGCTCTCCTGTCTCTCTGACTTCTCACCGATTTCCCAGCTCTTTTCTTTTACCTATTCCTTAAATGCCAGCGGTCATCAAGGCTGTGGGAGAGACCATTTTCTCTCTATCCAAACACTCACCCCCACCCTTGGCTCCATCCACTACCATATGTTGATGATTCACAAAGATATATCTCCAGGTCAGCCTTCACATGAGCTCCAGATCCCCATACCCAACTACCTACTGGACACCCCCTCCTGCATGGCCCGGGGTCTTCTCAACCCAGTATGTCCCAAAATTATTTTTATTTTCTAAAACAATTTCATTTATTTATATTTTTGGCTGTGCTGGGTCTTCATAGCTTTACACAGGCTTTCTCTAGTTGCGGCACGCAGGAGCTAGTCTTCGTTGCGGTTCGCCAGCTTCTCGTTGTGGTGGTTTCTCTTGTAGAGGAGCACAGGCCCTAGAGTTCGAAGGCTTCAGTAGCTGTAGCTCACAGGCTTAATTGCTCCAAGGCATGTGGAATCTTCCGGAACCAGGAACAAACCCATTTCCCCTGCATTGGCAGGCAGATTCTTATCCACTGCACCACCAGGGAAGTTCCCAAACTCATTTTTCTGCTCAGCTGTCCCACCTCCACTAGTATCCATTTCTCTTCCTGCTTCTGTTTCAGCCAGAATCTGGCAATAGTTCTACATCAATAATTCTGTATCCTTTTTTCCTTATCTCCTTCGTCCTCTAAGGCTGACAATTCTTTCTCCATATGCATAATTGTAGTAGCAGTAGTTCGGTCATGTCTGACTCTTGCGACTCCATGGACAGTAGCCTGCCAGGCTCCTCTGTCCATGGGATTCTCCAGGCAAGAATACTGGAGTGGTTTGCCATTTTCTTCTCCAATATACATAATTAATACCAAATAATATGATATGATATTATTAATTCTCCATTCCATTACCAGTGCTACTGCCCTATTCAACCTGGCCCTTATCCTTTCTTGCTTAGGCATCCGCCCTCCACTCTGCCTCCAGGGGTCCTCCAGAGTGAAGGTTCTAGAATGCAAATCTGAGGATGTCGTTCTCTTGCTTAAAATCCTTCACTGGGGCACTTACCTTCAGGACACATTAGAATCCCTCAGGGTAGCAAGCAAGCTCCCCTACTTCTATCTTGGCACTTGCCTCTCCTGGCCACACCTGCCCTTGTGTGCAGGCGGACTGAATAACTCACAGTTCCCAAAGGCCCCAGGCCAGTGTGCTTTGCTGGGAATGCTTTTATCCTTTTGACACTTCTCAGCCAGCTCATTTCTGTTTATCCTTCCAGACTCAGCTCAGCATCACCTCCCCTTGAAAACCTCCCTTGACACATAATTCCTCTCCTTTCCTCCTCCTGAATTAGCACCTCTGCTGAGCACTTTAGCCTCTGTCTGTAGCATGGAGCTCACTCTACTGGGTTGTGAGCTTCTTGTGGGTAGGAGCTATTTCCTACTCTGTTTGGGATCTTTGGCACCTACAAAGTGCTGGGCATTTTAATCAGGAGTGTCTCTTGATTGACTTCTTGTTCCCAAGTTCTTCTGTGTATTATCTGTGTGACTTTGAATGAGTCTTTTAACCTCCTTATATTTTAGCAGAAATAATAATAATATGACTATCACAAAGATTAAATGAGAAGGCATTGCAATGTGAAACCCATGCACCACAACAAAGAGAGCCCCTGCTTTCTTCAACTAGAAAAAGCTTATTTTTGTGTCTAGTGTGACTGTTTTATCTTCAATAATTTACGTATGACTGTCTAGCTTTCGCAACACCACTTGACGAAGAGACTGTCTTTTCTCCATTGTACTATATATTCTTGCCTCCTTTGTTGAAGATTAATTGACCGTCTACATGTGGCTTTATTTCTGGGCTCTCTATTCTGTTCCATTGATTCATATGTCTGTTTTTGTGCCGACACCATGCTTGTTTGATTACTATAGGTTTGTAGTGTCATGTGAAGTCTGGGAGGGTGATGCCTCTAGTTTATTTTTTTTCCCCTCAGGATTGCACTGGCAATTCTAGGTCTTTTATGGTTCCATATACATTTTAGGGTTATTTTTTCTAGTTCTGTGAAAAATGCCATGGGTAATTTGATAGGAATCATATTGAATCTGTAGATTGCTTTGGGTAGTGTGGCCATTTTAATGATATTGATTCTTCCAATCCAAGAGCATGGTATATATTTCCATTTCTTTAAATCATCTTCAGTTCCTTTATCAATGTTTACAGTTCTCAGCATGTCTTTCACCTCCTCAGTCAGGCTTATTTCTAAGTATTATTTTTTTAATATGATTTTAAAAGGAATATTTTCTTTACTTTCCCTTTCTGATATTTCATTTTTAGTGTAAATAAATGCAACAGATTTCTGTATTGTAATCTTGTATACTGCTACCTTGCTGAATTTATCAGTTCTACTAGTTTTTATGTGGAGGCTTACGTTGTATTTTATGGGACAATGCTGGTTTCAAATAATGATCAGTTGTCATGTTTTAGATGCCTAACTAAATGCTAAACACCTTATGTGCATTCCTTTATTTAATCTTTCCACCATCTCCACAATTTTATTGTTATTCTGTTTTACAGATGAGGAAGCTATAGCTTAAAGAAGCTATATATAACTATGATAAAAGGGTAAGTTAAAAGTAAATGTATCACAATGGAAAATGTCCACAATAAATTGTTTTTTTGACCATACTGGCTCTTAGCTCACCAACCAAGGATTGAACCTGTGCCTCTTGCATTGGAAGTGCAAAGTCTTAACCACTGGACTGCCAGGGAAGTCTCTAAATTTTCTTTTTTTAAAGCAATGACCATCCATTATCAGAAAACTAAAATATACCTATATCACTTATTTTAAATTAAGACATTAAGAGACTTGCTTGCGGCCATCCAACTAACCACAAGGCCAACACTTGAATCGTGGGCCTGTGATGACTCCAACTTCATGCTCTTATCCCCATGAGGAGCCATAGAGATAAAAAGGCTTTGGAGGGCATAGGAGCTAAACAACCACACATGACAGGTCTTCTTTCTGCAATAGTCTTGGAAAGTGGCCAGCTAGCCGCTGCTTGAATACCTATAGTAATGGAGAGTTCATTACCTTTCTAGGCAGCATGCCCCATTGTTGACTACTTAGGAATCTGTTCATCCTAAATTCTGCCCTTAAGTTTGGAATGCTCTTAGTGGAGGTGGCCCCCTTGAGCTAGACTGAAAGGATAAGCTGGTTTGCCCTAGTCTCTTTGGTGCAGAGGTTAAAGCATCTGCCTGCAATGTGGGAGACCTGGGTTCTATCCCTGGGTCGGGAAGATCCCCTGGAGAAGGAAATGGCAATCCACTCCAGTACTCTTGCCTGGAGAATCCCATGGATGGAGGAGCTTGGTGGGCTACAGTCCACAGGTCGCAGAGTCGGACACGACTGAGCGACTTCCTCCACCCCTGCTCCCACCTCCCAGACCCAGCACTTCCTGTGGACTGACTCAGGTAAACCTTACCAACTCAGCGTAGGCTGCCTCCCTTGTGTGGCTGCGGAGCCACAGCTGCTGCAAATGCCTGAATTTCCATTCACGGCAAAGCCTCCCTCCGCTGAAAGGATAATCAACTCCCTGCTCCACTGACAGGTTCTCATTGGGTGAGGGCTGAATGCTGAGTCTTTAGACAAAACACCAGAAAAGGCAAGAGAAGTAAAAACAGCAAAGATGATATATCATATCTCTGTATTTAATTATCTTAAGTGGAGAAAAGAATGCAGGAACTCTACCTGTTATCAGGCAAGAGAAGTAACAATAGCAAAGATGATATCAGTTGTAAAGGCTCCCAGTCCTTTTTCCAACAGTAAAGATTAGCCTGAAGTGTTCAACCATTGGAACTGGATCAACTGGAAACTAGGGGATGATGTGATCTTTTCTGACCTTTGTAACTTCAATCAACTAAAGCTTAGACACTACCTACAGCCCAAGCTCCTTCATGAATAGGCATATATCCTTCAGTCAGTTAAGTTCAGTCGCTCAGTCATGTCTAACTCTTTGGGACCTCATGGACTGCAGCACGCCAGGCTTCCCTGTCTATCACCAACTCCTGGAGCTTGCTCAGACTCATGTCCGTCAAGTCAGTGATGCCACCCAACCATCTCATCCTCTGTCATCCCATTCTCCTCCCACCTTCAGTCTTTCCCAGCATCAAGGTCTTTTCCAATGAGTTAGTTCCTCTCATCAGGTGGCCAAAGTATTGGAGTTTCAGCTTCAGTATCAGTCCTTCCAATGAATATTCAGGACAGATTTCCTTTAGGATTGACTGATTTGATCTCCTTGCTGTCCAAGGGACTCTCAAGAGTCTTTTCCAACACCACAGTTCAAAAGCATCAATTCTTCAGCGCTCAACTTTCTTTATGGTCCAGCTCTCACATCCATATATGACTATTGGAAAAACCAAAGCTTTGATTATATGGACCTTTGTCAGTAAAGTAATATCTCTGCTTTTTAGTATGCTGTCGAGGTTGGTCACAGATTTTCTACCAAGGAGTAAGCGTGTTTTAATTTCATGGCTGCAGTCACCATCTGCAGTGATTTTGGAGCCCAAGAAAATAAAGTCTGTCCCTGTTTCCATTGTTTCCCCACCTGTTCGCCATGAGGTAATGGGACCAGATGCCATGATCTTAGTTTTTTGAGTGTTGAATTTTAAGTCAGCTGTTTCATTCTCCTCTTTCACTTTCATCAAGAGGCTCTTTAGTTCTTCTTCACTTTCTGACATAAGGGTGGTGTAATCTGCATATCTGAGGTTACTGATATTTCTCCTGGCAATCTTGATTCCAGCTTGGGATTCATCCAGCCCAGCATTTCACATGATGTACTCTGCATATAAGTTAAATAAGCAAGGTGACAGTATACAGCCTTGATGTACTCCTTCCCCAATTTGGAACCAGTCTATTGTTCCACGTCTGGTTCTAACTGTTGCTTCTTGACCTGCATACAGATTTCTTAGGAGGCAGATAAGGTGGTCTGGTATTCCCATCTCTTTAAGAATTTTCCACAGTTTGCTGTCATCCACACAGTCAAAGGCTTTAGCATAGTCAATGAAGCAGATGTAGATGCTTTTTTCTGGAATTCTCTTGTTTTTTCTATGATCCAACTGTTGTTGGCCATTTGATCTCTGGTTCCTCTGTCTTTTCTAAACCCAGCTTGAACATCAGGAAGTTCTTGGTTCATGTACTATTGAAGTCTAGCTAGGAGAATTTTGAGCATTGCTTTGCTAGCTTGTGAGATGAGTGCCATTGTGTGGTAGTCTGAACATTCTTCGGCATTGCCTTTCTTTGGGATTGGAATGAAAACTGACCTTTTCAAATCCCGTGGCCACTGCTGCATTTTCCAGATTTGCTTGCATATTGAGTGCAGCACTTTTATAGCGTCATCTTTTAGGATTTGAAATAGCTCATTTGAAATTCCATCACCTCCACTAGCTTTGTTTGTAGTGATGCTTCCTAAGGCCCACTTGACTTCACACTCCAGGATGTCTGGCTCTAGGTGAGTGACCACACCATCATGGTTATCTGAGTCATTAAGATCTTTTTGTATAGTTCTTCTGTGTATTCTTGCCACCTCTTCTTAATCTCTTCTGCTTCTGTTAGGTTCATATCATTTCTGTCCTTTATCGAGCCCATCTTTGCCTGAAATGTTCCCTTGGTATCTCTAATTTTCTTGAAGAGATCTCTAGTCTTTCCCACTCTATTGTTTTCCTCTGTTTCTTTGCATTGATCACTTAGGAAGGCTTTCTTATCTCTCCGTGCTATTCTTTGGAACTCTGCATTCAGATGGATATATCTTTCCTTTTCTTCTTTGCTTTTCACTTCTCTTCTTTTCTCAGCTATTTGTATCCTTACCTTACAACTTCCCTAATTTTGCTGTTCAGAGACTGCTTTGGGAAAGATCCCTGGTGTTCTTACTTTCTGCAAGTAGTAAATCCCTCCTCCTGTTCTTTGGTTTGCTTGTGTCTTTTGGCTTGGCACCCACCCGAGGCAAACCCAGATTTCAGGTAACAACCCTGTCTTTTCCCACTGACAGGCTTCTCCCTTGTTGTCTTATTTCTACCAGTGGTCTTCCCATTCTCTCCTCCATCCTAGAGTCCTTGCTCTTGCTTTCCTCCCACATCCAGTCACTTGCCAAGGTTTTTAGATGCTCCTGCTGAAACACTGTGGCTCCCCCACCTAACCATTTCTACTACAGCCACCCCTTCAGAAAGGTCTCAGTACTTGAGCCCTAAACTGTCTTCATAGCTTATCACAAGTGTGACTTTTTCCTTTCTTCCTTCCCCTCTTCCCTCTCTTCCTCTTTTTTCTTTCTTGTAACATTATTTGTTGAGCACCTACTATGTGCCAGGCACTAATAATTTTATTGAATACCTACTAATGTCAGGCACTAGGGAAACAAAAAACTAACACAGTGCAGACCCATTCCTCAAGATGTTTAGAGCAAGTGTTAGGGAAAACACTGATTGAAACTGCCTGCTCCAGCCAGGCAGTGTAGTAACCATTTGCATGAGTTATTCTATGACAGGAGGTCCCAGTAAAGAACTAACAAGCCATTACCAACCGGAAAAATTTGGGAAGGTCAAAAGGAGACACCAGTCTATATATCTTGCCTACCTCCCAGAATCCTTCTGGCTGGACTCCATCTTGGTTGAGCCATGCGCATGCCACCAGGAAGGACCCTAAGTCAGAATGATTGGCCAGACAACCCAGAAACTAAGACCATTGCCATAAAATCTGAGACTGTGATATGTGGCAGAGCAGTCCTCCTGGGTTCCCTTACCCTGCTGCTCTTTGCCCGGGCACCCCTTCTCAATAAATTATCTTGCTTTGTCAGCTCATGTGTTTCCTCAGACAATTCATTTCTGAATGTTGAACAAGAGCCCACTCTCAGGCCCTGGAAAGAGTCCTCCTTCCTGCAATACAAGTAGAAGGCTTATTTCAAGAGGACTACTTCCCAGTGGGAGTAAGTAAGCAGATAATTACAAAGAGGCTAGCCCCAAGGCCTTCTTTCTAACTTGTCTCCTGGCTTCCATTTATTTCCTCCATTCCAATCCATGTCACTTGCTCTGCCCAATTGACATTCCTAAGGTACAGTGACAGTTCTGCCTGGTCCCTTCATTAGCTCTTCATTGCTAATGTAAGTCCTCAACATGTTCTTATGGTGTTCACAAAATGCCCCAGCCTGCTTCTCCAGATACACCTCCATGGTTCTCCCCATCTTGCCCTTCACTGCAGCTCATCCACCAGTTGGAATATCCTGCCTCTGCCTTTCTTCTTAGTTACCTCTCCCATCACCTCTATCTGTAAAAACCTTAACAATGGGTCTATTTGCACTCCCAACCCTAGGAGGTATAACTGTTTCCTCCAATAGAGCTTCAAACCACCTTATCATCTTCACAATACTCAGAAAACAGATGGTTTGATGAGCAAACACATCTGTTGGAGATGCAGAGAGCTGCAGCATCACTCTGCCTTCTGGGGTTAACAGGCAAACCCTGAGAGCCAGCAGCAGCAGCAAGTAGGGTTCCATGGGAGAGGCAGCGGTCCAGAGCAGTCAGGGGCACCTTGGAGTCATGGAATAAGAATGCAGGTGGAAGCAAAGCCAGCTACACTCCGTAAGGGCCATCGCCAGTGTCCTGATGAGGAGAGCACGGCGTGTGGCCTCTAGAGTCTATGGCTTGGGGCATGTACAGCGAACTGCACGGAGTCCTGGGAAGCAATCTGTTTGCACATCCCCCACCAAAGTTTTCCGGTTTCCCTCAGTCACACATAAGTGCTATCGCCTTTCAACTCCCTGGACATGTTATTTTTACATCTGCTGTGCCAATTGGTATGTTCCTCTCTATAGATCTTCTTATTTGTATATTTTGTCTTATTACTAAGTAATTTGCAGACTTGAATACAGAGAAATGTCTTGCATTGTAGTATAAGGCAGGAACTATATTCTGTTCTTAGTACCCTCTGTGGTGACTCATAGGGTGACTTCTATGAACGTGTACCTTCTCCAGAAATGCTGCTAATTGATGGATTCAGCCCCTGAAGGGATTATATAGACTTCTTTCCATAATATTCCAGTGCAGGATGGAATTCTGAACCAAATGGGAATTTGTTCTTAAAAAATTTATATTTACTTATTTGGCTGTGCCAGGTTTTAGTGGCGGCAGGCTGAATCTAGTTCCCTGACCAGGGATCAAACCTGGCCCCCCTGCATTAGGAGAGCAGAGTCTTAGCTACTGGATTGCCAAGGAAGTCTCCAAATGGAAATCTGAACAGAAAAAAATCAGATTGAAATTTTCAAAAATCATGCATTTGGTTCCAGACACATAAGGAAGGAAGCCCCTAGCTTGGTGTCTGACGTATGGTAGGTGTGCCAAGTTGATGTTAATGTTATTCCATGGGCACAGGACAGCCAACAAGGTAACAAGTTGTGAGACAGTGCAGCTGGAGAGAACTGGTTAGGTAATATTTTCCAGCAGATAAATGTTACTCAGGGGTAACTGGCAGGAATGTTATCCACGTGGCCTGGTGGACAAGTCCCCATGATGTTGGACTGCCAGATGGGCATTCCTGGACTTAGCAGATAATGACTATATCCTCCCCACATTATGTGGAAAGGTCAGGTGCAGCCAGATAATGCTTCATTCCCCGCTGGAGGTAATGGAAATTTTGCATATTTGGGGGTACTTTCTCATTATTGTGTCATTATTTTGAGGAGTTCAAGAGCACAGATTTTGAGCATCCTTCTCCATTAGAGACACAGGCTGAACTATTTACAGATAAAATGACACAACTAAAGTTTGCTTTAAAATAACCCAATAAAGGAGCACGGGTGGACGTAGAGCTGCCACAAGATGGCCCTGTGTTAATGGTCATTATAACTTGGTGAGGGGTATATGGCCGTTCATGGTACTAGTTTGTGGTGGTTTTATGTATGTTAGAAATTTTCCATAATAAACGTTTTGTTTTGTTATGATTTAATTTTATTTATTTTTTTAAAGCACAGATTTTTAGCCCAGGACAGATCTAGGTTCAAATCCTTTCCTGTTATTTTTTTGGCTGGGCAATCTTGCATTTAATGCTTTTGAGTCCAGTCTCCAATTCCTAAAACATTCGTAAGAATAATTCAAGGCTCACAAATCTGCTGCAAGTACATAAAGCCCTTAGGGCAAAGCCTAGAACATGGTTGGCAATCAGTAATGCTACTATCAGTTTCCTTGAGCCTAACCCTCTAGTTATACCAGCTCTTAGGAACAACCTGTAATCATGGTATGGTTGCAAGCAGATGGCTGGCCCGCTGTCTTGACCACAGGGTCCGTCACAGCTTTGGCAGATGGATTGGAACTGGGGATCAAATTATAGGGTTCAGACCCTTTACTGAAACTCCTGGGGGGCATTTCTTTTACAGCATTTTTATTCTTTATAAAATTTTCAAAACTGAAGCATAGTTGATTTGAAATATTATATGAGTTTCAGATGTGCAGTGTAGTAGTTAATTATTCTTTAATGTTGAAAGCGGTCATGAGAGGAGAGAAGAGGCGGTGGGAAGGGTTTGATGATACCACTTTTCTTGGCTGTCAATGTTCCTGGGTTCACAGCTCTGCTGTTACTGGCAAGGGTCAGACTGGGGAAGCAGACCCCTTGATGTACACGGTCAAAGTTGGGGGAGGTCCTGTCTGCAGATCCGTCCTTCCAGGACAGTTGCCTGTCCTCCCTTTCATCTGTTCACAGGCAGCTAGCATTTCACAGGTTGCCCAGGGACTTGGGGTTCTGTCCACCTGGGTGCATTTTCAGGCCCCAGCTGACAAGGCAGCCCCATCCATTTTGTAGAGGAGCCTGTGCTGGAAGAAGAAAAGTGAGATCACAGGAAATTCATTAGCATCCCAGATTCTGCTTCTTTCCTCTCTACACACCCCCCTCCCCGCCCAACCCCGCCCCCCNAATACTTAGGAATAAGCCTGACCAAGGAGGTAAAAGACTTATACACTGAGAACTATGAAACATTGATAAAGGAAACTGAAGATGCTTTACAAAAATAGAAATATATACCATGCTTTTAGATTGAAAGAATCCATATCATTAAAATAGCCATACTATCCAAAGCAATTTATAGATTCAATGTGATTCCTTTCAAATTACCCATGACATTTTTCACAGAACTAGAATAAATAATCCTAAAATGTATATGGAACCATAAAAGACCTAGAATTGCCAAAGCAATGCTGAGGGAAAAAAAAAAAAACAAAGCTTGAGGCATAACACTCCTAGACTTCAGAGGATGCAACAAAGCTACAGTGACCAAACAAGCATGGTATTGGCACAAAAACAGACATATGAATCAATGGAACAGAATAGAGAGCCCAGAGATAAAGCCACACATAGACGGTCAGTTAACCTTCGACAAAGGAGGCAAGACTATGTAGTACAATGGAGAAAAGACAGTCTCTTCATCAAGTAGTGTTGGGAAAGCTGGACAGCCATATTAAATCAAAGAGGTTAAAACACTCCATCACACTATATACAAAAATAAATCTCAAAATGGCTTAAAGACTCAAATATAGACAGGACACCATAAAACTCCTAGAAGAGAACATAGGCAAAACATTATCTGACATGATTTGTAGCAATGTTTTCTTAGGTCATTCTCCCAAGGCAATAGAAATAAAAGCAAAAATAAATAAATGGGATTTGGGCATATATCCAGATGGATCTCTAAGTCAAAAAGATACAGGTACCTCAGTGTTTATAAGTGAAAGTGAAGCCACTCAGTTGTGTCCAACTCTTTGCGACCCCATGGACTGTAACCTACCAAGCTCCTCCATCCATAGGATTCTCCAGGCAAAAGTACTGGAATGGGTTGCCATTTCCTTCTCCAGGGGATCTTCCCGACCCAGGGATCGAACCTGGGTTTTCCACACTGGAGGCAGACGCTTTAACCTCTGAGCCACCAGCGAAGCCCTCAGTGTTTATAGTAGCATTATTTACAATAGCCAAGACATGAAATCTAAATGTCTACTGAGGTATTTAGATAAAGAAGATGTGATACACACACACACAATGGAATACTACTCAGCCATAAAAAGAATGAAATAATGCCATTTGCAGCAATGTGGGTGGACCTAGAAATGATCATAATAAGTGAAGCAAGTCAGAGAGAAAGACAAATATATCACTTACATGTGGAATCTAATATATAACACAAAAGAACTTATTTATAGAACAGAAATAGACTCACAGAGATAGAGAACAAACTTACAGTTACCTAAGGGGAAAGGCGGGGGAGGGATAAATTAGGGTTTGGGATTAGTAGATACAAATGGCTATAAATAAATATATATGTGTGTGTATATATATACACACACATATATATACATATATATAGCTATATATAAAGACTTTATTTTCTTGGGTGCCAATATCACTGCAGATGGTGGTGACTGCAGCCGTGAAATTAAAAGACACTTGCTTCTTGGAAGAAAAGCTATGAGAAACCTAGACAGCATATTAAAAAGCAGAGACATCACTTTGCCAGCAAAGGTCTACATAGTCAAAGCTATGGCTTTTCCAGTAGTCACGTATGGATGTAACAAAGTGAAAGTTGCTCAGTTGTGTCCGACTCTTTGTGACCATGTGACTATAGTCCATGGAGTTCTCCAGGCCAGAATACTGGAGTGGGTAGCCTTTCCCTTCTCCAGGGGATCTTCCCAACCCAGGGATCAAACCCAGGTCTCCACATTGCAGGCGGATTCTTTACCAACTGAGCCACCAGGGAAGCCCAGGGATGTGGGAGTTGGACCATAAAGAAGGCTGAGTCCCAGAGAATCGATGCTTTGGAATTGCAGTGTTGGAGAAGACTCTTGAGAGTCCCTTGGACAGCAAGGAGATCCAACCAGTCAATTCTAAAGGAAATCAACCCTGAATATTCACTGGAAGGACTGATGCTGAAGCTGAAGTGTCAATACTTTGGGTACCTGCTGCAAAGAGCCAACTCATTGGAAAAGACCGTGATGCTGGGAGAGATTGGGGACAGGAGGAGAAGGGGACAACAGAGGATGAGATGGGTGGATGGCATCACTGACTCGATGGACATGAGTTTGAGCAAACTCCGGGAGATGGTAAAGGACAGGGAGGCCTGCCATGCTGCCATTCACAGGGTCACAAAGAGTCAGGTATGACTGAGTGACTGAACAACAACAACATATATAAAGTAGACAACCAACAAGGCCCTCCTGTACAGCATTATATTCACTATCTGTACTCACCTATAATGGGAAAGAATGAAAAAGAACATGCATTGTATGTATATGTATAAATGAGTCACTTTGCTGTACACCAGAGACTAACACAACATTGTAAATCAACTATACTTAAATTGGGGTTCCCTGGTGGCTCAGACAGTAAAGAATCTGCCTGCAGTGCAGGAGGCCTGGGTTCTTTAATTTAAAAAAGGAAAATATAATGAGCATCTCATATGTAATTTAAAATTTTCTAGAAGCCACATTAAAAAAGCAAAATTGATTTTACTAATGTATTTACCCCAACATATACAGAACATTATAATGGTAACATGTAATCAAGATAAAATTATTAATGTGATACGTTTATGATAATTTTTTGGTACTAAATTTTTAAAAATCCAGAGTTCAGATTGAATCAGCTACATTTTAAGTTCTCAGTAGTCACATGTAGCTAGTGGCTATCATACTGAACAGTGCAACTCTAAGTCTTCCATCTGGGGGTTCCCCTGATGGCTCAGTATAAGGAATCTGCCTGCCAATGCAGGAGACATGGGTTCCATCCCTGGTCCGGGAGGTCCCTCGTCCCGTGGAGCAACTACGCCCACAGTTCAGTTCAGTTCAGTCACTCAGTTCTGTCCAACTCCTTGAGGACCCGTGGACTGCACTACACCAGGCTTCCCTGTCCATCACCAACTCCCAGAGCTTGCTTAAACTCATGTCCATCAAGTCCATGATGCCATCCAACCATCTCATCCTCTGTCGTCCCCTTCAATCTTGCCCAGCATCAGGGTATTTTCCAGTGAGTCAGTTCTTTGCATCAGGTGGCCAAAGTATTGGAGCTTCAGCTTCAGCATCAGTTCTTCCAATGAATATTCAGGATTGACTTCCTTTAGGATTGACCAGTTTGATCTCCTTGCAGTCCGAGGGACTCTCAAGGTCTTCTCCAACACCGCAGTTCAGTTCAAAAGCATCAGTTCTTCTGTGTTCAGCTTTCCTTATGGTCCAACTTTCACATCCATACATGACTACTGGAAAAACCACAGCTTTGATTATATGGACCTTTATTGGCAAAGTAATGTTCTGATTTTTAACATGCTGCCTAGGTTGGTCATAGCTTTTCTTCCAAGGAGCAAGCATCTTTCAATTTCTTGGCTGCAACTATTGAGCCTGTGCTCTAGAGCCCATGAGCCGCAACTGCTGAGCCCACGTGCCACAACAGGAAAAGCTACTGCAATGAGAAACCCGTGCACCGCAATTAGAGAATAGCCCTGTTCACTGCAACTAGAGAAAAGTCTGAGAAATGAAGACCCAGCATAGCCAAAAATAAAAATAAATGAATATTTTAAAAACTATTTTAAATCTTCCATCTTATTTCTCCTTTGAGCTACTGTAACTCTGAGAGTTTAGTCTGTTTACCAATTTGAAAGAAAGTGAAAGTTGCTCAGTGTGTCCAACTGTTTGTGACCCCATAGACTATACAATCCATGGAGTTCTCCAGGCCAGAATACTGGAGTGGGTAGCCCTTCCTTCTCCAGGGGATCTTCCCAACCCAGGGATCAAACCCAGGTGTCCCACATTGCAGGAGGATTCTTTACCAACTGAGCCACCAGGGAAGCTTATCAACTTAGGCCATAAAGATAAATTAGCTTGTATTGTTTTCTGTTTTGAAGCATCTCATCTTCTCTCTGATGGACTCTACGGTGAGTACCATAAAGGCAACTAGCTCCTGTATTCTCTCTCTTTTTTTTTTTTGGTAGGGGGTGATGTGCCACGAAGCTTGCAGGGTCTTAGTTCCCCAAGTAGGGTAGAGTTTGGGCTCTGGTGATGAGAGTACTGAGTCCTAACCACTGGACTGCCAAGGAACTCCCTATATTTTGTATTTTTAAACTCCTGTTTTACTGGGCTCAGGTTGATGCCTAAAAAGTGCTCTTTGATTGGTGTCCTTAGGAATCCAATGGTAAGTGAAGTCACTGGCTTCTTCTCTACTTTCTGGCAGAAATACCTATGAGATGCTTAGTACTGCCTGGACCATGAATGATACTCCATAAACATTAGCTGTTATTGGTAAATTACTAATGGTGGAGGTGAAGCTCTAATGTGATCTTCCTTTCAGAGGCAGTGGGACCTGGGAAAATCATTCAGTGTTCTGAGCTTCAGTTTCTTTTATCCTTATTTGGAGATGCAGGTTTCCACCCTGCCAGTCTCAAAGGAGAACTGCGATGCTCAGATGAGATACCATATTGAGGAAGAGTTTTGAAAGCCAAGATCTGTCAATATCACGTATGATTATACTAGTACTGAACTTGGCATCTTGCTTCGTGTTGGGCTGGGAGTAAGGACAGGATCAGATTTTCCTTGGTGGCTCAGACAGTAACGTGTCTACCTACACTACGGGAGAGCCGGGTTCGATCCCTGTGTAGGGAAGATCCTCTGGAGAAGGAAATGGCAACCCACTCCAGTACTCTTGCCTGGAAAATCCCATGGATGGAGGAGCCTGGTAGGCTACAGTCCATGGGGTCGCAAAGAGTCTGACACGACTGAGTGACTTCACCTCAAGGACAGGATCAGGGGTCCAGATGGTCCTCGAGGCATACAACTTGAATGAGTGAAAGTGTTTTGAAAGCTGTAAAGCCCTAAGGGAGCTATCTTTTTATTATGAGTGAGAGTGGAGGCGGGAGAAGGAGCCCCCGTTATGCCAAACTGGTGAGGAGCTTTGTTTTACTAGAGCATAGGGAAATACAAGTGCTGTGAGAACTGCATTCATTTAGGTTCTTGTAATTGCTGGTTGTCAGATCTACAGCCTGTAAAGAAGGAACTCATGGAACTAACAGAAATCACTGTGGTAGATATTTCTTTAACTATCAGCTCCAAGTGAAAGAACCAGGAGAAACCTTAGAGAAGGCTCATGGGAGCTTTTATGCTTCTCTGAGCCCTGAAGAGTTGACTCATTGGAAAAGACTCTGATGCTGGGAGGGATTAGGGGCAGGAGAAGGGGATGACAGAGGATGAGATGGCTGGATGGCATCACTGACTCGATGGACGTGAGTCTGAGTGAACTCCGGGAGTTGGTGATGAACAGGGAGGCCTGGCGTGCTGCGATTCATGGGGTCGCAAAGAGTCGGATACGACTGAGCGACTGAACTGAACTGAACTGAACTGAGCCCTGAGAGGCACAATGACTCCCCCAAAGGGACTTTTCAATAAATCTTCATAAACACAGGGAAGGGGATATTCCTTTGTAGCCTTTTGGTGCTTAACTCTGATCCCCTAGGGCCATGAACCCTTCCGTGCCTCCCACTCTGCTTGGGTGTTTCTACCGCAGAAAGCGATTTTACCCAGAAATTGAGAATCAGATTACAAAGACCCGGCCTGGAAGGAGCTTCTGGCACTTTGCTCTGCATTTTGTGTCCTTTTCTAGTGCAGCGGGCTGCCTCTGAGTCTTGTACTTGGGTGCTGAGGATTGAGAGCTAATTTGTGCCTTTTCTCCCAAATAACCAGAAACTGGCAGACCCAGCCCTGGGTCCTATATGAGTGGGAAGTGCTTCTGTGTCCAATGACCTGTTGTCCTGATTCTGGGGTTGCCGGGGACTTTGACATCTCCCCTCATGAAGGAGAGGAAGCTAGTAATCAGAGGAATGAGGATTCTAAATTTGGGTTTTCTGGTTGTTCTGTGGACCTGCAGGAGAGCCACATCTGGGCTTATCTTGGCCTCACTTTGAAAAAACACTAAAGGCTTTTCACTCTTTTCCTTTTCATCAAAATATCCATGATTTCTTAGGTGAGGAAGAGTTTCTGGTTAAGAGGAATTCCTCTCCTTCTACATGCATCTTTTTTACAAATACGCAAAGTATTTGTAAAAGTGCAAATATGCACTTATTGTGGGTGCTTTATTAGTTAAATCTGTTTTTTTAAAAAGAAATTGCAACAATTAATCTGATTTACGTGAAAAGGAAATAGAAAAGCTAAAAAAGAAAAGAAAAGGAAATGGAAAAGCCAGCCCAGTGCCTCATCCAGTCTACTTAAAGTCAGCCTTGAGTACTGAGACCTTCCTTCAAAATTATTCACTGAGAGAAGTCTCTAAGGTTTGATTTCTGCAATATTCCTTTCTCATATTCCCTTTTTTCCCTTAAAGCACACGAAAATGAGCTTTTGAATGTAATTATAGAAAGCTTAGAATGACAAGTTTCAATGCTTGTTTCCTTGAAAGAAACCAGAGCCACCTTGTTACATGGGTGTCTGTTGATGTCTGTCCCCATCTCTGGGGAAAGTGGGAGGCAGTCTGAGACAGATGCTTTCTGAGCAGATTAGCCAGCAGAGCATTTCCTTCTGTAGCAGTGATGCTCAGACATACAGACAGCAAGAAGCACCAGAAAATCCATCCACTGCCCTGGATAATAGGTGGTATTGCATTCAGTAACTAACAAGTAAAAAACAATCCAAGACTTTTGGAATGCTGAGTGCTATGCTTGGCTCCAAACACTGAATGTTTAACCCTCACAAAGCCTGAGGAGGCAGGTGCTATTTTACATATATATGTATGTTGTTCAGTCACTAAGTCATGTCCTACTCTTTGCAACCCCGTGGACTGCAGCATGCCAGGCTTCCCTGTCCTTTGCTGTCTCCCAAAGTTTGCGCAAATTCATGTCCTTTGAGTCAGTGATTCTATGTAACCATCTCATCCTCTTAGGGGCTTCCCTCATAGCTCAGTTGGTAAGGAATATGCCAATGGCACCCCACTCCAATTGCCTGGAAAATCCCATGGATGGAGAAGCCTGGTAGGCTGCAGACTATGGGGTCGCTAAGAGTCGGACACGACTGAGCGACTTCCCTTTCACTTTTCACTTTCATGCATTGGAGAAGGAAATGGCATCCCACTCCAGTGTTCTTGCCTGGAGAATCCCAGGGATGGGGGAGCCTGGTGGGCTGCCGTCTATGGGGTCACACAGAGTCGGACACGACTGAAGCGACTTAGCAGCAGCAGCAGCAGCAGCAGTGCAGGAGACCCCAGTTTGATTCCTGGGTCCGGAAGATCCCCTGGAGAAGGGATAGACTACCCACTCAGCATTCTTGGGCTTCCCTTGTGGCTCAACTGGTAAAGAATCCACCTACAATGCAGGAAACCTGGGTTTGATCCCTGGGTTGGGAAGATCTTCTGGAGTAGGGAAAGGCTACCCACTCCAGTATTCTGGCCTGGAGAATCTCATGGACTATAGTCACATGGTCACAAAGAGTCGGATATGACTGAGTGACTTTCACTTTCATTTTCATCTCATCCTCTGCCACCGTCTTCTCCTTTTGCCTTCAATCTTTCCCAATATCAGAGTCTTCATGGACCAGAGCCTTGTCATGGCAAAGGGGTTTGTGTAAATTAATGAAGCCTCATAAGGCATGCTGTGCAGGGCCACCCAAGAGAGACAGGCCATAGTGAAGAGTTCTGACAAAACGCAGCCCCCTTGAGAAAGAAATGGCAATTCATTCCAGTATTCTTGCCTGGGAAATCCCATGGACAGAGGAGCCTGGTGGGTTATAGTCCATGGGGTTGCAAAAGTCAGGCACAACTTAGCAACTAAACCACCAAGAGGCTGTTTAGTTCCTCTTCACTCTGCCATTAGAGTGGTATCATCTGGGCATCTGAGGTTGTTGTTATTTCTCCCAGCAGTCTTGATTCCAGCTTGGGATTCATCCAGCCTGGCATTTCGCATGATGTACTCTGCATAGAAGTTAAATAAACAGGGTGACAATAGACAGTCTTGTCCTACTCCTTTCCCAATTTTCAACCAGTTAGTTGTTCCATGTAAAGTTCTAACTGTTGCTTCTTGACCCACATACAAGTTTCTCAGGGGACAGGTAAGGTGGTCTGCTCTAAATATGTATATGTATTTATTAATTTGGCTTCACTGAGTCTTAGTTGTGGCATGTGGGATCTCCAGTCTTCATTGTGGCATGGGGGACACTTTTTTTAGTTGTGGACCAGGGATCAAACCTGGGCCCCCTACACTGGGGGCACGGAGTCACTTCCACTTGACCACCAGGGAAGACCATGGTGCTGCTCTTTTCATCTCTTCCATTTAACCAAAGCAGAAAGTATGCGGGGACATTGAGCAACTTTGTGAAGTCACAGAGGTGGTATGTGGCATCACCAGGATTCAGCTCAGGCCTGGTAGCATCAGAGCCACTTACCCTCCATACATGCTGGAGAACCAGCAGGGGCAGCTCTCTCACTTCCTGTGTGGTCTTGGGTGTGACTCTTGACTTTCCTGAAGCTTCAGTTTTCCATCTATGAAACTCAGGGATTGAGAGACTGGACAAGAGAGTCATTTTTACAATCTGGGCTCTTACAAATGAGAAAACAGGTAAGAGTCTCTTAGATGTATGGCCCAAGGATGGGAAGAGCACCCCAAGAGGGTTCATTTCTACAGGGCGAAAGACTAGTCACCCCATCTGTGGGGTCTCAGAGATTTAAAACTTCCGCTTGAAACTAGGGCATGGTGCCTCTTCCCACCCAATTTCACTTCCTGGCTGGGAAATGAGTCTTCTGTGGAGGACAGGGTCCACAGTGCCTTTGAACGAGGATGGGTCAAGGTGTTAAGGGTAGGAGAGTGGGCATACCTTGGCCTCAGGAACCAAAGCTGAGGGCCAAAGGCTTCAGTTACCCTTGCCAAGTTCTAGATACCTTGCCTGAGTGACCTCATTGGTGACCCTGAGCAAATTCCCTCATGCTCTGACCCTCAGTGGCCTCCTAGGTAAAGTAGATAGATATAGCAGTAGCATTAGCCCATAGGCGATGATACAAATAACTCCCATAAATCACTGCCTGGAACACAATACTTAGCAAATGTGAGATGTCACCTGTGTGATCATCCTCTCAAAAGTAAATAGATCAAGATCTTGGTAAGTAAGCTTTGCTAATGCCTGGTTTTGTTGGGTTGGTTCCTCCTTCACAGTGAGGGAGGGCTGAGTGCTTGTCTCTGGAGGCAGAAGGAATTGTGAGCACAGAGGGCTTGGGGAGAAGAACTCTGTATGGTCAGGCTACTCAAGATGGCCATTCTCTTGCTCTCTGCACATCTTCTGCCCGACAAGTGTCTGCTTCACCTCTATCTTACCCGCACAACGGACCTTGCCACGTGCTTGCCCCTGGCCCTAGCGAGTCATCGTTCTTGTCAAAGGGGCAATGAAGAGCGTGCCCCACTACTGGTTTCTGTGGTAACTAATGAGCCCACCTGATGTCAGTTCCCTTATAACTGGTAAACTCCCCTTCCCCTCGGGAAGTAGTGAAGACTACCACCATGTCCTGCCCACTGCCATCTGCTGCACACAGTAGGGTGTCACCCCAGGACCTTGCTTCAGACGTGTAAGCTCCCCATTCACGAAACCATTGATAACTCTGATGCTGACCCTGGGCTCTTTCTTCGGTCTTGAGTTGGGCGGCACAGGCCTCGAAGGCCTGTGGGGTACAGCCCAACAAGCCCCATGGAACACAGAGGGGTGTCTGCAGCTCTGGAGGTGGGAGTGAAGCTAGGGCTGGCTGCCCTTTTGAACTTGAGGGGGCGATCTTGGAATTATTAATACATACCATTCCTTGGGGGTGGGGACAGTAAGAACAAAAGATCACCACTAGACCCTTGCCTCCACTGTGCCTGAATTAGTTGAGAGCAGCAAAACTCTGCATAAAAATGGGGTCTAGGCGACTTTCCCTAGAAAGTCATTGGCTAAGACTCAGTGCTCCTATTGCAGGGGGCCTGGGTTCAATTCCTGGTCAGGGAACTAGAGCCTACGTGCCACAACTAAGACCTGGTCAGTCAAATAAATAAATAAAAATTTTAAAATAAAAATTAAAAAAAACCCAAATGGGGTCTAAACTGAGAGATGGTAAGATGGGTCAATGAAGGAGAGATGGGATCTCTTAGTTTTTAAGGCTTTTCAGACTTCTCGCCACTGGTTACGGTGAGTCTTATACCTTTTGGATATCCCATGTGGTGACAGTCACTTTCTGAATAGAAAAATGTGAAAAGGAAAGACTGAAGCTGGAAAGGAAGTTTCTCACCCAAGACTGGGAATGTATGATGAGATTTTATTGGCCTACATTCAGATGTTTCTTTGTGCTTTTAGCTTTGTGGAAAACTGTGGGTATGATTCAGCCATCTCTAGGGACCAAATGTAAAAATGTTTTATGAACATCAGAAAAACCATCCCCTGAAGAATTTCTTTGGTGTCAGCAGTTAAAGTAAGGATTCTCCCTCCCCTCCCATCTCCCTTCTCTCCAGCCCCGTGGGGACAGTGAAGTAATCAATTGTCTTCCATTCAAAAAAATAAGCCCCAGGGCAGGCCTTGTGTTCTGTAAAATTTTAAGGACAGTTTTTCCAAATCTTCCTGAGGGAGTGTGACTGGAGTGGGGGGATCCGGATGAGGAGGCAAGAATAGTGAGTCTTGGACTGTGTAAATAAATAGCTGATAAGCTCACAGTTTCAGGAGATAAGAGTGCATGTCCTTGTTCTGCATCTTTTTAAGACTCTTATAGGCCTAGGATGGCTCTGTTTATCTTTATTTATTTATTTATTTGGCTGCTCTGAGTCTTAGTTGTGGCATCTGGGATCTTTGGTTACAGCATGTGGGATCTAGTTCCTGGACCAGGGATCGAACCCTGGGCCCCCTGTACTGACAGCACATAGTCTTAACCACTGGACCACCAGGGAAGTCCCTGCTCCCCAGTTAACTGTGGCCACATAGTTCTGGCACTGCCCCGCCCTAGAGGAACAACGCCAGATGGTGACCCAAAGTCCTGGGTTTGGGAATTCTCTCAACTACTGGGTGACCTTGGGCAAGCTACTTAATGATGCCTGGCACGCAGTAGGTGCTTAATAAGTATGGAGAGAATGAGTAAATAAACAAGGAAACCGCCTGAGTCTCAGTTTCCTCATCTGAGAGATGGGGAAATAATGCCTCCGCAACAGGCTGTGATCATGTCAGTAAAATTGCTTCCTAGAAATGCTTCTCAAATGTTCATACATTTCACCTGAGTCACCTGAGCAGCTGGTCAATTGCAGATTCTGACTCAGTAGGTCTAGGGTGGGTAGGCCTGAATTCTGCATTACCAGCTAACCCCCAGGGGATGCCTGTATGGACTACACTTTAATACTCTACAGGTACTAGAGATTGTTAACATCTCCTCAACCAATGGGTTCAGGATAGACTCCAAGGATAGACCAACCACTGTCGCAGTGGGTTCTTGATCGAGTGGTTTCCCGGGACACAGGACTCTGAGTGTTAAAGTCGGGAAGTCTCAGGCAAACTAGAACAAGTTGGTCACTTTATTAAGGATAATGGAAACCAAAGGGATGCTTCCATTCAAGCTGCTTGTTAATTGGAAAGAACAAAACCAGATGAGCGTATTTGCTAAGGAGAGGAAAACATCCTCTCCTTGGTTCAGTTAATCCTCCCACTTCTTATTTTGCAGAGGCCCAGGGAAGTTGGGTGACTTGGCCAACAACACACAGCTTCTTAGGGGTGGGGCGGGGGCCAAAGCTCCCACCTTCTGAAGCACTGTGGAGTAACCCAGGGCTTTCTCATCAATCCACATCACCTTCTCCAATACACTCCTCTTTATTTGACAAACAGCATGTTTGTTTATAAGCTGGCTTGTTTCGAGCCTGAAGTTTGGCATAGCTGAGTTTGGCTGTGAGGAGTTCAAATTTTTCCTCTTTCTGTTTTGATTTGCTTAACCATGTTTTGTGAGCAAAAGTGAGAAGTAATAAAAACATGGCGAAGCTGCTGAGGCAGTTCAAATGCAAAATCTCCAGAAATGTGGCAGCATCAACTTAGCAGATTTATTTTCTGTCTCTAGATAGTAGATTAGAAACCCACGTAGTTTACTTCCAGGGACTTACAAACCTCTAATAAATAAATAGCTAGAATCTCTTTCTAAGCTGTTTCTCTTTGAGGCGGGACAGGAGTTTGGGAAGAACACGACTGCTTGGCAGATTGCTGGAGGCTCTTCCTCTGCTCCTTAGGGTAGGTTCTCAGAGAAGGCAGTCATCAGGACTAAGGGCTGTGTGATGACTTGCAGAATGTCATTCAAAATCTTTTGCACTTAATTTTGCACATGGCAGAAGTTATAAAGAATGTTGCCTTTTATTATTAACACTGGGAATCTGTGCAAAGAATTCTCACGCTAAATATGTGAATAGATTGCATTTAAAACAGGTAGGCTTCCCAGGTAGAGCCAGTGGGAATGAATCCATTTGCCAGTGCAGGAGACGCAGGAGATATGGGTTCAATCCCTGGGTTGGGAAGATATCCTAGAGGGGGAAATGGTTACCCACTCCAGTAATCTTGCTTGGGAAATCTCATGGACAGAGGAGCCTGGCGAGTTGCAGTCCATGGGGTCCCAAAGAGTCGGACGCGACTGAGCACGCGCGTGCAAACACACACACACACACACACACACACACACAGTGCCCTCATATCCCATCCTTTGAATTGTGCTGTAAGCTCAGGTGTCTTTTTGTTTGGGCGTGGGGGGGGAGGGGAGGGGCGCGGGGAGCACCTGGGGAAGGGGAGAATGGGAGATGGTGAGAGACTGAGAGAGAGGCTTATTTGGTTTGTGACTCGGCCTGACGTGGGGAGTCTGGATGTGGCTCCTGATCAGTGCTTTGTGCAAATCTGCTCCAGCACCCAGAGAAGACAGTCTTAGCTCTGTCCACAATGAGGAAAGTGAACAGCTCAAGTGAATACTCTGCTTTTCACATAGTGTGGTCGACTGACAGCTTTTCCCACTGTCTTAACACATCAAGCTACAGGCTGAGCACAGCTATAAGCTTCATCCAATGTTTTTAGCAATTTTACATATATGTATGTGTGTGTTTGTATAAATATATATACATACACAGGGGCTCCATTACACAGGAGAGTCCTGGCAAAACACACAAATTAAAAAAATTGCTTCCATAGGCCTATCGAGAACCTCTAACAGTGACAAAAGGACATTTTCAACCTCAGGCTCCAGGCTGAGACCTGAAGACATGAAGAGGCAGTCTCCAGAGTCAGGGCCCTGCTGGGGTGAGTGGGTGGTGACACCTGGTTGAGGCAGGAGGGAGATGGTGTGTTAGTCCAGCTTGGAAACCCCATCTGCTCCACCTGGGGCATTCCTGGGTCCTGGAATTGCTGGCTGGGCTTATATGCATTCATATTCTAGAATCAGAAACCCCAAGGACTTTATTGGACAAATCCACAAATGTAAGGGCAGCTGATTACAGGGGAATTAAATTGTGCTCACACCTTGATCCAGGGATTCCTCCCTCACACTTGGCCTCTGCATTTTTCTTCTCTTTTTCTTTTGTGGCTTGTGAGATTTTAGTTCCCTGACTGGCCACCTCAGTGGAAGCAGAGTCCTAATCTCTGGATTGCTAGCAGATTTCCTTATTTTCTTGTTGGCTCTTTAAGAGTTCTGATGTAAAACAGAGCCTCCCAGAGAGCTTGATTTCTGGGTACCACATGGACAGCTGTTTCACGGGACTGAAGCTTTCTGTCACAGTGATGAGCTTTCATGGACCCATCCAACCCCTCTCCAGTGGGCTCACTGTGAGGATGCCCAAAGGCATGGACCCAGCCAACCCCTCTCCAGTGGGCTCACTGTGAGGATGCCCAAAGGCACCATGTAGGGAAGGGTCTGCTGAGCACCTGCTCTCCTGGGTGATTCTGTTTGCCTGTGGGTCAGAGAGGCCTGGAAGTCTGCAAGCTATCTGTGGTTGATGGTGCGCAAAAGTACTCCTTTGCTGATTGACCATGAAACCGCTATGTCTCGTTCTGGTCATTGACCCTGCAGCTACCCAGTGAACCCCCTCTAAACCTTGGAGTTAAACTCTTGGGTCTGAGAGATGCTTGATCTCGTGAGAGAGCCTAAGGACAGGGGAGAACCAGCATTAATTCTGCAAGCTGCTGGCTATTTCTTGGGAGCGCTTTGTTTTGACTTGAGGTGCTCTGCATGGCCAGGGACCTCTCCAAATGACACAGCTTTACTTCTTTTTTGCTGTTAACAAACCAGGCTACTGGCTGACAAACAGCCCGCTGCCTTCACCACTGTCATCCCAGGGGCCAGCGAGGCTTGCTCCGACTGGCCAGAGATATCTCGTGCTTTCTCTCTCCACCTGCAGTGTGTCTAGTAGAGGCCTCAGCACATCACTGCCCATTTTTTCATCCTCGGTCTTCTTTCCCTTCAGGAATCAGCATGATCAGAAGAGCCCCCGTTAGGAAGAAGCGTGCTGGAGCTTGGGAGTGGGACCTGTGATGCTGTGCGCTGCATCTTGTCACAGCTGGAACTCCCTCACTGGCTGTTTTAGACACACAAAGGTCATAGATTCTCTGCTGCTCAGCCAAGGGCAAAAATCACCCTCCTGCCAGCCAGCAGTGCTGGGATCCCTGAGTATTTCAGTGCCTGGCTGCGATTCTCTCATTAGGAGGGCTCTGTTTCATAACTTCAGAAGCTTGAAAAGAACTCTATTCTCTTTGTTGCATTATCCTTTTACTTCCTCAAATTTGGATACAATTTCTCAAAATCATAGTTCTTCCTTGCCTGGCTTATGAAGGATACCTATGGAAAGCAGAGGTCCAGCATGTTTCCCACTCCAATGGTTATTAGCATTCTCACCAAGGATAAACCATGGAGCATCTGCAAGACCATCAGTCCAGTGTTGGTATGTGCCTGGTTATTTGCAAACCCCCTAACCCCCCTTCAGGAGGCTTTGTACATAAACTTCTTTCTTTGGTAGCATGCTGGTGATATGCATAAAAGGACATGACTAAGGACAGTGGAGGGCTTCCCAGGTGGCTCAGTGGTAAAGAATCTGCCTCCCAATGCAGGACACACGAGTTTGCTCCCTGGGTTGGGAAGATCCCCTGGGGAAGGAAATGGCAACCCACTCTAGTAATCTTGCCTGGGAAATTCCATGGACACAGGAGCCTGGTAGGGGACAGTCCATGGGGTCACAAACAGTCTGACACAGCTTAGTGACTAAACAACAACCAAGGACAGTGGAGACGATGATTTACTGTTTATTTGCTGCTATTTTTTTTTTTTTTTACTTTGAATGAGGGTGAACTATAGGTTTTCATTTGAAATGCTCTTCAGAAGCAACACCAACTCATCTCTAGGACAGAACTCACTTAAAACCAAATTAGGTTTGGGAGCCTAAACTCTCTGCCCCAGGAATTTCCGGCAGATACAAAGTCCTTCCTTCCCGCATCAGCTTCCTCTGTCCCAGTTGTTCTAGAGGTTTTGCTTTTCAACAGAATCCAACTGAAGTTCCCTGTTGGGTATGTTTCAAGAAGGTTCTCCCCACCTTATTTCTCTTTAATGGCTATAAAATTCCAGCTCAGAGGAGGCAAAGTATTGATCAGGCAGGCCCTGCCTTTGGAGGCACTGACTGGCACTGATGGAAGACCAGGGCGGTGAAGACAGTGGATGCCCAAGCGTGCCACTGGAATGAAGACCCCACCTGGCAGAGGTGGCTGTGCACAGCACGGCTCACCTGGTGGGCTGGGCTGCCATTGGATAAAGCCCGTGACATGGGCCACACATGTGTTCGATGCAGAAACTAACTGGTTCTCAGCAGATAGGGCAAGTTGGGGGAGCGAAGCCTAAAAATGCAATCTGCCCGCAAGTTCTCTCTCCTCTCCTTTGGCTTTCTTCGGATGCCAGCATGCCAATCAGTGTTTTGCCGAAAGCGCTGGGAGCAGCCGTACCTGTGTGTAACAGATGGTGAGAACTCCTTCTCCAGACGTCTAGACCACAGAAGCTGGGGCAAAATACGCTGAATCCATAGCCATGAGGACCCGCTCTTGAATCTATGGACCCTGGAATGCGGTGGCCACAGTCAAGAGCTTGGTTCTCTTTGTTATACACGGGGGCATTAGGTGATGGGAGCAGGGCATCTGTCCATCTCCAGGTGGGAAGGGACCTCTGAGGCAGCTCCAGAGTAGACCACTGAGAGACTCAGACGGGGAGACCCCTGGCACTGGTGATTGCTACTGGTTACTGTGGCTTTCCTGCCCCTGCTTCAATATCGGGGGTGTGATGGCCAAACGGTAGTGCAGGCACCGCAGACCACGGGCTCGTTTTCCCAGCCAGAGTGTGTTCAGAGGAGGCCAAGAAAAGTCATTTCTCTGCTTTGCTTTGACTCGTGTGTTTTGAGGTCCCCGGGTCTTCCTTTGTACCCTTCCAAAGGAGACCTGGTGCTCTCAGCACTGCTCCGCCTCCACGAAGCCCTCCTTCTCGTGCCCTGAGGGCTCAACCTCTGTGTAGGTGGAGTGGCTGGGGTGGTTGCGGAACTTCATGGCCGGCCAGTGGTGAGGTCTCCGCTGTAGGGGCGCAGATGCAGAGTGAGTGGGCGCGATCCCACCCATTGGGGACCCTCCCCACCCTCTCCCCTTCACCCAGGGGGACAGCTCTGAGCACTTTTCAAGGGCTCTTGGGGGCTACTGTGTGTGAGCCAGGTGAAGTGTAGACCCCCTCCCCAGAAGGCTCCCGGCTGTGATCCTCGGCGCATTGGGAAACCCGCCGGGAGCCCCAGGAGTTGGGGAGGAGGTCATCTGATGCTTTGCCATGTGGACTGCACGACACAAAGTGAAAAACTCAGCAATACACAGAGTGGAGCCCTAAGACTTCAGAGAGCGAGGAAATGGGTAAGAGATGGAACGATCTGGGAGGTTCTGGAAATGCCAAGATAACCCTCTAGACAGGACAGGTCCTGCATCAGAGGTGGGGAGCTGAAGAAAACGCAGATTCCCAGGTATCTGCATCCCCGTGGCTGGGGATCTACAGGTTCCCCAGGTGAAATCAGGTAAGTCTAGCCTTGGCAGGTCTTCGTGTCAACCTACCAATGACTGGTTAGAATTCGTAAGAAACAGGTGGCATTGAATCAGAGGGGAGGGAACCACCCAGGCCTCTGGATGATGAGGTCAAGGGGCGTGACCCACGTGGAGGGTTGTGGACCTAGAGGCCACCCTGCTGTGGGATTCAGAGAGCTGGTCAGTCACCATGGGTAGGGGGTGGGCAGGGGCTCCTGAGCTCTGCAGCTCACAGTGAAGGAGCCCAGGCCTTACTTCCCAGGCTGCACGTCAGGCTGGCTCTTCTGAATTCTGAGACGTTCAAAACTGCAGCATCCTCAACGAAAGCTCCCAGACAGAGCGACTCTTATGATTACTATGGCCTGTCAAATCTAATAGCAAAACGCACACAGCAGGCCAAAAGGCAAAGACCTCAGTTTCATTATGGCTTTGGATAGGCCCCAGGCCTTGGAATCTGGGTGTGAGAAACCATAAATCATTGGGGATGGTCACATAACCACTCAAGGGCATGTGAGGCATCTGTGGTTTTCTCTCCTTCCTCTGGGGATGGTCACTGTTCTGACTCCGCAAATGGTGGAGCCAAAGCAGAGGCCATTTGACAGGACAAGCAGGCCAGGGGAGCCCTGAGGGGCCAAGCCCTGGGGGTTAGGACTCAGAGAGCGCCTGCTGGTGGGAGATATGCCTGGATGGAATCGATGAAGCCCCTCAAGTGGAACAGGAGCCTGGTGGGAGGTGGGTGAGGGATGAAATGAGGAGAGAGAGGGACTGAATGGCTGGGGAATGCTGACGCAGATGGGGATGGCAGAGGGGTGGCCCCGCCCCGCACGGACCTCGATGAAGAAGAGGGCAGCATTGGAGGTGGGGTGGCCATTGATGTAGATCCCAGCCAGGATGATGGAAGCCACCAGCAGGACGGCCAGCACAATGCCCACGATGGTGCCCAGGTGCAGAGGGGACCCCGTCGTCTTGGGGGCCAGGTTGTTCTGAAGGCCTGCAAAGAGACCATTAGGTCAGGGCATCGAGGAAGGGGGCGCTGTGGAGTCCTGGGTTCTGACAAAGTCCCAGAGATGAAAGCTGACAGAACTTTCAGATCTCCTTATCAAATACATGAAAGGGTGGATCGGGTGGAACTATAATGAGGGTGACATTAACTTTGTTCTTAGCACAATTTAGGTGGTTTCCCAAAATCACTTAAAAGTTGCCCAAATGTCTCCTAGGGATCATAAAAGCTCGCTCTAATACCCATCCCATATAGGTCCATTTAAGGAATTCACAAAGGGCATGTGATGGTTAAGAGATCTGATGGTTGTGGGGTCTGGAGTCTGGCTGTCTGGTTTCAAATACAGACTCTGCTACTTACTAACTGTGTAATCTTGGGCATCTTATTTAACTTCTGTGTGTCTCGGTCATCATTTCTGTAGAACAGGATAATAATGATAACTACCTGATAGGATTACAGTGAGGATTAAAATGAAATAATTCATGTTAACTGCTAAGGAGCACAGTCAGTCTCTGGGACAACTTCAATAAGTGTAGCTATTATGAGAGCAAAATGACCACACTTTTACCTGTCACTGTCCACTACCAGACTGTGACCCCCTGGAGGGCAGAGACAGTGTCTTATTCATCTCAGTGTCCTCAACTCTTAGAAAAAATGGCAGACCCATCAGAGGAACTCAATAAAAGAAATGAACTAGGTCCTCTAAGGGCTAATAAGCCAGCAAAAACTCTCTGAGAACATTGCAAGCATTTGAAATACAGCCCAAAGAGAAGGGGCTGAGTATTTTCCATAGACTACGGAGCTGGAAGCACACCCAGCCCAACCCTTTCTCGTACAGCTGAAGGAATGGAAATACAGAGAGGTAAAGGGATTCGTCCAAGGACACAGTCAGTGCCAGTCACTGAGAAGCCTCAGTTCAGTTCAGTTCATTCGCTCAGTCATGTCCGACTCTTTGCGACCCCATGGACTACAGCACACCAAGCTGTCTATCACCAACTCCTGGAGCTTGCTCAAACTCATGTTCATCGAGTCGGTGATGCTAAGAAGCCTAGTTTGCTAATATTACCTGTGGTGGCTTTTTGCTGCTTCTCCTTATATCCTAAAAGGATGTGGGGCTAATGACATAGAGAAGATGGAGCAGCATGCAAGCCACAGAAATATTGAAGTCTGTTTTACTTCGCTGGTGGGTGTAATGGGAATCAACAAGGGGTGGGGATTTTTATTAAAATGTTGCATACATCCAAAGTCATTGTGTTCCCTATCCCCTTTTCTCTGCAAGAGAAAAAAGCTTAGGAGAGAAACTACGCTGGGGCACTGCCAGGGTATCTGCCAAGGACTGGAGGAGTGGAAAGGACACACCCCGAGCTGGCCTCTCCTGACCTGGCCATCAGCCCGCAGCCTTCAGTGACCCTGATGATCTGAGGGCAGGGCTCGGGCAGATGAACACACGCTGTGGAATAAGGGGAACGAACGTGGCTCAGAGCCCCCTGCCTCTCCTCAGCCCAATGGACACAGATGCACACTCACACCTGGTGCCCACAGATGAGCAATGGCTCCATCTCTGGTGGGAGAAACCATCTAACTGTGCTGTGTTAACAGTCCCTCCTCTCCTGCTGGAGCCAGGTTAACAGTCTCCCAGCCCCTGGAGCTGGAAGGCTCTTCCATCTCCCCTTTGTGGTAGTTGCAGCAAGGGCTTAAGCTGGTTCTGAGCAAAGGCCAGGGGAGATGGCCGCCCCAGCCTCCACATCACCAGGGAGGAGATTATCCCCCCAGGCAGTCCTGGGAGCAGGGACCCTACCTCTTAAGCTGTGTAAAATTGTGGTGGACAACTTTTGTGTCCTCTCTGCCAACCCACGTTGGGAATCAAAGGCAACTTTGTTAGGGCAAGCACTGATCAAAGCCGCGTGCCCTGGCCAGACCCCATAGTGCTCACTTGGATGAGTTATCTTAAACTGGAGGTTCCAGTAAGGAACGTGGAACTAACAAGCTACCACCAATTGGAGGAATTCGGGAAAAGTCAAAAGGAGAGAGGAGACTCCAGTTCATGCACCCTAAACCAACCTCCCAGAATCCTGGCTGGAATCCATCTTGGCTGATGGGCATTACACATCAGGAAGGACCCTGAGGCAGAATGACTGGCCAGCGACAACCCAGAAACTATCACCATCACCACAAATCCAGAGACTGCAAAGCACATGGCAGAGCAGTCCTCCTGAGTTCCCTTACCCTGCTGCTCTTCACCCGGGCTCCCCTTCCCAATAAAACCTCTTGCTTTGTCAGCCCATGTGTCTCCACGGACAATTCATTTCAGAGTGTTAGACAAGAGCTCACTCTTGGGCCCTGGAAGGGGTCCCCCTTCCTGCAACAACTTTAATGAGAGAATCTACTCTCCACCCATCATTGGTTGGGAGGCCCCTTGGGGACAGAGGCCAGGGCCACAGGTCCGGGCCGTGCCTGCCCTAGCTCAGCCTCTCCTCTGCCTCTCACTCCTTTCAGGGCAGTGAATACTCAAGGGCACTGTGGTCAGAACTGCAAGTGGTTCCCGCCTGAGACGAGAAATGTCTAGATGTAGATTTGCTTTTTCAGCCTAGGGAGTGTGTGCCCAGAAGCCCCGCCCACATCCCGCACCTTCCCACCGAGCAGGAGGTTGGAGAAGCCCGGGCTGCTGCTGTTTCCCCCTCCCTGACTCAGGGAGTAAAAGCAAAGAGGCCAGGTGAAGGCTGCACCCTCTTGGGGCTGAATCCAAGAGGCAGCACTGTGATGAAGGGGGGCAGGTGTCTCTGTACTCACCATCTCCTCCTGCGTAGGGATTCACCTTGGTGTCATCTTCAAACGGAAAGGAGAGAAGGTGCAAGGTTAGCAGAATCACAATGGCCTTTGTCCCATCGGATTAGATGAGACTTTAGGGAGGTTCAGTTCAGCCCTTCATTCTGAAGGCTAGGAAACTGAAGCCCAGAGAGGGGAGGTGACTTGCTCAAAGTCACACAGCAGTCTAAAGGTCAAAGGCCACAGACAAGCCAACTTTTCCCAGTGTTCATTGGTTCAACAAATACTTATTGAGCGTTTGCTGGGAGGTGAGCCCAGGGAGTAAGTACTGTGGTTAGATGTGATCTCTGCCCTCAGGGAGGTCATGAGGTGGGGGTGGGGGGCGGGGAATGGAGGGACAATGAAAATTGTCCACACAAAGGCAGTCAAGAAGGCAGGATGAGATGTGGGGCTGAGACAGAGTCCCAGATAGATGGTGGGGCAAAGGCTGGAGTCAGCAAGAACTTGGCCAGTAGAGGCATAAAAAGCAGTTCAGTGCAGCTGGAGGGCAGAAGGCTGTGAGCAGGGGGCGATGAGAGTGAGTGAGGCTGGGGGTGGGGGTGGACAGCGGCCTGGAAAGCCAAATTCAGGGCCTTTCACAGTATCCTACGGGGCAGCAGGAAGGGGAGGAAGGATTTGAGGCGGGGTGTGTGTGAGTCACAAGATCAAATCTGCTTGAAGACCCCCAGGGTACAATGTGGGAGACAGATTTCCAGACCAACTCACTCCCTCTACACCTCAAGGAGTGTACCCTGCAGCCTCCTAAATAAGTTCCAATGGTTGATCCTTCTTGTGGGGAAAGGACAGCAAAAATTTCCACATCAGGAGAATATTCTAGATGACTAGAGATTACTGCTTCAAGCATCAAACATTAAATGAATGGAACCTTGCACAATGTAGGACCTGCAACCTGCTCTGCGTCCCTTCTCCCCCTCCACCGTCCTCCTCATTCAAAGGGGAGCTTCCACTGGCTCCCCTTTGATTACAGATGTTCAAGACCCTTGGAAGTTTGTCCCAGTCTTCTCTTCTCCTATCACTCGGGTCAACTCAATAGCACTTGTTACAGTGGGTGTAACAAGCTATGCAAGGCTCTCCAGACCTCAGGGTCTTCTCAGATCTCTGAGTCGCTGCATATTCTGTTCCTCCTACAGGACATGCCCTTCCTCCTCTTCACCACTCTTCTTTCAAAAGTCCCACTCCTGAAATGCCTCTTGCAGGGCTGAAGCTAGGGTGACACAAGTGAAACAGGGTCTGATTCTGTCTTTTTAAAAACTTTTTGATATTTTGTTCGCCATGGAATTCATGGCATTACTTTTGATTTTTGCAAATATTGCATGAAAAGATTATTTCTCTTAATTATTGCTTTTGTGTGTGCAGGTGTGTGTGTGTGTGTATGCCTCCTTAACTTTTATATCTGCATTGAGTGTGTCACTTACCTCAGCCTAGTCCTGGTCCCAGCCCTGTCACTTCCCAGAGGATAGACGGGTGTGTCCTCCCCCGTGTCCCATGGCATTTGATCTGTTTCTGGAGCATCTTGGGTCCCCTTGTTTCCATAGACTATGAGCCTCTCAGCAACCAACCGTTTTACACTCCCAATACCTGAATATAACACCCTGTTCTGCTATGCATATCCAATAAATCTTCAAATATCAAAAAATCACACTAGATAGTAGAAGAACAAACGATAAGAAAATTTAAAAATAGTACCCCATAGAGGAAAGGGGCTTCCCTGGTGGCTCAGATGGTAAAGAATCTGCCTGCAAGGGAGACCCGGGTTCAATCCCTGGGTTGGGAAGATCCCCTGGAAAAGGGAATGGCAACCCACTCCCCTCTTTCCTCCAGTATTCTTGCCTGGGAAATCCCATGGACAGACGAGCCTGGCAGGCTACAGCTTATGGGGTCACAAAGAGTTGGACACGACTAAGCAACTAACACTTTCACTTCACTTTCACAGGGAAAACGGGGAATAGAATGGAGGAAGAAAACGAGAAACTAAGCTTCTTTGGATATAGTTGCTTTTGTACATTTGACTTTGGAATCATTTAATCGTTTATCATGTATTGTCATCGTTGTTGAGTCGCTAAGTTGTGTCTGACTCTTTGCGACCCCATGGACTGCAGCACATCAGGCCTCCCTGTCCCTCACTATCTCCTGGAGGTTGCCCAAGTTCAAGACCATTGAATCAGTGAGGCTATTCAGTGATGCTATTTCATCCTCTGCTGCTCTCGTCTCCTTTTGCCTTCAGTCTTTCCCAGCATCAGCAACCTTTCCAGTGAGTTGACCGTTCACATCAGTGAACTTTAAATTCAGAAAGTAAAGAATCTGCCTGAGAAGGCAGCAGACATGGGTTTAATCTATGGTCTGGGAAGATCCCCCTGGCCGTGGAGCAACTGTGAACCACAACTAATGAGCCTGCACTCCAGAGCCTAGGAGGCACAACCGCTCAGCCCGCGTGCTGCAACGCAGCGAAGCCCACCTCCTGGACTCAGTGCTCTCTCTGCAGCAAGAGAAGCCGTCACCGCGAGAAGCTGCAGCTCGAGAAACGCCTGCGCAGCAACGGAGGCCCAGCAGGGTCAAAAATAAATACAGAATTACAGAAACACCCTAAGCATTCAAAGTAAAACAAAACAGAGAATTGTTGACTTGTAATAGAAAGATACGTTTTCTTCAGGAACTGCAATACACAAGGTATTTACATATGCCTCTGAATCTGTTTTTTTTACTACAAGTTAAAAATGATGAGTTGATTACTCGAAATTGACCAAAGTAATCCTAAACATGATTGGACGAATTAACTTGATTTTTTGAATCAACTTGTTTTGAATCTAGACTATTGAAAATACATTGTAGCCCAAGCCACATGTAGTCTTGATAGAAGAAAAGACACTTGCAGCCAGTCCCTCCCACAAGATGACTAAAGGTGACCACGCTGTGCCCACAGCAGCTTTTCTTCCCCTCACTGAGGGCTGGTTCCCAGATGCTGCCTTGCTAGGGGTCCACGGAATGCACACTGGTTCCCTAATTAATGGATTGTGGTCCAGGCCCATGAAAACCCACAGAGTGAAGAAATGTGTGTGATGTCTACTGAATGAGTGGTCATTTTCCTGTGGTTAGCAGTCACTTCTTTCTGCTACCAACATATTCTGTTCAGCTGCTCATCAGATGGGTCCTTAGACTGCACAGATATTCCGGATCAGTGCCTGTCCATCCTTAACAATAAAATGCATAGATTTTGTGGCAGCTGCTTGCCATTCTGAGGTCATTCTGGTTCATTTAAGTGAGCGGCATTTAAGCAAGTAAATAACTTAAAATCCAGCTCCCACACTTCCTGCTTCCCTGGCCCTTTCTGCTTTTCTGGCTGGCTGGGGAGAGAAGGGGTCCACGACCCTTCAGCAGCCGCTCCCACTAATTTCTCTGCTCTCCAACCCTGCCCTGACCAGCTGGGTCCCCCTGGCTGAAATGCTCTATCCCCTTCGTTCACAGCATCATCCTGGACCCTGAGCTAGCCTCTGCCCCCAGCACGTCATCTCCCTGTGTGGGCTGTAATAACACAGGCAGGGGGTGACCAAAACCTGTCCCTCCAGACACCTTGAGAATTTGTTGTGGGGACAAGTCCTTGTCATATTTTTTTCTTATAAAGGCAAATTGCTAATCTTTGTCACCTCCTCCAGGACTGGAAGGCCATAAAGCCATAATTGTCCTTACTCTAATTAGTGTTTCCCATGTGGAATTTTATTACATAGCAAACAGGAGGGACACATTCCTGGGCTGACGGGAGACACACACGTGATAAAACTGATCAACGGGACACACTGTGTAGGGACAGCCCTTCCTGGCAGTAGCCCAGGAATAAAGGAGAATAATTCCAAGTCAGGGCTTGAACCCAGCCTCCAGATGCCAGACACTGGGCTCTCTCCATGCCCACCACAGCCACCCCTCTGGCCTCAGGCACCATGGCTCACCCAGACATAAGCCTCTGAGGGAAAGGCTGGGTTCTCACCTAGTGTCTACAGACCCCAGCCCAGCTCTGGGCTCAGACTAAGCCCCTGGTAGCACATAGGGTTAACTCAAGGGTGACTGGCCAGGGGGCTCTTTTAAGTGGCGTTTCCTTTAACTGGAAGGTCACCCCTGAACTCCATTATAATTCCTGAGGGCAAGGTCTCCTCTTGCCCCTTTTTCATGTAATATATTGAATCTCTTGCTTCACTGTTCACCCTTCACTATTCTCCCACCCATTGAACCCATGAAGACCCTTCTCTATTCCTTTCAAGACTGAGAAAGGCAGTGGGCTTGAGCGAGCCAGATTGCTGCTTTGGGAACCAGATGAGACCCGATGCCACATTTTCCTGGCTGTGTGATTTTGGGTAAGCCCATCAACCGCTCTTAGCCAGAGTGTCTCCTCTGTAAACTGGGGATCAAAGAGCATCGAAGTTCAGGATAATTAGGAGGGTTGAGTATTAATGGGTACACAGTGTCAGCACCCTACCTGGCCCATGGTCAGTCCCCTCAAATGTTTGCTCTATCAACTTTTCGCTTCCCTCCGGCAGATCCATGGGTTCCTGCTTTCTGGTTCTCTAGGCTGCATTTCAAAGGCAGGCAGAGACCTCAGAAAGAATATTCCACTGCTGAGCAACCTCCTTTGCCCCTCATGAGCCCATTTCCTTGTCTATAAGATGGGATTGTGGATGAATAATGTTTAAAAATACCAACTTTTTTCTCCTTTCCATTTGCTCCTTTTAAACAGATAATTGGGCTCAGGGGAGGTAGGAAGACCCCATACGTCTTTCAGTCTTAGACTTAGGGTAAGGGCTTAAAATCTAGATGCCATGTATCAAAAAAGGATGAGGGAGGAATTTCTCAGAGATAGCCAAAGAATCCAGGGACCCTGCCCGGTCTTCCCCACAGGATGGATGGACCTCCGGCAGCTTCGATAAAACCCTAGGCCTGGGTGAAACAGAGCAGGATCCTACGGCCCCTGCCCCTGCCTTGTCTCAGCCTACCTTTTCTCTGCGGAAAAACTTTAACCAAGGAATAAATTTAGTCAGAGAGGTGAGAAAACACAGAAACACAAGAAAACAGTTGAACAAGACTAAATGATAATACAGCCGTTAGGCACAGTCAAGGACCTCTGGACACCACAACCTCCACCAGGTGGAAGAAGTTACCTGCGTGATGAGCAGACTGCAGCCATGACATAGCAGCCACAGTTCCAAGGACTGGCCTCAAAGCAATGGAAGCAACTTGACCTTGGAACTGAAGACTGTTAGATAGCAAGTCCCACCCCATCCTGGACGGGGTCACCTTTCCCTGCCTGACCTGGACCCTGGTGACCAGAACATGCCCAGAGAGCTCCCTTTTTGTGGTTAAGGACTGCAAAATTTCCAGCCCTATCAGAACCAAGTCAGATAACAAAAACCCAACGGAGCTTTCCAAACCATCAGAACTGGTTGGTGTAGGTGCAATAAGACCTAAGAGGTGACCTGGAATAGCCTGGGGTTCATTATGCAGTATTTATAATAAATTAGTATTGCCATTCCCTGCCCACCACCCGCCCAACCCGTTTCCACTTGTGTGCTTATGGGTAAGCAGCTGCACATAGGAGAAAAGTTATGTAACCTAAAGCTGTCAATCAACTCATCAATGCAGTGATGCAGGACACAGGGAGGGACTTCCCATCACTCTGAACAACCTTCACTGTGGGGCTGCTTCTGGCCCCAAGTCTGCTCTCCTCCCTTCTCAAGAGTGTACATTTTCCTTTGCTTATTAAAACTCCTGCTGCTTAAAACTGTTCCATGTCTCTAGATTGCTTTCTTTCCCTTGTGGGGACAAGAACCCAGGAATCACCATTACACCAGTAACATGAGGATGGCAGAGAAGGCCCCAGGGACAGCCAGGCCTGAAGAAGCAGTTCAACAACAACCCAAGACGGTCAGAGCTGTCCTGCACTACCCTCTACCCCCTGGACATCACAGGAGTGGAAAGTCAAGCCCCAGCACGGCAGGGGTGGAACTTCCCACCACACCAGCCCAATGATGGGTGGGACCCAGAAGGGAACAGAAAAATTATGCAATCTTTCTCTGATGTCTGAGTGTGTGGGACTGAGTTCATACCTGCTACCAGGATGATAAGATCTCACAGGTTCTCTGAGAATTGCTATTAAGATGAATCAATTATTATGTAAACTAATTGGCATTGTGCCGGGACTGTAATTTTTCCCGTTGCCACAGTGAATTCTGTTCCATAACTCTGACGCGGGCGTGGAGTCCACTCGTCCTAAACCTAGCTCTGTGTCTCACTGGCAAGTGACCTCTGCTCTGGGAGCCTCAGATGTGACAGGATGCAACAACTATGTTCCCTGAGATAATCCCCATCAGGGGCAGTGATGCTCCAGGGCCATGGCTCCTCCCCACCCTTACCTTCCGTGGTGAGGCTGTCAATGAAGAGGGAGGAGGAGGTAGTGGTGAAGTCTCCGTCAAAGGGGCTGAAGGAGCTGTCAGGGGAGGATGAGTAGGAGTCCTCGTCCTGGAAGTCCTCACACGTTCTGCCTTCTGCCTGCAAGAGAGACCCGGTGCTGCAAGGGACAGAGAACTTGCAGCAGTTAGGTTGCACACAGGAGGACCCTGGGGGTGCTTTCATCTCTCAGCGGCCAGAAGATTTAAGGTTCCAGTGAGTGGTCCAAGCATGGTAATCTAACCAAAGCTGGCCTCTGAATGCATTTAAGCTTTCCACTTTATCCTGAAAGTGTCTTATCTTACAGGGCAATTTATCTGTCAGCTGCTTCGAATCCTTCCTGAAGGAGCTGAGATGCCAATCTTAAATAAATAAAGCGAATGAATACATTCACCAACAGCCAATGTCAGAAACAGGCTGCTGGATGGACAAGGGGTTTTGCGGGGTTTTTTTTGAAGACCAGAAACAGCTCACCCAGCCTCACTGATAAAACAGATGGTAGTGAAAGAATAGCAGTAATTCTGGGAGTTCACATTTAAATGCTGGGCCCAGCACCTTCACCACTTCACCAGCTGTGAGCTGCAAGCCAAGTCACTGGACCTCTTTGAGCCTCAGTTTCCTTCTCTGATCAGTAGGGACACTGGTCCCTAGCTCCTGGGACCATGATAGGATTAAATCAGAGCAAATGCTGGGCACATGCCATGTGCTTGCCCTGCAAGAAGGGAAAGTGAGAGGAAGGGAGGGGAAGGGATGCATACATGAATGGGTCTCTCTGTGTCAGTAAAGGTGTGAGAATAGGACATTACCCATCCAAAGCGTTGAGCATTCTGGAAAATTCCAAGTGAGAAGGAACCTGGGCTTGTGCATGAGTGAGTGCTAAGACACTTCAGCTGTGTCCGACTCTGAGACCCTATGGACTGTAGCCCGCCAGGCTCCTCTGTCCATGGGATTCTCCAAGCAAGAATACTGGAGTGGGTTGCCATGTCCTCCTGCAGGGGATCTTCTCGACCCAGGGGTTGAACCTGTATGGGATTCTGAATGGGAGGTGCCAGATACAACCCACCTTGCTCCCAGAATGACTGCCTTCCTTAAATGCCTGAAGGTTGGAGCTGGGGCAGTCGCTTCCCAGGCACACAGTCTCCTAGAAGATTCCAGTGTGGCCAAGGCCACACTCAATATACCCTCTGCAAGGCCCAAGAGAGCCCCTGGAGAACCGCCGCTCCGGGCCAAGTCACCGGGAGAAGTGCTTGTCTCGAGGACCCACTGAGCCCTCAAAAACCTCCCACAATGGTCTCACTGGTGCAGAGCAGACAGGGAGGCGAGCCCCAGATGGAGGGGAGAATGTCACCAAGAGAAGAGAGACCAGGCAAGGGGTGAGCCTGCAGCCCTGCCCTTTCCCCACCCGGCTCACTTCAGCCTCTTACCTCCTGGGCACAGCCGTAGGCCAGCCACTCCTGGCGGTAGCGGTCAAAGCCACTGGAACATCTGCAGGGGGAACCAAGAGGCCGGAGGTGTGACGGGATTGACAGAGAAGCCCTCCCCTACCCCTGTGCAGTAACAGCTCTCCAAGGGGAGCAAGGAGGAGGCGAACCTCCCCAAGACCACTGAGCAGGTGCCCCGGCACCAGGTGGCTGTGATCAAGCCCCTTCTGCCCCCTCTACTCCTTCCCCCAAAGGAGGGGAAGCTATTTGTGGCATCCTCACCTTTCTCTTGACCCAGCTCCCCAGGACCAAGGCCACACCCACCCAGATGCATGTGTGTGTGTGTG